>CM052342.1:5030479-5158925 GCA_028455595.1 Lasioglossum vierecki | reverse complement strand
ATTATTTTTTTATGGAACTTCAAGTTCCATATTTGTGGCATTTTTCTTATTAAAATCATACCAAATATGATATAATTCCGATGATATTTACTTGTGTAATAGACAATTAAAGTAACTGGCGGGAGGAAGGATAGCGTATGGGAAAGAAAGAGACGCAGAGAGTCGGAGTCGGCGGAACAGTTGAAGAGACTCCGACTTCCTCGCGCCAGTTACTTTAATTGTCTATTTCACAAGTAAATATCATCGGAATTATATCATATTTGGTATGATTTTAATCAGAAAAATTCCAGAAATATGGAACTTGAAGTTCCATAAAAAAATAATGAAAATAAGGAAATTGGAAATTCTGATCACATTGTTTTTACACTTGGGTGTTTACCTCGGCGACCTAGGCTTCTCGAGCGCGGCTGTCCTTCTCTACGTTCGGCAAAACTCAAAGAATACTGTCCCTGATGCGTAAATGTCCCTCGGCAGACCAGTGCTAGGGACTTATATCCATAAAATACTGTATATAGAAATTTACAAAACATATTTTTTAAATTTCCGTTAAAAGCTCGTCGATTTGTGAAAGAGTACATGGGTTAGAATAAATCACGCCGACGAACAAGCAGACAATGTTTACCCAATCCGAGAGAAAAGCAACCCCTAATACATTACCAACTAGCTCAGACCAACGAGGTCTGTCTGAACGTTTTCACCGTCTGTGACGTTTCCCCGTCATCCGTCAGCGGAAGAAAATTTCCGCGGAGTGGATACATCTTCAGAAATTGAATCCGAGAAAGGGGGAGGATCAGGAGAGCGAGCGTCGGTCGGCCGCCTGGCAAAGGGAGCAATTTCTCAAGTGATTACCTTAAAGAAGCTGCGAGATGTTCGAGCTATAGCGGGGGAGGCTCGTGGCAGGAGTTGTCGGAGTGACATTGAGCCTCGGCCCGACATAGTTCGGCGACTTCGGAGCTGAAAGAAGGAGAGAGGAAAAAGAGAAACGAAAGAAAGAGATGGTGAAACAGGACCGAACACACCAGCTCGCGAGTAACACGACAGAACCCGACTCACGAGAAGACGAAAGGCGGGTCTCGGGCCGGATCGGGTCGGGTCGGGACGGTGCAAGAGGAAGAAGCACCGGTTCCCGGAGGAAATTGAAAAATCCGAGTTAAAGGATGGGTCGATGCGCCGCGTGTCTGCGCTCGCCACCGACTGCGGAGTATTTAATTTAACTTTTTCCTCGTTTTAGCCGCATTTCCAATTTTTCCTCGCTAGCACGCCACGAATCACGCCGCCATGCCACCGAGCTCTCCCTGAGACGTCTCTGTTTCCGGTTCCGAGGGGCGAGGCCAGAATCGGGTCAGAGAACTCTGCCAATGCTACTATCTTCCTGATTCTCAGATTTACTCGATTTTAGAACGCTGCTACTGATCGGTGCCGGAGGTATCGTCTTCTTTTTACCTTAGACTGGCTGGTTCTGGTTTATTGTAATAGCACAGTACTCTCTCCCAGTAGTTGGGTATACGGCGCTGCAAGATACTATTTTTCCATGAATTTACGAAGACAGTTACGGAGACGATACTGTGTTCTGATAATTTTATCGTAATTTTATCGACGATGTAAGAATCCTCGCATCTACCACAATTACAAGAAGAAAAACATGAAGAACTGCAATTTCCAGAGTCTTTTATCGTCTCTACCTTATTGCGACGTTCAACAAATTTTCAGAATGTATATAACTCGTACAGATCTATAAACCGTATTTTTTCACGTAAAAACGTTGTAAACACCTTTTGGTAAACACTTTTAGTATTTTCTCTGCGATTCGAACCAATGTAAAATTGTGAACTTATGCAAGTGGTTTTAACAGTTCGTAACGAAGGTTCTCCATAGCAGTTTCAAGTACCAAAATCGATGGCACAACAGTCTTCGAGCGCAGCCAGTAACCAAATCGTTAATAACTCGTTACGTCAGCGTACACAAGTGCGGCGTTCATTCGAAAAAAGCTGGCTGAGTTCCGAAGGACGAACGAAGAGTTTCGCGAGCAAATAGAGCAGGCAGTGCAGCTTTTTCTGCAGTAGAGTAATTCGACTTGGCATAGTCGGACGTTGGCACTGCTAATGGATATGCAACGTGGCCACCGCCGCGTCGTGGGTGTACGAAACGCAAGCGAAAACATTCGAAATTAGTTATATTTTTCAGCTCTCAGGCCGTGGTGTGGTGTACTCGAAAGTTGCATAATGGAATCCCCTAATTGGACCGCCTTCGCCGTTGTACAACCGGGGCGAAATATTATTTTTCTCAGGGTGGGATAGAATGAAAAGTTGTGGGGTGGGGACGGGGGTGGAATTTTCCCCGGTGATCCCTTCCCTTCGGAAAACCGGGTTGCTCGCGGTGCAGCTGTAACCGACCGGCGAAGTTTCTTCGGGGTCGAGGTTCAATAACGATGAAGTTGGCCCATAAATTCAATATTAATCCGCCGTAAACCGTGAAGCAGAAATATTACGAGGCGCGGGGGATGCGAGGCCGCTTAATGAAACCTCGCATGAATCGCGCACGACGCGGGGCGATGCAAGAAGACGCGAGGAGATGCCAACCTCTTCACGGTTGTTTATAATTGACGAAGAGCTCCAACGAACTTTTCAGAAGTTTTATTAACCCTTTCGCTGCTGAATTAGGGACGGTGAACAGAATAAAGATTAAAAAAACGTAAATATACGAGAGTACCACATAAAAACAGAAAAATGTTGAAAAACGTTTATTTATGGACGTAACAGCGAAAGGGTTAAGAAAGATAACATGATCGAATCTTCGTGCCTGTAGGCCCTGCCCAAGAGGGTAGACTGAGCACTTACCCCTTAGATAATGAGAAAGATTGGAACAACTTACTGCGTGTAATTATAAAGCGGAGACTTCAAGCTTTAAAAAGAATCTAGGTTTATTGCATTTTATAAGATCATCCGTTTGGTAGTGGAAGAACTGTTCCGAAATAATAGGAGGCAAATTTTGCATTCCAGTGTTTTATAAAAAAAAATTGGTACGCCTGACTTCCTGAAAGATACAATAAAAATGTTTATTTTAGAACAGTGAAATTCTTAACTGATTGATGGAGGGAAAAAATAGCTGCATAAAAGAGACTAGGATAACAATTCACCCATTTTTATTTTACACGTTAAATCAACACATTATGTTTCATTCATAGCGTCACATTTGAAAGAAATACATCCCACGACGTAGAAATAAAAGGATGAATAATTTTACATTATGTGAAAATATTGAATGAGTGAATTCTCACCCTGAGGAACGTATGAGGGTTAATAAATTGCATGCTGTAAAAATTCACATTTGATCGGACGGCGTTTGTCGCGAAACAGTGACAGTCTTAACTACTCGATGAAAGGGTGAATTATCCTAAATGCAGTGTAACAACGATGTGTGATCATAGTTGATACGATCGCAAACCCTCCGATTGGAGGACGCGCTAGAACTACATTTGCGCGGGGAGAGGAAGAGCGGATTGTTCTATCCCAGTTAATGAGCCCCGGATAACGTTGTTAATTCTAACGCGAAAATCGGCGCGTTACCTGTTGAATAAAAGGTTGCGCCGTTAATGAAGCCGATGATTAAAGCCCCGACTGCCTAATTTACCCGGGAATTGCAGTATTGCTTCCACCGCAAACAACCAGAGTTTTTCTGTCCGCGTGGCCGTTTTGCCATCAATTACGCCAGATTTACTTTTGAACGTAATTGAGAACCATGCGCCACGGGGCCATGATACTGACCGCGGGAACAACGCCCCCTAAAAACCGGCTCTCGGTCTGGCTTCCATTTCTTTTTTTTTTGCCCCTCCGCCGAAAACCACCCCTTTGAACACCCCTCTGATCGCCGATGAATTTTCGAGACACGGACCGGCGCGCAATCGACGCCCGCGGCCGAACGATCGCAACAATTTTTACCGTCGAACGAGGGAAAAACGTGCTCGCGTTTACAATGGAACCAGCGAACCGGCTGGACCGTTAATTAGAACCAAAATGCCATAAAGGGGTTCACGTTTTTCGGAAAAGTTGCCGGCACCGCTCGGCGCCCCTCGTGGTGTTATCCAATATCGGCAGCTCGAGGGACCAGAACGCAAAAATCTTTTATCTGCGGCTTTCTCAAAAAGCAACTTCGGCGAGAACACAAAAAATAGTAGAACTACACGATCTAAGAAATCGCAAAAATCCGAGGTCACTCTGAAGAAAGTTTACGAAATAAAATTTCCAAGAAAGCAAGCATTTTCGATACGTCAACTAATTATAGAGGAACTCGATGTAGAAGGGTTAACAAACCCTTCAGGGCTCAGAGAGCTCCTCATATTTTAGAAATTACCAGATGGCCTTTACTCAATCATTCTACTGTTATTACCATTTTTACGGAAAAAATCTGCTGGAAAAATAAATAACAGTAGTCTCTTGTGCACACTCTATGACAATTATCCGCGAACAAATGTTACAAAGAGCTCGTTTCCAATACAAAAAATGTCGAAACCTTTAGGACATCTTTTAGTAATATCGCGTTTCGATAAAAGGTTCCGGGAATGATGAACGATGGAAATACCTGTCACGTCCGTTCCAGAGAGACGAGAGTCCATTTAACACCAATCGGACCTTTGACCGACCCTTTTAATCTCTCCGATAATAAAGGGATCCCCTTGTCACCTCTCCCTCCCTTCTTTTTTCTCTCTTCCTGTTGAAAGAAGGCTCGAAATGTATGCCGAGCCGGTTCTTCTAAGCAAGAGAAACCATCGTTCTTCCGCCTCCAACACAGAAACGTCCGTTCTAGTCGTCGAACGAATTTATCGCCGGGAACGAAGGGGTTAATTACCATGTAGGAGTGGCGGTCTCCATCGCGGCCAGAACCAGGACGGAACAGGTAGTGGAAAAGTTTTTTGGTCGCAGCGCGCCAGGTGATATATGCCATTATTATCTCGCAGTTAGGGCATAATCACCGTGGCGCCAGGTAGGATCCGGTCTTTATTCCCCCGGAGCCGAGGAGCGTACCGTAAATTACGCGAGCGATCGCCCTAATCTTCGATCCCTCATTTTTACCCGCGAGAAATTGGGTTGCGACAGGTGGCCGCTGGAAACGATCGATTTCAGAAGATGATCCGACGGGACACCGGGAAACACGGTGCCATAATGTTCCTGGTCTTACCAACGGATGCTTTCGCTTGCTACCTTATTACTTCGATCATTTATATTCTCCTTTTGTGATCTGTAATGCAGGAAACTCGTTTGTAACGCGATCACAAAATGTGGCACTTAGTGTTCAGACTTTTTAAACATCTTGTTTAGTAATTAATTAATTGGTTATCGATCGTAATTTATCTTCAGGGTATTACAAATTTTTATTCGCGGCGCAAAGGTTCGATCATTTACAACAACAATTAGCCATATTTGTGAGATACTAAACGCTGGATTCGGATTTGGATCTTCAGGTTCGAGAACCACGTTAGCTATTAAAATGTTTTAATACTTTGTTTTAATATTTTGTTTAGTATTAAGCAACATAGATATACACAGTCTTTATAAAAAGTTTATCTTTTGTGCTTCTCTAGGTTGGGGGTACTTCCTGGCCGAAGAAGAGATTTTTAGTATATTGTTTTTGTTAAGGACTTTTAACGAGGCTCATCTAAATTGTATAAAATTATTATCATTCTTTGTCAACTCTCTTAGAAATTCCTTAATCTATTTACATTCGAAATAAATCGATCTAAATTCTATAGAATTGATGCGTACGAGTATTCGAAATAACCGTGTCATTATCTGCTAATACGCTGCGGCAATTTCGAAACTGGCGAATCCTTTGAGAACTGATCTTATCACCGATCAATCTTGCGAAATGAAGGGGACTGCCTCTTGACCCGCATTTCCCCGAACGACAAACTCCAGGGGCCCCGTTTCGCTCGTTCTCGTTGGCTTCTTCTTCTTCTTCTCCTTCACGATCGTTTTATTCGCCGACAGCAGGACCATTGCCGGTAATAAAGACATTAACGAACCCTGCCGCCGAACGATGGAGGCCTTCCGTTCCAGGAGGCCAGTTAGTTCGAGCAAACCTCCGAAGCCTGACGGCACCGGGCCAGCACGCTTTCGGCGAAGTGATTTACGCCCCGCGAACTATAATTATTGAAGCGCCGCACGAAATTGCTTCCACGTATTTCCACGATCGCCTCCTGGGTCGTGTGACCACGGAGGATCGGCGACGACTGATCCGCCATTGCCAACCGACCCGATCTTTTCCGCATATCGCTTATTTGCTCATTTTTTAACTAGTCATTTCACTTCAGCCATTTCTTCATTGTTGTATCGTTACAGTGATTCGTACATTGAATGTTGAAAATATTTTTATCAGTCGTAAAAGCAAACGAAATGTTAAAAGTTGTCAGGCGATTCATTGTTTATAAGGATATTATGGTTCGTATGCATTTGTTGTGAAAGTATATAGATCAAATTTGAAACAGTGAAGACACTTAATGCATTTGAAAATAATAATGCATTATTTTCAACTGATGAAAAAGAAAATAAAAATAAATGTCTACTTTAGTTTAGGTATGGTCCTGCATATGGCATATACAGGACAATTATACATTAACGAAATGTTAAAAGTTGTCAGGCGATTCATTGTTTATAAGGATATTATGGTTCGTATGCATTTGTTGTAAAAGTATATAGATCAAATTTGAAACAGTGAAATACATAATTCATTTAAAAATAATAATGCATTATTTTCAACTGCTGAAAAAGAAAATACAAATAAATGTCTACTTTAGCTTAGGTATTGTTCTGTATATGGCATACACACGGTCGCTATTTTGATTTACGTTCGCAGAGGACCAGTGGCTGTAAAGATCGCAATAAGAATTCATTTTTCGACCGTTACGACAGCGAAACGAGAAAAATGAACGTGGAAAGCTCGCAAAGCACACTCGCAGACTAGCCCGTCGAATTTCCGGTGCGTTATGTGCATTATGTACGTTATATCCGTCATAACTCGAATTTAGGAGGCGTCTCCATCGCGTGGAACAAATGACACTCCAGGGGAGATCGTCGTTGCGCGGTTTATTTTCGTTTGCCTCGTTTCCGGACTGTCCCATGGGTAAGATCGACATATCGACGTGGCCTAAGTGAAAAACTGGGCCGCGAATCGTTATGTCGTCGATCCATTCGGGGTTGATCGCTGGATCGAAATAAAAAATCCTGCTGGGCGATCGTTGAGAAAAGAGTCTTGTCCTCTCGGCAAAAACAAATTTTTTTATTGGAGGATTTTGCAGGGAAGAGATATTTGTTTTCTTAGATCTTACAGTTACCGTTTTTCCTAATTCAGTGTGCAATAAAAATAATATTTATGAACCAAACAAGCTAAAAAAAATTTACATAACTTAAGAAAGTATAATAAAAGCCGACGCAATGATTTAAATGAGTTTCTTAGATCTTATAGTTACCGTTTTTCTTAATTCAGTGTGCAATACGAATAATATTGATGAACCAACCAAGCTGAAAAAATTTACACAACTTAAGAAAGTATAATAAAAGCCGACGCAATGATTTAACTGAGTTTCTTAGATCTTATAGTTACCGTTTTTCTTAATTCAGTAAGCAATACGAATAATATTTATGAACCAACCAAGCTGAAAAAATTTACACAACTTAAGAAAGTATAATAAAAGCCGACGTAATGTTTTAAATGAGTCGCACAATTTTTTCCTTTTAAAACAAGAATAATAGGTGAAACGCAGATTTTTTACCGATGAAACAAATTACCCTTTAAGAGAAAGTAAACTCAGTGGCAGCATAATTCGACCCGACAGTATCTGTCAGTCTGCCGGTCATTAAGAGAGACGTCTCTATCAAGGGATTCAAGAGGGGAAGAGAGATGATCGTCGATTATCTCGATCGAGTTATTAAAAGAAGTCCAGAGCGCCTGCCCCGATTCGATCTCTCTTTCTCGGTGGGCATACATTTCTGCCAGATGGTCGGACGATCGTCATCGAGACAGGTGCATGTGGATCGGTGTTACAGGCCCACTATATGGGGAAAACACAATTCCAAGGTGAACCAGGCGCGATTCCGCGAAATAAACGTGCGAGGAACGCCGCGGGCGATGTCCGAGCTGCTTTCACGATCATAGCGAACCACTAAGTGGTAGTTCAGTATGATACAGGATCTTTCGTGACTTAAATTAAAATGGTTCTGCTTCTTAGCTCCTGCCGGTATGGGTATAGTATCCCACAAAAACTAATCGCATTATCAAAAATTTTTATGTTGTTCAATACCATTGTTTTATGCCTCAGATGAAGCTTGTAATTATTCAGCTACGTTCTTCACTGTGGATATAGCTTAAGATTTATATTAAAATAAAATTTATGGATCCTCGTAAATTGTAGACATTAATGTTCAGAAAGATAAGGAAAACCTTGGATTAGACACCACGACCTTGATACAATATTTCTCTTCCCACCACTACACATCCACGTCCCGAGGTCGTATAGATCGATCACGTGTGCATATTTCGAATAATTGAGACGCTCGAATAAAACGAGACACCCCATATATAATGACTGGGTGAGACTACTTGATGGTTGGAAGATGTTGTTAGAAAAGAGCCTGAGGTGAGTAAACCCCATAATTCGCCGTTGTCTCCAAGAAATCATCCGAAAAACTGACACTTAGTGCCTCATGATCGAATGCCGACGCTGATTGCGATATTCTTCGCGCGGGATTATCGATTCCCATGAATCGCAAGCAGCGAAACCATACTTTGTCGTGGCGTCCGTGGACGCCTAACGACGTGAGACCATGTGCGAAACTGCAGGTTTCCCGAATGTATTCCTCGGGAACCAACCAAACCGTGTACTCGAAGGCAAAATGCCGGGTCATAGAGGTTCGCGATCATGCTTCCTCCCCGACTTCAGCCTCGGGGCTACGATGGCGTGATGGATAAACGAGAGGCTCGTTTGGACTTAAGACGACTTTGTCCAGGAAGATGAGACCCCGAGAACGACCTCCCTGGAACCTGACCACGGTTAGGGTCTCGATCACTAGACAGCTGTGCCCCTTTCGGATGGCTCCCGGTGACGATTCGTTTGGCTGCGGTAATTATGCTAATTCTACGGAAAACCGGTCGCCTCCAACCCCGGCCATTTGCCGTTGAAATGGAAGCGTTATCGGACGATATTATCGCCATCAAGAGAACAAAACGAGCGAAGATTGCGTTCGGAGGTATTATTAAAACATTAGCTGCCGCACCGGTGGCTGTAAAAGTCACAGATATGGTGGGGGACGCTTGTTTAACCCTTGCGCACCGTTCGGGAAATTGGGACGTTCGCTGGTGATTAAATTGTGGGTTTATTAAAATGAGCAATTTTTACATGAAACCCTAGCTACAGAGAACATTTCCGAAAACAGTAGCTGCGGCGCTGGTAGCTGCACAATTATTGAAATAGTCGGAGAAAGAATGAAATTTCTGCTCGTGTTTACTCACAATTTATTCAAACAATTTTCATTGGCCATACAGACTCGTAGTTTAATTATAACGGGAACAGAATTTATTAATAAATATCGCCATTTGGATAACCATTTTCAACAAATAAAACTGATTTGGAAAATTTATATCGCATGCCTATTGTATGTTGTCCAATGGCTGTGTATGAACAGCAACAAAACAGAATTTTATTTCAGAACCTGATGTATTCAATGTCTGCTCAGAATCTTTATCGTGAGACTGAATATAGTGTAAAGGGTTAACTTCACGTTTGAATCCACTGCCACGAAAACAAATAGCTATTTTCAACAAATAAAACTGATTTGGAAAATTTATATCGCATGCCTATTGTACAGTCCAATGGCTGTGTATGAACATCAACGAAACAGAATTTTATTTCAGAATCTGATGTATTTAATGTCTGCTCAGAATCTTTATCGTGAGACTGAATCGATAGTGCAAAGGGTTAACTTCACGTTTGAATCCACTGCCACGAAAACAAATAGCCATTTCCAACAAATAAAACTGATTTGGAAAACTTATATTGCATGTCTATTGCATGTTGTCCAATTGCTGTGTATGAACAGCAACAAAACAGAATTTTATTTCAGAACCTGATGTATTCAATGTCTGCTCAGAATCTTTATCGTGAGACTGAATCGATAGTGCAAAGGGTTAACTTCACGTTTGAATCCACTGCTACGAAAACAAATAGCCATTTCCAACAAATAAAACTGATTTGGAAAACTTATATTGCATGTCTATTGTATGTTGTCCACTGGCTGTGTATGAACAGCAACAAAACAGAATTTTATTTCAGAATCCGATGTATTCAATGTCTGCTCAGAATCTTTATCGTGAGACTGAATCGATAGTGCAAAGGGTTAACTTTACGTTTGAATCCACTGCCACGAAAACAAATCGATGGTCTGGTCAAAGAATTCACTATGGCAAAAAAGGGCGTTCATTGTCCGGTGTAGACACGCCCCGTTTCGGTTCTCCGATCCGACGCAATTAACGAACATGTCCCTGGCTATCCCGGCACGATTAAACCAATTACCTGCCGATAAAGTCGCCCTTTTCCTCGAGCCGATGGCAAAAAAGGAATGAAGACGAAACGCGGGGGCCGTCTCGCGACCGTCCGGAGCTTTGAAGAGTTAAGAAAATTCATTTCCCGTGCCGGAAGCTCTCCTGTTTGCGATCGAGAGTTGGGAATATAAGAATTGACGGAGGAAACACGGCTTGTTGCCAGCCGTCTATAAAAGCGAATTCCCATCGTTCGCAAAGAGAAAGAGAAAGAAAGGAGGAGAAAAAGAGAAAGATATTTGATTAATTCAAGCATGAGCTGGAAAGCTTTCGTAATGGACAGAAAGTAAACTGCGCTGGACTGATCTGGCATGGGCTAAGTGGCCAACTATGAAACCGACTATTGATGCAACGTTGGCACAGGATAAATATGGTGTTCAAGGGGGTAGATTCGTGTAATTCTAGGAGATAATGTTTGCTGCCGGCGCCTGGCAATGTCTAGGAACGTTAGCGTCGCGAGTAACGGTGACGGAAGAGAGGGAAGATCGAGAAGAAATGATAGGTTATAATTTTCCCATCGTTATGGAGGGAAGAGTACGAGGAAATGGAGAATAGTGCCCAATAACGAGTCTTCGGGGGATGATGTCACTATCCTATGATTATCTTTTTCTTCGGTGGAGGAATGGGCCAAGAAAATGAAGATTATCTGCATGTTGGACAAATAGTAATATGAGAAACGATCAACATAATTTGTAATTAATGCCACAATTTTTTAGACCCATATCTGTGTCTGAAATACCCAATGGCTGAAATCACGCATTCTCTCAAGATGGCGTCCGAATCTCAAAACATCATAATGAGATCTTTGCGAAAGCAAATAGACGTTGACAAGGAAACAAGCAACTACGGTAGAAACAAAATAAGTGAGTAAGTACCGGTAGTATATTAGAAAAATATCTAAACAGTTCCCGTGAGCTGTGACGTTAGAGAGAGAGAGAGAGAGAGAAGAGAGAAAGAGAGGGGAGAGAGAAGTTAGCCTTGTCCTGATGGCGTTGCGAGCAGATCCACGGCTTGCCCCGAGGATGCGTCTCGCAGGAAGAATTCCTGCCGACAAAGATCGCTCGTCTTTTTCTGACGAACCCAGCCACTCTTCAGCTAGCTTGGATTTTCCGAGAATTTCAGATTCTTCTTGAAAAACGAAGAACATCGCCGGCATTCGGCTTCGAGGATATTTGCGGGAGGGGACCTCTACTGACCGAGGAACTGGAAGATGCTGGCATTTGGCGATTAATCTTATCGATGTAATTATACATCTTCCATTTTGGCAATAGTGAATAATTGATGTGATAGAAACACAAGTAATGTCGGTGATCAATGAATGAGTAGGCGTAACTTAAATTTGCTTCTTTTTCTAGCAATTGATGCAAACGATTTTTATTTTGCATCAAGATCTGCAGCCTAGTTATCAAATAATTATCAGAGCCACAGTATTACAAATAATAAAAACGTGGTAAAAATTTTTCCTTATGTGTAGTAAGACTTTTATTTTAAAATTCACTGTTTCAATATGAACTCCTTAATATATGTGTTTTTAACAATTGGATCACCCACTGTAACTAGTAAAGTTCTTCGATAATTATTTATGTCGACGACTGTTGTCGACCCGATGACAATGCTTTTCGTGTCCAACACAGCAGATAACCGACATAAAAAAAGAATTGTCCACGTCGTTCGCAACTAGTGAAACAATGTGTAAACCATACTAAGCCCTCGATGTCATTGAAAACTGTGTCAAGCTGACAGAAGAACGCAGGACGAGGGTCAGACTCTTGTTGTCGATGTTTACGAGTCCAGCTACCGTTCCATGGCGTAACATGGCAACATTTGCCATACACAGTGGCGGCGCCATGATTATCGTGCCAATGCGGTATCTTATGGCTGGTATCCTGCTCGCACGAAATTTCTCGAGGCCGGTGAACCAATAATCTTTGCGAGAAACCCACGGAATCCGAGCGTATTCGAGGATGGACTGCGAGCCCCGAAGAGACTGCAACGTTTCGGGCCGCACATAGGCAGACGGTTTCCAACATAGGGCAGCCTCGTAGTATTAAGTCATTACGTTCGGCCCCGGTCCTAATAATACCCTTCGCTCGCTCCGAGTGAGCGAACCGACCCGAAGTCCCGTCCATCCATCCAGTTGTCCGCCACGACGACGTGCCGCATCCTCTGCACGATGCAGAGGTTCTCACGTGACACTTGTGGTAATATTCGCGAGAGACACCTCGTGGAACACCTACTCAAATCTTCAGAATTCTTGTGTACTTCAAATTTTTTCAAAGAAATGGAAATGTCATTTTTGTTTTTGGTAACCTCAATCCTTAGATGACAAGACATTTTTGGGACTATACAGTTAATAACAAAATTCATTCAACATCCGTGAGTGGGATCCTGAGATCATTTGAAGCAACATTTTCCTTTGCAAAAATCACGTCCGTGACTTTGTTAAGAAGTTATTAAAGAAAAACACGGACCAATCAGAGCGTAAGGTGCGTGAAAGCACTTACTAAAGCACTTAAGCACTTAAGAAGACTAGATGCGTGTTAGCACAGTAGGCCAATTGACAGCTAGCGCGCCGGACCGACTGTGCCAACACGCTTCTAGGTCGCGCTTTGATTGGTCCGTGTGTTTTGTTAATAACTCTTTAACAAAACTGCGGACGTCATTTTTGCAAAGGAAACTGTTGCTTCAAATGATCTTAGGAACCTCCTATTTCCGGATGTTGAAGAAATTTTGAGACATTCTGTATAGATTGATGATGGTTCGTACTCAGGAGAAAGAGGATCTATTTCTTAATTTTTTGAAACACATATTTGAAGCCAGTTCTTCGAAGGTAAAAACTGGATTCGTATGTTTTTCTGTTGGTCCCAATATAATCATCATTTATTTTATTTGGTCGTCAGAAATTAAATCAGAGGCCACTTCTATAGCTTCTTCTAGTCTCCTTCTACATTTCATCCAGTCATTTATCAAATTTGCAGTCTAGTTATACTACAGTGTATACGTATATGTACCGGGACAATTGAATCTAGTTTTCTAAGACAATGGTTGACTCGAGACTTTTGTTCGTCGCGACGAGTGCTATATGATGTGATAAAAAATGTTTGAAAAAAGGGTCAAGGTCAAATTTACGAACCATAGAGGTGGAGAATCACGGTGGTCGCGACATGTAATTTTGAAACACCATGTACAAGCTCATATCCGCTTAGTCCCCGTCACGTTCAACGAAGGAGTCGACAGATTTTTCGAAGAAATCCGCGGAGAAAAACGATAGCAGAGCGATAAGCTGGAGTGGCAAGGTCAGTTTGGCACTGACTAGTGGAGTTGGCCGATGATGACAGACGACAGGGTTGGTTTCCATAGGCACCGTCGAGCTCCATGGAATCGGCAGGGACCACCGGGTTCGCTCTCTCTCCGGTTATGCCCGTCGGCCTCTCGTGGCTTTGCTCTGGTAATATCTTATTACACGATCGCTGCATGCCTGGCCGGTACATGCTAGCTCTCTCTCTCTCTCTCTCCTTTGTACACCTATACGCGTGTGCTCGCCGAGGTGCGCGAGATCCCAACCTAACCCGCATTGTATAAACTCGACGGCGTTAATCCACCAGGTACGCGGGTTACATTGCCCGTCAGTGATACCCGCGATCCTATCTCTTTTCCAGGGAAATTTGTACCGATCGTAAACCGTCCGCGAAAATTCGCGAGGCGTTATTATACCTCGTCCCCTGGCGGGACGTTGCGCGACATAATGATCGGCCGACGCATTTGTTCGCGATCGCTAACAATGAATTTTCTCTGACCTGGTGCTGGATGATCCGTAAATAAATCGGGCGTGTTATCTCGCATCCTGTTCAAAACTTTTGGATTGCTGTGTCCGTGAAATGAATTGAAAAAATTTTATTCTGTACAAAATGCTTTACTTGAAAATACTTAAAGCAAGATCGTTCAAAAGAAAAATGGAAGTGGCCTTGAAACCTGTTTCTCCTAAAGAACGAATCATTTGAGAATCCATTAAACATCAAGAAAACGAAAGTAGCCTTCAAGTGTCTTGATCTCGTTTGCAAATAAATGGATCTGATTATCTCACGTCCAGTTAACTTACATTATTTTTAATTGTTATATCGGGTCTTCCTAAGTTAACAATCATATTCCGAAGAGGAGAGTTCTAGCAGAACGTCGATGATCCGATTTTTCCCGGTTGCTAGATCGCTTCAAGTTCTTCGGTTTCGTCTGTTCAGAATTCTCGATATTGTGATTGCTCGTAGCATTCAGAAGTTCCCGAGGAACTGCTGAACTCGGGCATCGAGTATCGGGAAATGCTTCCGCGGACCCGTGGACCTTTGATTGCCAGAAAGAAAAGGTAACGACTGTTCGGAATGTGGACCAGTGGTACGGCGAAACAATGGGCACGGCTCGTTGAAAACGGGATCGACGATTCGGGGCAAAACAGGAAGCTTTCCTGGTAGATGGGCCAGTGATTCCAAGGAAGAAGATAGTGCTTCTTCGACCAGGTTCGTCGATGAGAACAGAAAAGGGCTCGCGTTTACGGAAGTCAGAATCGTCGTATTAAAAAATACTGAAAAATGCCAAGATCAACCTGGATCACCAATCCACGAAATAAGAAAACAAATTGTCAAAATTGTTCAACAATATCCTCCACAGTGGGGAAAGATCAATGACGTTTTTACATATCTTCCTATTTTATGCAGAAGAAATACATAAATACATTTTTCTGGTAAATGATCATGGAAGGACGATCTGGATGTTCAATGTGGCTAATCGAAGCAAGAATATGGTCTTTTCATTTATAAAAAAGAAATAAAGTTTTCTTTTATAAACACTTTTTCCTAAGTCTTATTTTTTGTTCATGAATATTCAGTGTCCTTGGAGATTTCCAAGAGTTCAATATTTTATCGAAACACAAAACCCAGGAACAATCTTACCTCACACTTAATCAATTAATAGATGAACAAATCATTCAACATATTTTTTAGGACACACTCTCATCGAAACTCGAAGTCACGATCCCTTAGCGGCTTCGTGGCATTCCAGCGAAGTTCAATTCTGAAAATGACCTCGTACGGGTTCAGGATTCTGGTTGGCTTCACCTCCTCGAGTTGCCTCGAAAGCCACGCACCGATAAACCAGTAATAAGATATTAACGTCGGCAATTCCGGTCTAGAACGTGACTTTAAGGGGTGTCCACGTACCGCACCGTTCTCCACTCCTCTCTTCTCCCCTGCTTGATCTTCTCCTTGCTCGTCCTTGCGCGAGGACTCGTGGATTCGTGAGACGCCGCGGGCAAAGGAAAGAGCCGGGCGCACCGACAGTGTGTCGAGGCGATGCGCTGCCATAAGTGCATCGAACGGAGCCCGCCGGAGATAATAACTTCATACTGAAACGCTGGTGGTCCGTCCTGTATCCTGCACACGGTGTAACAGAGTAAAATCGACGGACGGAGCCGCGGCGGTGACCATGATCGACACAATATCCCCTCCATTGTTGGGAAGAATAAGTACTCAAGGAAGACGAACTAGAAATCTTCAATTGAAAATAAACCTGAAGCTGTGTCTTCGCTGAAACAACATAATACATGTACATCACAAATGCTGAATTCTTTTCCAACAAAATTGCCATAATATAAAATAATTATTAAAAAGTAATGCGTATTCGAACATCGTCAGATGTCATCAGACGTTGACCCAAAAAATTGGGTCCCATGGGAATCACCGATACAGATTTCCCCGACACAATTTTCACCAATAACATTTCACCGACAACGAATCTAAAATCGTTGTCGGTTAAAGGCCAAAGTGAAATCTGGAGTCGGTGAAATATTGTCGGGGAAATTTGTGCCTCCCATGGGACCCCAAAAAATTATAGCAAGAAACCCCAAATAAAAATTGATGGTAGCAATCATTCAAGAAAAAGCATCCTCACAGGCATAATATCATGCAAATTATTAAAAATGTGTGTATATAATTAAAAAGAATTGCTCGAATTAAGTCAGCTACAAAATTTGAGATACCTAAGTCTGACGTAGATGTTAAATGTCAATCGTAGAACATTCCAGACACCAAACTGTCGAGCTACCGAAACACTGAAAAAAGGAAGTCACAGCAAAAACGTCTAAAGAGAGCTGTAACGTTTCCTCGTGAACATGTCGATGTCGATTATTAAACGATCCCGAGGTCGCGTATTTAATGTCCAAATCCGTTGTGTAGCTGATGTCCCGGCAACTGGCAAGAAGTTGCATCGTTGATCAAAGGCCGGCGAACGACGAAGTGGCACAGGTGGAACGTGAAATTCTTAAAAGACGAGAACCAATTGCTCTGGATGGCCGGGTCTCGCGACACGGTTAATGAAGTAGGACAAGGAAACGAACCCGGTCCAAGACCCGGACCCAGAACCCTCTTCCGACAACTTGCCTTTCCCGTAGACTAGGTTCCGCGACAATGAGCACTTCACAGAATCATGCCCCTCGACGAATAATAACGCCTCTCTCGAACGCAACGTATATAGAAAGAGTGAGAGAGGAGAGACAGAGAGAGACTGGCTGCGCCGGTTCCTTACGGAGGAGGACGATCCGGCGCGGGATCTCCAATTAGAGCAACTTCACCGCGGAGAGAATCGCTAACGAGCTTTGACCGAGAAACCAGGCCGTATCGATTCCGCGGGAACTTCTCCGCGAAGATTTACGGCCGGCACGCTTGCCTGCTCGCTGGCTATAGCTTGCCGCTTGTCCGCATGCGTATTCCGCCTTTGAAAGTCGCCCGCGGTTACCGGCAGATCCACCTTCCGCTTCCGCTTCGGATTGTTCGACGAAATCCTCAAGATCCATCATCCCCGCCCCTGGAAACCAAAAATCAAAATAATGCGATTGTTCGATCCTCGTACTCCTGTTAGTTCTAGGTCGGCGTCATTGTTGACTCAATATTTCACCAACAGTTTCATTCCTCTATAAGACGATATAAGATGACTCAGGACCGACATTCATACTATTTCGGATGAGGGTACCTAACCGACTTAACTTTGTTAAGGATTTTATGCACATTTATTGGTATTTTACAACGCCCGCGCCACTGAAAAACAAAAATCAAAATAATGCGATTGTTCAATCCTCGTACTCCTGTTAGTTCTAGGTCGGCGTCATTGTTGACTCAATATTTCACTAACAGTTTCATTTCGATATAAGACGATATAAGATGACTCAGGACCGAAATTCGTCCTATTTCGGATGAGAGTACCTAACCGACTTAACTTTTTTTTAACTTAACTCTTGTCAGTCCAACTCATCAACAGCAACTTCAGACATTTCCGTATTATCGTTTCACAAAATTATTCATGAAGTAGGGCAATATAAAATTCAATGAAATTTAATAGGGAGACTGCTCGATAAACTTTTGTAAAATTTTACTTCCCAAGTGAATTTGCATAAACACTCGAAGACAGTTCATTTGGTCCCGTAGCTATTTAAGGGTTATCTACTTACAGGGACAGTGTTGGGTCAGGAAGAGGGAAGGTTCCATCAAAGACGGCTGTGAAAGAACACTCGTAAAGGCCAGTCCTGCGGTCCTTTGATTATCCTCGGATTGAACGTTCATCTGGTTAGCTAAGGTGCTTAACGGCCGGCTTACCGACCGAGACTTCCACTCGCGGCGGACCCTATTTGTCGGCTCCCTTACGACCATTTTATTAACCATCGTTTCGTAGCCCGTTTCCGGAGCATTTTCTTCCTTATTCGCCGGCCATAAACCTGCCAGTCGGTGCGCCTCCGTCCACGAGTATTCTGTTCGAGATACTAATTGAGGATTCTATGCCTGGACCAAGGTTTTCCGACTCTGGAAGGCTTCCGCAGGTGTTCCTCCCATTCCGCCCACCATAAAAATGCCTGGAATTAATGCACCAAATGAAAAAAGCACACAGCTGCCCGTCAAACTTTCCATATTAAATTTTCTAAATAAATTCTCTCAACTCTAGAAAAAAACTTGAAAATTTCTTGCACTAATTAATTAATTTGTCAATTTAAAAGAATGTACCATTGCAGCACGATCATTCCATATCATGATGGAAAAAGGAATCAACTCAATTTGATAAATATTCTCTCACTGAGATAAAAATTCTTAATTAATCTAAGGAATTTTTTGCATGTTGCAGCTTATAAATTATTTACGAGGTTCTTTCAACCTTTAATGATTGTAATTGGTCGAAAGTAGTATACCATATTATTTACTTAATAATATGGTACTCACAGTACTCATGTTTATCATAAATGTCTAAAACTCGCAGTCTACTCTAGACAAATAAAATCAAATATAGTTGAGTATATATTCTTAAATAAAAAATATAGTCTAACGATAAAATATATAAAAAGGAATACATATAAAGATGCAGTATAAAATGATGTAGTGACTTCAAATAGCATTTTCTGTGCAGTGTTCAAGTGAACAAGGTAGAATAAATTATCCAAGGGTAGGAACAGGTATCTTTAACGATTCGATGAATCGAGAGAGCTTAACGTAGCCCGGAGAATCGGTTCTCGGGGCAAAGAGCTCCTTTCCAATCTGCTCGCGGGTACTTAACGTCTCGTGCCGCGGATCCCGCAAACCATAATGCACCGGGATCTGATTACCCTGGGATTGCTTGATTTGCATCCGGTCACGGTCCAATGACACCTGTAAAGCGGTTTCCTCGAGTACCGCGAAATCTCGCAGAGCTTTCGCGCGCAATGATTAGAAATTCACTTATCCGCCATTGGAACTCGTTTTACAGCTTCTTCGTTGACTGACACCATTATAATTAATTTGATCAAGAACGGAATTTTACAGCATCCTTTCATAGGACGTATATTCCGAACTAATGAACATTTTTAAGAAAAAGTGTGAAGAAAATTATCTACATCATTAAAAAAAAATTCGCAAACGTCGACCTTTAAACCTCTCACTACAGAACCATGGAAATAGAATACAATAGAATTCAGCTTCTTTTATTTTAGAATCTCATATAAATTTGTGAAAAAATTAATAATGATCGAGATCGATCTGAAGTGATCATACCACGTTAGTAGATAAAGGGTGAAAAGGCAACCCTTGTGAGGTTCACGTCCAATTATGTCCCACTAAGGACGGTATAATCATAATAATAGTAATAAGAATTTACGGTTTCCTGATAACGGAGCTTACAAATCTTTTACGAGATCATCTTGGGGACGCGTTACATCCCCTCGGTGATGCAGTTGAAGCTCGCACACACACACGAGGGCATAAAGGACGAGAGTTAAGGTCGACTTTATCCACGATAAACTCGAGAGATCGCCTCGAGGAAATAACAATGGCAGTCGGACGTTACGGGTTCCATCATCGCGGAAGCACGCGAACGTTTCGATCGTACTGCATACACTGAGTTCCCCCATCCCCCCTCTCTCTTTCTCTCTATCTCCCTCCTTCTCTCTTCCTCGTACTCTCTTCCAACGGGGTTGCATTAATATCGCATCGCTAGTCGATTTTACGCGGCTCTCGTCGCGATTCCCGGGATTTCTCGTGCGGCTGCATTCGCGTCCTGGATGCCTATCGATCCCCCACGATTCCTACGAGTCTACAGGGTCGACTGAAAATCGAATCACCGTCTGTCGGCGGACCGTCGAGATTTTTCTCTGCAGATAAACCCAGGACGATGGACGCCGACGACCCGGAAACACTCGCTGGGGATCCGATTCCTGAGCCATCGACGCGATTAACTCCTGTTTGGAAAATAATCGGCACCGTTCCGACCCGTCCACGCTGCACACACAGCTGGCCAGATTTTTTTAACCGATGCGAACTGATTTTTTTTCCTTCCATATGCGAATTTCTCGGAGGACGAACATTTTTCGCGGAATTGTTTCGATGAGTCGATTTTTATTGCTGTACACTTCGGAATTGTTATATATATGTTTACATGTTGCAGTATTGTCTGTGAATTCATATTGTTGCTTTGCTAGATTTAGTGAAAATATTTCAATAGTATTCGATAATAAATGTGAGCTTGTCAAGTTTAATTTTTAATAGCAAGTTCTCTATAATTATTTATTTAAAATAAAATGTCTTTGTACCGCTTTCGGGGCTATAAATATACATACACTATACGATACAAATATGTACTTATTTATCTCGACTATAATTTTATTTCTTTTCCTAAAATCCTCGAATGCAATGGCAAACCAGACTTCCACCCTGTAAAACGTAATGCCCCGCACCCTTAACGATTTCCTCTGTAAACCCATCAAAGCAAGTTCATCGTTAACATTCTAAAAGAAACAACAACTTCATGCTCATCGTAAGGACACACTTCCTTTGAAGCTGAACCTTCAATAACGTATTTCCTTTAGACGAATCAAACGATACAATAACCCAAGCAAATAACACTTAATCACCCCATAAACGCTTTACAGTCTGTACGCCCCCGAGGTACGGTCATAAACCCAGTACCAACGTAGTATGAAAAATAAACTCTCTTTTGTCAGGGCCGAAACACAGATAAAAATTTGTTCAAAGTCCCGAGCAATTTTCCAATAATTTTCCAGGCGCCCTTCATCTTCCAGGGTACTAATACTCTGCGGCAGCGATGCTGTAAAACCTGGTTTAACCTTGTCAATGGTGCCAATTTTACGAGTCTTATGTCTTGCTCATAGGTTGGCAAGAGAAGGCTTAAGCCGCAAGAAAAAGAGAAGTTGCAAAAATTGTTGCATGGGAGGATGACGTTATATAAATGATGATGCACATTGCAGCTAGGTAATTAGCTACCGTCTAAACATAAACATCTAAACATAATCCACGATATCGTGGAATAAATAAGTAAATGTGTATCGAATTGTGTCATGTTTGGTATCATTTCAATCAGAAAAATGTCACGCACCTATTGGTAAATGTTTCATCGACATACAGTCGAAAACTAAAAATTTTTTGATTGATATTTGGTTCTAAAAATTTCCACATATTACTGTGCACCTAACCCAGACCTTGTCAATGATGTCACTTTCAGGAGTCCTATATCCTGCTCATAAACCGTCCAAGAGAAGCTTCAGCCTGATGAAGAAGAGGACCCGAAAAAATTCTTGCAGTGGTTTCGAGCACGGTAAATTTGTTAGCGAATGCAACAGCCGGTAAGCAAAGGGTAGTGTCATTTTCCTGATCCATTTAAGCGGCGAATCCTGTGCCGTTATGAACGATCTTATCGCTAAGTGGCCCGGCGCCCCATCTGAGCATCTGAGACAAGAGAGATAGAGCGAGGTGGTCTAGGTATGCATCTTTCATCTTTGGCGAGGCCAAAGGGTTTAAATGGGGAGGAGACGGCTTGGAGCTACTTCGCCGTAAGGGTTGCAGCACCCACAGATGGTGCCCTCTTCTTTTGTTTGACAGAGGCAGAGAGAATGAGGAAGGGAGAGAGAGAGAGAGAGAGGGGGGTAGTCACGAGAGGCTGCTCATTTGCCTAGTCAAAGGCTGGCTTCCTGCGGATCCCATCCGTCGCTTCCTTCCAACCCCACACCCAGAACCCTCCTTTTCCTGGACATCTTCGTTCACCGTAGCTCGCTATTATCGTTCTCTGTGATCCCAGCGCGACCCGTTCGCCGCCATATTTACATACGCATCTTGTATTTTTGCATTCGCCGGAAACGGCGGACCAATTAAACGACGATCAAAGCGGCCCGACCTACTCGAGCACCTCCGCCTGTCTTTTGGATTCCAAATTGTGATTCGAGGGTCCTGGAGACTCCCAATCGAGCCCGGGCCCTTCGACATTCATCTACTGTCGTTGGAGAATGCAAAGTTAGGATCGGTAATTAGAATTCTGTCGATTTTACAGTTATTTCGTACTCTTATAAATTATATAAGGTAGCCAAACTTTTCATGTTTATGTAATATTTTTTATTATTTCATCATCCCACAATCATCGTCCCAATACGAAACGAAGTGTAAAAATGTCGAATGTCATAGTAATCAGAAAAATGTCACTCATATGCTGGTGAAAGTTTCATCAAAATGTAATCAAAAACAAAGATTTGCCTCTTGCCCCATGCAACCTGTGACAGTACCTGGTCTCGTTCGGTCGAGTATAGTCAGTGCCAGATCAAGACCACAAGAGGCCCTGACACTTCAACTGTATTTTTTAGCGATATTATTACCGTGTAAAAAATATAAAATTCGGACAATTTGGTGCTCGTGATCCCCATTTATTGGTTACTCCAACACTGAATACGGTGTCTCATAACCTTGGTCGAAAGATGTCGCTGTAGGCGTCAGGTACGCCGCAAGGTCGTCCAATCAGCGTTGCAGTGTCTCGATCAGTCGCAAAGACTGGCCGATAAACTGGGAAACGAATTTGAGACGGTGAAATTTCCCCTCGGACAATCAAGGATAGCTCTCGCGCGATTTTTAGGAGATGAAGTTTATCAAAGAGGGAGGACAGGATGGGTAATCGGTCGGAACCGCTTGCTCCAGTATTCCGCTTTGACGATGAGATTCGAATTCGGGTGTACGTCGTCGACGTCGACGCCCGCCGTCTCCGGGCGGGCGAGGAGAGGCTGCTAAATTAAACGCAGTCGACCGTGATCCTGTAAACAGACCATTTCCATGCCAGGAGGTTCGCCAGGCTGCGCGACTAATGGGCTTGATGATCCACCGGGGGTTGACGTCGTGAATTAACATCAACTACGACGTTTTCCTGTGCAAACGACCTTGCAAGTGGATACATCCGCCCCTCGTCCTAGACTTTGGCCCGAGTCGTATATCGCGAGAAGTTGAGTCGCGTCGATTCGGGACGAGTCGGGTTGAGTTTAATGCGAGGAACGAGGACTCGTAGATCTCCCGCCGGAGTCGATTGTTTGCCCACCTTTCCTCCACGTTTGAAGGAACACGGGAATTCTAGATTCGCTGCCAGTTGGGAACGCTTTATGCTTCATGCTTGTTCGTTTTGATTCATTCTGCGTGGTGGCAAAATGTTGCTTAAAGTTTTATGCGATAGAGGGCTGGTTGTTTCTGATGAGAGATTCGATGTTTCGTGCGGTTGGGCTCTATGAGTCTTCAATCTTTAAACTCTTTTGAACATTTCCGAGATATAAAAAATACGATGGTGAAACTTTTCATTCTGGGTATATTGCAGATCACTAAGCAAAATTATAATAATTAATTAGTTATCGATCGTAATTTATCTTTAGGATATTATGAATTTTTATTCTCGGCGCAAAGGTTTGATTATTTTTCTACACAACAAATAGCTATTTTGTAAGAATACTAAACGCTGGATTCGGATTTGAATCTTTAGGTTCAAGAACCACGTTAACTATTAAAAATGTTTGATAGGAGGAAAAGAAAGGAGGTGTTTCGTCCTAGACCTGCCAGAGGACTCATCAGTAAGGCTATCTAGCCTGCCCTGCCTTATACACGGGATGTTCGAAGGCACTTTGAGAAACGTTTGTATGCTGAATGGTGACAGATCAGTAGAAAAAAGATTGAACCTTTGCGTCGAGAATAAAAATTCATAATATCCAAAATTATGTTTCGCTTTAACTTCAAGACACAGTAGTGTAGGATTGCGAGTGCACGCTGTAGGACCCAAGTGGTCCATGTTTATGGTAGGCCCTCTAGCCAGATAGAGCGAAGGACAAAATGACATGATGTTGGCCTGCACCTGGTTTGTCTCCATTGACAGTTTAGTTTTAGAGGATGTGAATGAGTAAGAGAGAGAGAGAGAGGAAGAATGAAGTTGAGGGCATAAGAACTTTTTTACAGAAAGACAGATCCAGAGTGGTTTTATGCAGCGAAGGACTACGGTCGTAGAAAGCGAAAGCGTAGAGTAGTCGCATGGATTAGTTATTTCTAGGATAGTTGTACGTTTTAATAAATAATTTTAAGACACATACGATTTACTGTAAAAAACTTCCCGCACTAGCTAAGTAAAAATGTGTTTCTTCTTTTCACAATTTTAATGAATCTGAAAAGCGATCGAAATTCCTCTGACGTCATTGAAACTTTGTGTTTCACTTACCAATTATCGCCGTAAGCGTATAAAAGCCACTATCACTAACTCGTACCCAGGACCTTCTAGGATTAATAAACGGCTCCTGTATCTCTCTGAGATAAACCGTGTCCTAAACGTATTAGAGTAACCCGAAACGGTGGAACTTGAAAGCACCCTTGTCTCCGAAGACGTTCCGGAACGAGTTGTCGAAGTTGGTCCGGCTCGATCGTTTCTCCAATCCCTCTTCTCAGCCCCGATCAAGGGGTGGTTTCAGGAGCGACGTGTAATCGCGAGCATCGAATTTGCATAAATTCCGGCACGCAACAATTTCGGTGCAATATCGTGGGCTCACGTAGAAAGTTGCTACATTGGTCGGACAAGGCGGTATTGGTACCGCGTCGGAATGGGGGTGTTACGGTAGTGTCTAGGCGAGGGGTGGCTGTGCACGGGAATCAACCGTGTCCGAATATTGGGGCGAGAACCCGTCGCCACGGGTTCCTCCGTGTCGTTATTACCGTGCCGGCGAAGTTTCGGCCAGGTAGCTCGAGCTCCTCGAACCGACGGAAATTGCAGATGCATTACCGTAGACAATTTGCAAAGGGGGAGGGTGCGGAGGACGCGTGGCCGCCGGCTGATTTAGCGTGCCGGTGAACGCTAGCCTGCGGAAATTAATCGCGGCCCTCGTGTTCTACCGCGGCGATAAGTAGGATCGGTAGATCCGCTGCCGGACGTAAATTTGAATGGCAAGTTGCGCACCCGCCGTCTCGGTGTAGAATGGAAATGAAAACCGCCGATCATCGGCGAATCAAAAATTGAAACTAACTCGTAGAGAAGTTCGCGAGATCTGGGTTACCTTGCAGCGGGCTCAACAGAGACTTCCGTCGGCTTGATTGAAGTTCCTCGGTTGCTACTTTCGAAAGACTAATGGATTTTGTAATATTCTGGAAACTTGAAGTACCTGGAAGAATGCACTGTTGGAGACAAGCTGCATTAGCAGCTTCTTCCTCAACATCTCTATAGATTCTTGTTGCTGTACCTGAAAAATATACAGGGTGTCTCGAAACCTTATACATCTATAATAAAACTGGGTTAAATTGATTAAACATTAAAACCTTTTAAAAAACATATGCTTTTACGTTGTTTTCAAATTGTTAAAATTATTGAGAAGAGAAATAAATTTTGTTTTGTATAAAAAATCGCAGCTAGGGGTCAAAGGTACCAAGATGTTAGACTGCAGAATTAAGAATATGAACAAACCTGAACAAGGTGTCTAATCTAATTTTTTGGATGTTGGGGCACAACCTTCGAAAATCGGTCGACGCGAGTCTATAATTCCGAGGTCTGGTTTACTGTAACCTAACATGTTTTGTGATGAAAATTGCGTGGCACCAAGGTGTTGGATTTGAAGAATCGGTGAATGAAAAGAGAATTGATAAGCACAAACGGGGTTTAAAGGTGACGCATAGAAACTCGACAGCGGGAAACAATAAATGGCTGCGGGCTAATAACCGATGCGATACGGTTGAACATCGTGCCGAGCCAGGATCATAAATCCACAGGGATTAGTAAATATGCCTACCGGACGCTGCGTGGCACGGAACAGGGGGTGGGCGTTGCGTGGGAGGGAGGGAGTTTGTCGGAATTTAGTACGCGAAGGGGCTGAGATTAAATCGGATGTTGCTTTCCCAGATTCGCTGGCCATTTGCGTTGCTTAACGTGTCCGGGAAAAATTCTGTTAAGGATGACGCATCCCTCGACTCTAACTAAACCATGTGCCACTCCAAGAAAAATATTTTAATATTTCTAAAAAATCTTATTTGTAAAGGGTTAAATTCCAATGATTAAATTTTGTATTTTTACATAAACTTCAATTTTCAGACGCATCATAAAAGTTTTTTTGTCTGTACTAACAATTCCGATAGATGTCAGAATGATATACATCGGAAGAGATGAAACTCCCTTCGCGTGTGTCCATCGTAGCAATTTTTTACAGAATACTGCACAGACACCGGACTTTGATTTCGTAAAAAACAATCCTCAAAGCATATCGATGTACTGAAACGATAAAACAATCAAATAACTCCGGTGAAAATTGATAATAGATCCACGTGCAAATTCAGCATTGCGTGAAAGGAATATCCTGTAGATTCTGTAGCTGTTCTACATTTCGCGAAATAATCATGGAATCTCCTAACGAAGTCCGAGTATCGGCCAAGTTCCTTTGGTCCAAGCTGGGACAATGCGAGAAAAGAATATCATTCTTCGCGGGAAAATAATTTACGATTCTATGTCACGCCGCCGACTAATTTGCATACCTATAATTCCTCGGAAAACCGTTCGGAATTTAAAGTAGTCCGCAGCTACTGCATCGCACCGCGCAAGAGACCCATCGTCTCTCTTATCTCGTCTACTTTCCTTCGCCGAGGATATAATAACTGTTTAATTGCTTCGGTGGTCTCATTGACGGAAACGATTCGGTTCGAGTAAATAGCTCCAAGCCGTGAAATGTCATTGTCCAAAAAATTTAGGTGTGGTCTAATCGCATTTATCTCGGAGTAGCACATATAGTGTGGCACAATTTGCCAGATCAGGGGAATAAGTTACCTTTTCTTTTTCTCTGTCTACCAGTGCCGGATTAGTCACGTGATATTGTGACACATGTAAAACAATGTGCTCAATTTTGTATTATATCATGTGCCGTACCCTTGTCTAGGTTTGTGCAGTTGCATCCTTGTTCAGGTTCTTGTTCATGTGTACTTTTGTCCAAGTACTTATTTAGATTTTTATTCAGTTTCTTTTTTTTTATTAAAAAATCTCATATGAGATTTTTTTCAACATAATTACAAAAAAAACGAAATACGCCACATACAAAACAGAATATAAACATTACAAGATAGAATGTGGTATATTAGAAATACACAGATATTTTAATAGAGACATATAATTAGTTGGAACAGTATAGACAAAACTTGTACTTTAAGACCACAGCTCTTAAAAAATGATAACATGTAGTGACAAGATTTCATGTTTGGTTTAGCTATTAATATTGAGACATCCATTGAAAAATAGAACATGGTTCAACGTTTCGTCACCCTCCTTGCAGCCACACTCAGAATTATCAATAAATCCAATGCGAGCCAGAGAAAAAGCAAGATGATAGTGATCAGATCTACACCTGTTTATACTGACAATAGTTGAACGGGATAAGTTTAACTGAGAAAACCAAGGAAGTCTATTTTCATAAAAAAAAAATACTGAAAATATGTTTTGCCTTTAAGAAGACCATCAGTCTTTATAGAGGCGAGAGTGTTGTCTCTCATAATTTTGAAGAAAGATACAAAGCAATCTGTGAAAGGAATGTAGGAAATACAAGGAACGCTAAAGGATGAACGATTATTAAGTTCTTGCTGAGATTCTCGTTCATTGCGAATCCTGGCTAATTTATAAGACAATGTTCACCGAATCAATTATTAACCAGAACGTCACTCTCCAGTGCGAGAGTCAAAGAGCACATACCCCCGCAGTCCGACACGGTCGGCCGTATATCGGCAATCGATCGAACTCCCAAAGTTTCGCCGTCGACTTCGGGGTTCGAGTCTCGGGCTGGTAATTGTGTTTCGATAAGTAACTCCGGTGAATAAATATAAATGGAGAGGACAACGTCTCGAGTGGGCCCTCCCGGTTGCGGGAGGGCGGATGCGGAAGAAACGTCGTCAACTAGAGAAAGAGGGAAAACGTGGCGGGGGCGGGGGCGGTGTAGAGAATGTAAATCGGTGCACGCGGCTATCTGTCCGGGAGGGAAATCGTGGAATGCAAATTGACGAGAGGGACTCGAAGCCGAGCAGTAGCGACTGGTGCATTGCAGTGGCCGGCTAAACGGATAATCAATATATACAAGGCGTCAACTCGACTTCCACGTCGAATTTACAACAACCGGGTACCCACCCCCGCAACCTCTGTCGGCCAGTTTTCACATAATTGACCCCGTTTTTCGTTCGTCCACCGCTCAAGACGCCCACTCGAGCACGTCTCGATCGGAGGATTTACGATAAAGCTGGATCGCGACGTTGTTTTTTTTCGTGCCCGACCTTCTCCCTATTATTCTTCTTTTTCTTCTCTTTCTCCTCTCTTCGCTCTTCTCCTCTCTCGATTTTTTTCTTGCTTCGGCGACCGGCTGGACTAAAAGCGCCGTTCTTTTTTTTCGAGCATCGAACTTTTCGGCCCCCGAACCATGGACCAGGAAAGTTTATTGGGTCACGTCGAGGTTTCCAGGTGGCGAGATCTCGCGGTTCGGAAAATATTTCCTCGAGGAATCGAGCCCGATATAAAATCCTTACAGCGTTTCCCTGGAAAACGCGATTTTTAAGACGGAGCTCCGCAACCACGCGCCTGATGCCGGACCCTTTTTACGGGGGCGAATCTCGATGAAAAGTAGATTCGATCCTCGATCGAATCGAATTAATGCTACACCCTGCAGGTTCCGTTCCCGCACCTTCGATCGACGGGGACGTCACTTGTGTTACTATAAAGAACTCAAAAACCGCCTACGGAAGACGAATCCGGAGATACGAGCGGGTTTCCGATCACTCTTATCGCCAACTATCTGTTCCAGCCTGGAGGGCTGACGTTGGCTTAACCCTTCGCTGGAGAAGTGGCCTTTGACGTGATGGATTCTTCTTTCTTCGGGACGAAGTGAGCGGGATGCTTTTGTAAATACACGGCTTCAAAGATCGAATTCTTTGCTTCCAGGTTTATTTTAAGGAACTCGTTCATCATTTTGTAGACGAGGAAAAAAATATACATTTATTGTATGTCTATGTTTTGTCTAATATTTAACCCTGAAAGAGGATAAAATTTGCTAAATTATATGGCTGCATATAAAATACATATCCCCGAAGTTTTATAATTATTTGAATTTCTGGGATCAGGATCATTTCTAGTTTGTATGTCCAAAACGATGAATGAAAATACATTAAAATAAAACAATAAAATGAAACATACACAAATGGAGATTTGTCGTTTAGTTCTTCCAGAATTAAGAGCACGAAGATGAAACGAGAGAGCCAAGTGAACCGTGTGAAATGAAGATTCACACAGCAGCCTTGTTTATATCAGGCATCGATTAAGTTAAAACACGGTAAGAACTTCGAGATTTCTCATCGTTTGACTTAATCCCAAAGAAATAACTTCGAAATCCCGAAAACAACGCACAGTCGACCGCGTTTTCTTTTTGCCCATTTGCGGTGGCCGCGCCTGGTATCGGTCAGTCTGTCGGCCTCGGGAAAATTTCCAGGGGCTCTGGATATTTTCATGCAAATGCGGATACCTTTTTTCCCGGTGCGCGCGGAACAATGGCGGTCGAATTCGTTTTCGCCGGAATCGCGCGTCGAAATTGTGCGGATTAACGGGAGCGCGCGGCTCGACGTTCACGAGCGTAAACGTTTCTGGCGCGATAAAGAGAACCAGGTGAAAAGACAACGATGGAACAGCGAGAGACTAGGGGGTGGCATCGCTTCTTCGTTGTGAGCAACGAGGATTTCCGTGTAATTTCGCAGGGTAATAAGATTATACCGTTTCCAACTCTATCTATTGTTTTCTCATTCGCGGGGACGCGGATGATATTGCGCGAGCCAGTGTTCGCGCTGGTGCGAAACGGGTTTCTAACGCGAAAAAACCTACGAAAGAAGTTTATCACCTTTAAACATTTATTGAGGCTGTGAACGCTGCTTGAAATACCTGAAATTACGAAATATTGAATTATAAATCGTAGCAGAGAAGATCAAATTGTAGGAGGAATAATGATGTTAGCTTTAAGGCACTATTAAAAGTTGATTGTCAAAACAATTTTCAGAATTGTTAAATTTCGTAATATTTGACTAATTTGATTAAAAGAATCTAAAAATTGAGTGAATTGCTTAAAATGAAGACAATCGTACAAGATGGGAAATATTCTAAACCGGAAGAGAGAATTGTGTGATTTTCTAATCAGAAGGATTAACTTGCAACCTAATAAAATAGCTAGAAAACTGACATCACTTTCGTTCGCGTTACAAGTATGGCGTAAAGACCACCCCAGCCCCGAATTCGTTGGGTAATTTTTCTCTTCCAACCCCCTTGTCCCGGTCTCACCGTGACGAGCATATAGTTAACATCGCAGGAAGAAGATGGCCAACTCGGAAGTTTAGTCGTCGTCTGTGATGGCCCATAAAGAGCCGGCTGAAATTGCGTCCCGCGCCACCTCGAAAGCTCGGTCTACGTGCCTACCGACGTTCCTCCCTGCAACCCTCTCGCCACCCTCTGCTACCCTCGTCGTGGCATGCCACCCCCTGAAGACTGGCCGTGGACCGAGCTCCATCCCCTCCTCCCCCCGAACGATGTAATAGCGCAGCGAACCGTATACAACACGGCGCGGCATAAACTTTACGATGATGAGGAAGGACCGAGGAGTCTGGAAAGTCATCCGGCCCACCCGTGATACCGGAATTAGATACCCGGCCGCGCTTCATCTAGCTTCGTACCTCCTTACCCGGGGAGATTGTTTCCGCGAGAACACCTCCACTGTGCTACTTTGATTCTCTTTCGGACTATAGCCCGGACACTGTAGCTCAGACAGGCGAGACGGTGGCGGTGAATAAATCTGCTTGATAACTACGCTGAGGATTTCCTGATACAATAAGAAACGTTGCAGTAATTTTGAGTCACAAGAGTTGTATAGATGTTTATTGTATTAGTGATTTTATTTGGTTCTGAATAATGTGGCAGTATTTCGTAGCAGTTTTAGTGCTAAACCTTCTGGGTTTGGAGTTATTAAATGTTTCAGAGTTGATCAATGATTAAGATTCAAGAGTTGTTAAATGTTTGCTACCCCATATAAAATCTCAGATAGGTTTGAGTTCTTTGAGGATAGATGTTTATTTTATTAATGATTTTATTTGGTTCTGAATTATGTGGTAGTATTTCGTAGCAGTTTTAGTGCTAAACCTTCTGCGTTTGGAGTTATTAAATGTTTCAGAGTTGATCAATGTTTAAGATTCAAGAGTTGTTAAATGTTTGCTACCCCATATAAAATCTCAGATCGGTTTGAGTTCTTTGAGGATAGATGTTTATTTTAGTAGTGATTTTATTTGGTTCTGAATAATGTGGCAGTATTTCGTAGCAGTTTTAGTGCTAAACTTTCTGGGTTTGGAGTTATTAAATGTTCTAGAATTGAAGAGTTGATGAATGTTTAAGATTCAAGAGTTATTAAATGTTTGCTATCCCATATAAAATCTCAGATAGGTTTGAGTTCTTTGAGGATAGATGTTTATTTTATTAGTGATTTTATTTGGTTCTGAATAATGTGGCAGTATTTCGTAGCAGTTTTAGTGCTAAACCTTCTGCGTTTGGAGTTATTAAATGTTTCAGAGTTGATCAATGTTTAAGATTCAAGAGTTGTTAAATGTTTGCTACCCCATATAAAATCTCAGATCGGTTTGAGTTCTTTGAGGATTTAGGTTCTTCAGTGGATTCTGGTTCCGCAGTTTATTAATTTATGGGTATCGAGGTCCCGAGGCCTCTCAAGTTAATTACCATCTGCGACACTCGTCCAATCTAGATTCACCGTGTCCTAAGTCCGTCATAACTCAAAGCTATCGCGAGCTTGGATCTTATTAACCGTAACAGAACCTAAGCCCAATGTAATCAATGTCCATCATAGCTTAGGTCAGACGCAAGCATGGCCTGCCACAACCTGTACCATCGATACAACGATCTTCTTCAGTCTGAACAACTCGATCCTACATTCTTGCCTTTCAGTGAATCCTGAAACGAAAAACACGTAATCAATGATGAAAAAAAATTAATTGCTGATTCGTATAAAAATTTATTTATTCAGAAAACAGTTTTGTATGTTTTATCTCATTTCTATAGTTTTATCAATGTTGTACAAAGTCATCGCTTTGTTTTCTGGATAAATAAATTTTTATACGACGCAGCAATTAATTTTTTTATCATTGATTTCGTGTTTTTCATTTGAGTAAACATTAAAGTTAAGTAAACATTTCATTCCTCATGATCTTCCAACACTAAAAACCTAATATCGCATAAAAGAAAACTGTTCGTCTCGCATGAAGATCCGCAATTACGGTTCCTCCTAATTACTTTAGAGCCTGTTATTATAACAAGCAATCAGTGCTTATCTTTATACGATTCGCATCGCGTCGACCCCGCAGCGTGGCAGTCGTTAAACAACTAAACGGTGTAAGATGGATTATTAAAATTCAACGGTTTGAATTAAAGCGCAGAAAGAGAGAGAGTGAGAGAGATCGTCAAAGCCAGCAACGTCCTCAGAATATATCCGCGGCGATAAACGGCGCCCGGAAGTCCGGAAATGTGTCTCGGGCAGGTCTAAAACGATCGTAAAACCGAATGTACCATGGCTAAGTTATATCGTTCGTTTCGCCAATTGATTACATGAATTATAGATACCCTTCCTCCCCGCGTAGCTGTATCTAGTATCACGTAGGCCATGTACGTGGTTATCCCTTTTAGGGCTGTTAACGTCCACTGCGAAAGAATTAGGATCGAGCCGCCTTTAACCACTGTTCAACCGAGCTACTCGTAACTCACGACCGGGAAAATACTGGATTCGTAACAAAACTGGACGCGATGCGCCGTTACTGCATCCGAAACCACGCTGGGGATACACAGGAGTGACAGGAATTAACTGGACAAAAGTACCATAGGGCCACGTTAAATTTTTTCGAATTTATTACACTTACATTTGAGCGATTCATCCCCTCCACTACATTACACTGTATATATGTACTATACTATACTTTCTTTGCTATGTTACACTATATTATAGTATATACCCTTTATAGTCCTTATACAGTATTTTATCCATAAATGTCAGATCTATCCCCACTACTGAATTTCTAACTTCCTTATTTTTCATTAATTTTTATGGGATTTTGATGGCCATATTTGTGGCATTTTTTAAATAAAAATCATACTAAATATGATATAATTCCGATGATATTTACGTGTATAACAGACAATTAAAGTTTCTGGCGCGAGGAAGGAGATTCACCGGCAAGCCATTGAAACTTTAATTGTCTATTACATAAATAAATATCATCGGAATTATATCATATTTGGTATGATTTTTATTAGAAAAATGCCACAAAGATGGTCATCGAAGTCCCATCAGAAAATAATGAAAAATAAAGAAGTGACGCATAAATGTCCCTCGGCAGACCCGTGCTAGGGGCTTATATGGATAAAATACTGTACTATAGTATACTACTCCTTACACTATAGAATACTATAGAATATATTGTTTATACTACAGTATACCATTTCCCTGTGAAATCAACTTTTGTTATTTATTATTGTCCCATATCACAACTGGTTCTCTTCGCAACGTGTACACTTTGTAGACGTGATTGAAGATTTGTACTACATCTCGTGTTTACAAACTTGAACAAATACTTCCAACTTCTCTGGATCGGAAGCGAAATATTATGATCATGATATGGAACACTAATACGTAGTCAAAGTTAATTTAACAGGGAAATGATTGCTTTTAGAAAGTTTTTAGTAAATTCCTACAAGGGGTTAAAATAGAATCTAAGATTGCCACATGTACAATCATGAAAACCAGTCTTCCGAATGTTAATCGACAGTCGGGCCTCTGGTTCCAAATCGAACGCGCACGGACATTGAACTTGTTCGGAGGTTCAACGACTAGTTTTCAGGCAGGCACAGTAGCGGGGCCAGGTGTAACGCCGCGGCTCAGACGCTCTGAAGGACGTACTCACCTGCGAGTGTGCGGAGGCAAGAGGTAAGAGGGCGGCTGCGTTACCAACGACGCACAGTCTGCCGCTCTCGACGCCGCTGGTAATAACGAACCGTCGACGACGGATGGGGAGAAACGTCGTCGCCGAGAGTTTCGCCCGGTATCTGACGACGGGGAACCCCGTATAGTCGAGGCTCGATCGTTCTTTAATTCGTCGACGCGAACCCGAGGGTTCCTGTCAACCTAGCCGCGAAAGACTCGAGATTCGGCCCCTGGTTAATTGATGGGGAGAGAGACTGTCTGGAATGCGGAGAACACCTGAATGGAACCGCCGAATGCGCCTGGTTGCGCTCCTCGCCATGAAACTGCACCGGATTCTCGGAAGAAGTGCAACGGGGGTGCAGAGCTTCGGCTGCGTTCAAGATCTGATGGTGACCTTGAGTATGGGGTTAGAGATTGTTCTGATGAAAGATGAAAAAACTCTGCATCGTTGATTTCCAACGTATTCAAAGTTGGTAACTTGCGTAAAAAGGTTAATACATCTAAGAAAATAAATTTTAAAAAATTTATTAATGAAAATGCAGGTAGAAGAATTTTTATGTAGACATTGGTGTACATTATTAACACGAGGTTTGTGGAGCACTAAAAACGATTACTTTACATTACATTACAAAAATAGTACGTAAGTGAATATCCAAGTTTTCAGTAATTTTTTAAAAATGTATTGAAGCACGTAGACACAGAATTTAGATATTTCTTCGACGTTATCGATCGTCGTTGAGGATCCCCTGGCATTGTCCAACCCCGCGTAGAAGACAATGGCGGACAGCGAGACGTCGAGTAGAGTATAGTGCGCGGTCGAAAATTCCCATTCCGGGGAAACATTAGGCTCGGTTTCGAGCGTGGAAATTCGATAAGGGCAGGTCCGCGTGACCGGCCAATAATTCTGCGGCGATGCTTTTGCGCAGACATCCGGCGAGTCGTGATATATCAGTCGGGGGCCGGCGCAAGCCGGAACCGGAAACCGTCAATCATAGGACTAAGTTAACGCCGAGTCCGTTCTACTCGCTCAGGGAACCGCCGCGCTATATCGTTACACGAACTATTTTATGGACCCTTCTGGCACTCGCTCTCTCTTTCCCTCTCTTCGTACCAAGCTCCTCGTTCCCTTTACCGTCTCGCTCTCTCGGACCCTCTTCTTTCGCCCGGGCTCTCATACCTACACACGCCACCCCCGTCATCCCTCTGAAATATACTTTCGAGCAGCGAGCATCGATTTTTTCATAAATAACCGGCCACCTGACCACCCGTAGTCGGTAAATCTCTCAATCTGGCCGCCCCCCAACCCTTACCTGTGTCTGGTTAATTCCATCGAACTTGCACACACCTCCGTAGCCTGCAACTTGCATTCCATAGTCTGTGCATTGGCATCTAAGTTTATTGTTCTGAAGAAACTATTTTTCTTCAGAGGAGTTGTCGTTCGAAGATTTGATATCTAAAATAGTATCATTTTAGATAATTGTGTAATTATATGCAGTATTTTGAATACAAAATCTTAAAAATAATAACAACCCCTTGCTGTTCCATTTTCTCAGATGTTAGAAGAATTACAATTTCATTTGTAATAATTTAACAGAAAAAATTTATATTTACTGTATGCTGTCTGGAAGAAATAAGTAATCAGGAAAATGTTGAGAAAGAATAAATTTTGTCAACATTTAGCTAGCTGTCAAAATCAGGGTACATACTGGGAAATTTTATCCCGAAGTTAAACAGTAAGATATCCGATATCGAAACGAGCGATAGAGAGAGAGAGTACGACAGTAAAGCTCAATATCTTTGCACTTACGTTAACGCGTGTGAACTGTGCTTTAAAGAGAGGCTCGCGCGACGGAAGCCACGAACAACAATGTCGCCCCAGCGCGTTCCCTCCTCTCAACGAAGTATTCAATTACTAACGAGTGTCGGCTATAAAGCACCCCCAACCCCCGAGCCTTGTCGCGATAGCACGCGACCAAGTCGCGTCGCGTAAAGGACCTTGTCACGCGTGTATTTTTAACGAGACTTCGCTTACCCCTACCCCCATAGCTTCTCTCCTCTCGACCCTCTCAACGGTCGCGCCACCCCCGCGCGTTCTCCAGCAGCCACCCTCGCAGACTGCACCTGCGAGGCTATTCCTCCAACCCCCTGTCGATCCTGTTGTGGAATCGACTGTTTCATTACTGGGGATTCAACTTCTTCCCCAACCCAACGCTGTGGAATTTTAGGTTTCGGGGGTGACTGGCTTGGGTGGCGTTAATCACTTGACATACTATATGGTTGCGGTTCTGCGGACTCGTCTTTACCGTTTAGTTACCTGGTCCGGGAGAGAGTTATTTAAAAATGAAGGTTGCAAAAAATTTTTATCCATTGCCAATTTGTTTAACAGTTGAAAACTTGGGTGCAAGAAAACAGGCTGTGAAATGCTAGACGTTATTAAAAGGAAAGTACGAAGAAAGAATTTCGCATTCTTTGATTTGTTCTCCTGATTGTCAACATTGTTCTCTGCTTTACTTCTAATTGGTTCTTCTACATCGTCCGAGATCTGTTTGCTCGACCTTCTTTCTCTGTCTCTCCATGTTTCCTTTGTTTATTATATCATACTTCTTTCCTTCTATTTCGTTTTTATTTCGTTGCACTTTCCTGTTTGCTTCGTTTTCTCTAACAATTAGTTTGAGTACCTACATATTGCGGTTGCGACAGGAAATGTACACTGTCTCTCCTATCATCTTTCTTCTGGGATAGTTCCTTTCTTTTCCTGTTCCGTATGTACATTCCTGAGATGAAAAGTTTCTCATCTTCTTATTCTCTATTCTGTCAAATTATTTATTTATCTGTTGTTGTGTTATAATCTTGTATTTATTTAAAACACACGATGAAGAGTAAAACACTAGATTTAATTCCAATGTTCTTCATGAGTATAACTACGCTTCGTTGTACATATTCAAAGATATATTCATTGAGATCTTAATTAATTTTTGTTACGTATAGCTTATGCACAAGTGAATTGATCTATCGATCGAATTTTCCCATAAGTACTTTTACGGCCCACGTAATTATGAAGCTAGAAATCTGGAGCAACCCTTTTGCCAGTTCCAGCGTTAATAACGTCCTTAAAATCTTCACTGTATATCAATAAATTATTCGCTAGAGTTGTTGCACGAACTCGCTCGTCAAACCTCCAACAACACAGCTTAGCAACACAGTGTTAACCATGCATAGCAGATTCGAGCCCGGCTATAGTCTAGCAACAGAGTGTTAGCCTTTCATAGAAGATGGAAGCGTATTATAGTCAAGTTACACAGTCCGAGAACAATCTGCAAACAAACGTCTCAACTTAGAGCGTATAGCCTCCGTTGAAAGGCGAGGTCCTTCGAGAATATCTGTCGTGTACACGTCACCAAAGTTCAAACGATTGCAACCTCGATTGTAATCCAGTATTTTTGTAGCAAAGGGTGCACCGGTTTCCTGTGATCCTCCGGTTACGTTGAAATTGATACCAGCATCGGTAGTCAATAGTATCGAGAACAATGTTCCCACAGTGCACGCACTTTTGCCGTACCGACGACAAAGGGTTCATCTAATTCTTATCGACACGCATCGTTGATGATGCATACAAACTGTTGAAGCCGGTTGGTGCTAATCAAAATTAGCGTCAATCACGAAATTAACATCTATTGTTGGTTAATGCTGCTGTCGGCTCGTTCGCCGAGGTCCTGTCGCGTGCAGAGCCGTGTCGTCGCCATGTGACAGATCGTTTTTCAGATTTGGGACCATGGTCTATCATTGGGAAAATCCTTTAATCGGAGGACTCCAGATCCGGTCTTCTTTGTTATATTCTAGCCGTAAACCATAATATTTTTCCCGTCTTTACCAATATACACGGAATCATATTAATGTTCGAATACTGAACAAGATGATCTTAAAATTTAAAAAAATTTCGATATAGCATTATAATATATATAGGTCATAGTAATTAATGTAGATTCGAAAGAATATCTTTCCAGCGGTACATACCAGTAACTCCGCCATTTTAGATCTTAAAAATACTGTTTAAGTTATTTATGTTTGCAGTCAACAATCCAGCCCTGTCCAAAGTGACGAATGTCAGATTTTGTCTTTAACAATTCGTGAAGTTACAGAAATATTTTGTGCTGAAATTTCTTTACTTCTTTATTTAAGTTCATGTTACTATATAGTTTTTATGAAATAAATTCAATCCTGTTATGAAGGGATATATGTGTGTATATCACCGCCATTTTGGATCTCAAAAATACTGTTTAATTTATTTATGTTTGCAGTCAACAATCCAGCCCTGTCCAAAGTGACGAATGTCAGATTTTGTCTTTAACAATTCGTGAAGTTACAGAAATATTTTGTGGTGCAATTTCTTTACTTCTTTATTGAAGTTCATTTTACTATATAGTTTTTATGAAATAAATTGAATCCTGTTATGAAGGGATATATGTGTGTATATCATTCACGTTTAGGGCTGGGTAGTTCTAGTGTTGCAACACCTTTGTGACTCTTCGATCCGCAATCAAAGCAAAAAAAAACACAAAGTCGACACTCGGAAAGAAATCAACTAGCCACCCTAGCTCGCGTTAGTTCGATACTGTTTACTACTTTCTCGATACCCAGGATGCAAGTTATTTACGAGGTCGCCTAATAATTTACTAATGAAGAGGTAACGCCGTTGACCCTCGAGTAATAATTCAGGGCAATAGGGCTGGTAGGGCAACCCAGATATGGCGAGGCATAAGTGGCTCGTATTTCGCAAGCCGATTAGCGGGCTCTTTCGGCCTGCGAACCAATAAAACTGAAACAGAGAGGAAAAGAGAAGGAAAAAAAGACTTGGTTGGTAGGGTCGCGTGTCGTTAACCCGAAATCAACGTTGCGGGAGAGTAGGATAGATACTTGTGTTCAGGAGAGGAGGGTGCGTGAGCGGGTAGGATGAGCGGAAGTCACGAAGAGTTCTTTCATATTCGAGCGGTGTAGAAGCGAAAGACCCGTCGATTACCTGGCCGAGTATTCGGCGGAAATTGAAGAAGTTCGCGAGAGAGGCCGGTTTGACGATGTATCGAGGAACGTGGCTTGAATATAACCACGCCAGTCGCCTGCCCACCAACCCCTTTCTCTGTCCACCCCCGCAAAAGCGGAACGGCCGGTCCTAGTTTTTCCCTCCCCTCGCTCATAAAGGACGAAAATTTCACGGGGCGTTTTACGGCCGGTCATTAGCGAAATCGGTGGTAGCTTGCGTTCTCGCTTTTACTGCGACCCTCCCGCGAGAAAATAAAACGGGTTCGGGCGTTTCACTTTTAATAGAACTCGCACGGAACCGTAAAGGGCCGGGTGTGAAACGGGGAAAAAGGCGGGGGCCAATTGCTCGTCGATATTGCCGTTTTTCTTCAACGGTCGACGAAAAAGTAGAACAAACCGAAGTCTTAGACCGCCCCGTAAAATTTGGTTTATACACCGACTTGCGAAATCAAAGAACCAATAAATTTTACTTCAAAAATTGCCAATGTTCAAAGTATTGTAACTTGCTGAAAAGTCATCTACTTTCGAAAACCATTATTTGGTTTGATCAACAAACTTTTTTACACTATAGAATTGAAAATAATTATTGTTTTAAAAATGTTGCAAACTCGAACGTTCGTAGAGATGTTAAGAAATCTTTTTATGAAACAGGACCAAGGTAGATTTGAAGATTGGAGTCTCACCTTGGAATGGGATACCAAGAAATCTCTCGTCTTCGAAACAAATCTTCCGCACGCCCTGGCCCAGCCGTATCCGCATCCATTCATTTCGTCGCGTTCCCGCAATAAATTCCCTCGAACGATCCCCGGACGGCGACAAAACAAAAACCTGCTCCGAAAAAAAGAAAGGAAAGAATCAACAATGTACCGATCGAGCGTGTGCGGCTTCTTGAAAAACGGTGATCCCCGGATTCGAGAGCCGGCGTATTCAATCGGATCCTTCTCTGTCGCTAATCCCACTTTTGATGGAAACAGAATTGGCCGGGGCCCATAACAAATATTCCGCGTGTGGAACGCGAACCACCGAGTCGGTCCAAGTGTTTCTGCACGGTGAAATATTGCGACGGCTCGTTTGTACGCCGACTCGTATTATGTAGATACCACTGAACTGGAAATCGCAATAACGACCGGCCCGGATCGGTGACGTTTTTCCACCCTCGCCTAACCCTTTTTTTCGAACAGCCACGCCGCCGGTTTTAACCCTCTTGCACCCCATTTTTCGTCACCGGCTACCCTCCTTCCCCACAGTGTGTCGAATAGGCTGGATGTACCAAGCCCAAAATTTAAAACTCGAAAAATATCTACATCATAAATTTCTTAATAAGTCACCCCATATAATCTAATAATTTCGTTCGACGTTATTATATAAATTATTTTTAAAATTTCTTTAAGTCTAGTACTATTTTTGCAAATACTTCTAATAGATTTCCGGTAGATAGTTATACCCCAAATAATCTAACAATTTCGTACGACGATATTATATAAATTATTTTTAAAATTTCTTTAAGTATAGTATTGTAAGGATTAAGCCGTATTTATTTGTAAAATATAACGCATGGATAACCAACGTTGACAGACGTGTGTTTTCCGCGAATGCTCGTTTCGATCTGATCTTCTTTTTACAATTCAATTGCAATTACAATTTTAGAATTCTTCTGTTCCGATTCTCTACTTTATAAATTTAACTATATATAGGGTTGTTTGTTAATACACTCATGTACATCCACATAATATATATACATCATTCGTACTTTAACCCTATAGTATGATTATTGCAAATACTTCTAATAGATTTCCGGTAGATACTTTAGTTTGACAGTGGAACATTAAATTTTTAATTTTATTATTTTCGATATTTAAACTGTCAGAATAAACCTGGCTCAAATTGGAAACTGTGGTGGTTCGAGAGAGAAGTATTATTGTGAAGTGCTTATCCTCTGCGTTAGATCAAAGAGGGTACTGTGATATATCTATATTATGAACATTTATTGTAAACAGAATTTCCCGGGAGATCTTTGATCTAGTGCAAGGTTGCTTCCACGTCAAAGGTAAGGCTGTCGAACCCTTCCAGAGGTTTGCGATGCGTTCTAATTCTAGATACTGAGTCGACCATTCTTACAAAACGCAGTATCTTGCCTGACAGAGAGCGTCTGATTAACCACCCAATTTCCTGATGCCTCCAACAACCCCCTCTATTTCCAACCCACCCTACGAAATTCGATTTCCCTCGAGCCAACGGTTGCTCGAGTTAAATAAGGGAGGGAGAGTCTTCAGGAAGGGTTTCATCTTGTTTTTTCGGACTGATTTTGTTTTTGAAAATGTGGGTGGCTCCAACCCCTAATCTTGCATCTCTGGAACTTGCTTTTCGATATGGTGCCTTTTTTTGGTGGGTTATTCTTAATCGAACCTTTACTGTATATTAAACAAACACAGCTACATACAATTTTGAAGAGTGAATTTTGACGGAGAGTGTATAAAAATGATTTTTAAAAAATGTCTTTGAAAATTACAACTTTTGAAAGTATTTAGATTTGTTGGGAATGGTCCATCGCCTTCAAGAGCGAGATTAAAAGTGGAAACCGTGGGTCAGGTGGTAAATTAACGCGATGAAATTCATCCTGATGGTTGCGGTGTGATCGAAGGGGTCTGAAGTGTAGGAATGATGCTCGACTATCCTTATGAACGGTTATCGAAGTGGTCTCGGAGAAAATCGGAACGCTGATTGGATGGAAGCTCGATCAAACGGAGAGCGCAAGGCGCGGAGTGGTGGGAGGCTGCTCGAGACTCGTCTCCGTGTCGAGCGTGCTTCCGTTAAGCCCGGTTTTCACGTGACGTTAGATCGAAATTTTTACAGTGTCGTGACACGAGAGATCGCGAGAGAGGTTCGTTCGCGAGAAAAGCTGAAATCGCGTGGTCACGACGTCGCGGTCGTGACTTTCGTAGTTATGAAAACTAGAAGTCGCGTTGTCACGACAGCTGGAGACGTGACCTTTAATGACACGGGGATACGTACCCTTATCTGTGTACCCGGAGCAATTTTCTTTGGTACAGTCGAGTGGAATAGTCACGGAGACGTTCACGATCAACTGCGAAAAACGAAACGGACAGATTTTTGGTAGGAAAATAAAATTTAACTTTAGGTAAGGGGAATCGAATAAAAAAAACAATGACCTTGTGGCCATAAAGATACAGAAAAGTGTGTTTAAACAAAGTTGATTTTCTTGGCGCACTGGTTCGATCAATTTAAAATGAAAGCAATTTTGCAATATATTAATTTCGACGTTTCGGTCTTGGGTTAGACTCTTTTCAAGCAAATAGTGAATGCGTTTGTGAATTATTAAAAAACGATAGGTGATATTCTGTTGATGAGGACACATTTAAAACAATTTTTGAAATGTGTCAACTTACTTGCTTAATGAAATAACTTTAAGAATAATGGAAAAATAATACCACGTACTGTGCTCATGTCTTACTTGTAAGCTACTGAGACAAACTGTGAAACGTCAAAATTAATATATTGCAAAATTGCTTTCAATTAAATTTATCTAACCAGTGCGTCAAGATACAGAAAAGTTTTACAGAATATACACCACGGACAAAGTCAGTAAGTCTGAATGGAGTGTTCGAATCCGCGTGCATTGAAATCGGCCAATTTCACACACGTATAACTTTTGAATCATTGAATTCCGGTCATTAAAACGTACATTTTTCGCATTTTCTCATAAAAATCTACAGGACTATATTAAAAAAAGTTGGAAATTTTTGGTCCCCTAAGGTGAAACTTACCATCGTGTAGAATAGGCGTTTTTTCTTTAAGGACGGTGATGGAATTCTCTTATGGACACCCTCTCCTCCGATGTTGGTCGGAGAGGGTAGTGCCGGACTCGGCTGCCCCCTTGGCTTTTACATGTAGAATAGGCCTGTTTCGTTCTCCAAGGTCGTGCTCCCACTCCTTCATTCCGGTAAGGTGGGAGGTGACGTTCCTCCACTATATGACATGTACATATTAACGGAGTGATTGATGGTGGGGGATGTGTGGCTCGTGAAGAAGTAGAAGTTGGCCAGCCCTGTTGTAGAAGATGAAAACAGTCCTTACTTAATCGGACAGGGGATCAGGATCCAGAGGAGCCGGATGACGCGGTGCGAAACTTTGGCGAGATCGTGTGCACTCGAGCGGGCAGAAATTCGTAAGTGAGCCGATGCCAGGTCACCATTAATCACCAGCCCCGGCCAGGTATCCGTATTTATTGTGCGGATCAGCCGGATGCTGGCGCGATTATCAGCCACCGGAATTACCTCCCATCAGCAGTAAATTGCAGCAGGCTCGGGGGAGGAACGTTATGCTGGCCAGGACCGCAGGACGACAGCACGTCGCGAGTTACAACGACAGAAACGAGGAGCCGTTTGCACGGGGCCAGACAGATCCTGAGACGAGTAACGACTCAATGAACGGCTTCTCGATTCCGCATTTCTGTGCGATTTTGCGGCCATTACAACTCGAACCTACAATCCACCCGTTAAAATTATTCGATCATGATTGAACGTGAGTTTTGATTGAAACTGTACGCCAAATCGTAGACACGTTCATCTTTTGTTTTTATCGAGGCAACTGTTCATGTAATTTAATCACCAAATTACTAATTTAACACCCAGAAGTGATCCATTTATTTTTGTTAAGTAAAAAAGAAAACATGATCTGCGATATATGTAAAGTACCAGTTAATATAAATCACCTTTTTTTTATTAGAAAATCTCATACGAGATTTATTTCAACATAATTACAAAAAAAAAAATACGCCACATACAAAACAGAATATATAAAGGCTGATGGTCTTCTTAAGGGCAAAACATATTTTCATTATTTTTTTTAATGAAAATAGACTTCCTTGGTTTTCTCAGTTAAACTTAATATAAATCATCTTATACTGGAATGCAAAAAATATGAAAATGAAAGGAAAAATGCTAAACTGATTGGATCTTTATCCATTCTGTTAGGTTCTGAGGAACACATTGTCGGTCTTGCCCAATATATCAAAAATAATAAGATGTACAAAAAAATATTTTGTAAGAAAATGTACCGTGTTCTAATGACCTTTGATATTAAAACAACATTAAATAAATAAAAAAAAACTATGTACAGTAAAATCTTGAACTAAGCTACACCTTTAGGGCTGTGCTGTTTCTTAGATCGCGTAAAGCGAGAAGAAAGGGATAAACGTTTTTCTTTGGTGGTATAGTTACTGTAATTAATTGTCGATTTTGCTATTCTGGGTCAGACGTCTTTCAGACGTCTTTTAAGGGAATAATAGCGAAAATGTTCTGTCGGGGTGAAAATTTTTTCGGTCTAAAATTCCCGCAGTGGGCCATCGCGGGGGGTCGGGTAAAAGGAATCCGACGATAAAAGTAATATGTTTAAAGTGACGGGAACGCGTCGGATGGAGAATGCAGCCGGCTCGAGCTCGCGTAATGCGGGCTGCCGCGTTTATTCCGTCACGTAGAGACGCGAAACGAGCCACGGATTTCCCCGATCCGTCTGCTGCGCGTATACGAGCGACGTCTTTTGTCGCCGCGCGACGCGGCGTGTTTCTCCGAGATTGAATCGTAATAAACCGGAACGTGACAAATTTTAACAAAGAGACGCACACGCGTACACACGTGTTCTCGTCGCCAGTCGCGGCTGATAATAACCACGCGACATGCAAAGGCATCCGTGGGACGAGCAATTAAATCATCGACGATGTTCACAATGGCCTCGAAAGAGCAGCCGAGCGAGAGCTGAATAAAATAATAAGAGAGAGAATATATTTCCGTCGAGTAAACGATGGTTGGTAACGACCCGCGAACCACGGTCACCAATTAAAATAATTCCCCAAAACGAATAATCGACCGCGAGAGCTCCGCGTTGATTTATCTCGGCGACACAGTCAATTTGTACTCCCGGACTTATTAAGCGAACGACGCCTACCGAAAACGAGTTGCGGCTAACCATCCAGATGTAACCGAGCGTCGCGACGCCTTTGATCACAAACTAATCCCCGACTCACAGACGCTACAGATGTCTCGAGAATGATGGTAATCGAACGTCGGTGTTGCTGACAGAACGCTTAATGTTTTTGCAATTAAGCAAATCCGCTGAGTTCGGAAATTAATGATTGTTCACGTTTCGAAAGTATATACGAAGAATAGACAAAGAAATTTATTCTAGGAATAGATTAAGAATAAAAGAAAAAAGTTTCCGAAAGTCAGCACATATTCCGAACGATAGTATAAATATTTATTTGCGGCGCATTGGTTCGATTAATTATAACAATGGAAAAGAAAAGGAAGAAGGTGTTTCGTCCTAGATCCACTAGAGGACTCATCAGTAAGACTATCTAGCGGGCCTTTGCCTTATACACAAGATGCTAGAAGGCAATTTGGAAATCGTATTTATACTGAACCAATGCGCTGCAAATAAATATTTATACTATCTTTAGTTAAATTACGATCGAAAACCAAATTAATTATCATATTCCGAATGGTGTACATTTCGTCATCGCCTCGAAACCATTGCAAAAATCCGAAATTTCGCGTTGACCAAAGGGTGACCAGTATCTTGACCGTAAAAAAACGAGGAAACAGACCCACACAGAGACAGGGTTCAGAACACAGCAACGGCGAATGAAGAATTACTGGGTGGCTTTGAAGCGACGCCGTCGTTATCCGGACAGTAGCGTGGCCATAATTTAATGGCAGCCGATGAACGCCTCGCTAATAGGTAGTTTCTTTTTTGCCTATGCCGCGAGGAGGGCGCAGGCCGCCGGAAGAGAATCAATTACGAGCTTTTAGTCTCGTTAGTTCGCGCGACGAGGTGACACGGCGACGTGTCATCTTTCCTTTTAAAGATAGAAAGGCTATTAATAAATGTCACGCGTTGATAAAGTCGGCAGGGCTCTCGCGGCTGACGGTGCTGGACAAGCGCCGAGCAGCGGGCCCGATGGGAGTTAAAAATATTATTTACCCCGGTGGCAATATTTTTAACCCGTTCCACGACGCTCGGGGCATCGCTCGTGCCCTTTCTTTTTTGGTTTGTAGAAGCATGTTATAGATCGACGGAAAATCTCGTCGCGTTCGTCGAATTAGGTGCTTGAAATGTACAAACAATTTTTAGACCCTGGAAACCTGGATTGAGGTTCAAAATGTGTGATCAGTGAAGAGTAAAATTGTAAATTGAGAGATTGAGTATAAAAGTATTGGACGTCATGAAAATCTTTTACGACTCTTACGAAAATTGATGTGAAAATCAATTTGTTTCTGTAAAAATAGTTTTTTACTGTAGATATAAACGAATAATTGCAGTTTATGAAGCGCATCTTTAAACAATTCTCCCCTACAAGACCCACTGAACGAGAACCATCGCGTTTCTAGAAACAATAGCTTCTGAAAGAAGGAGACTTCCGAACTCGGCTAAAAACAGTATCCCCGATCGCGTCAAAAGTCGCAGCTGTCTCCCTGGTGCTCGCAAGAACTAATGGACCAGCTAAAAATCGCGATCGCGTCGGAATTCGCGGATCCGCCCCCGTTCCCAGTCGTTGTCTTGTCACTCCCGTCCGGTTGTTTTGCTCGTGGCCTCAAACGCTGTCAGACCGGCGAACGAATCGAAGGGTAGGGGAAGTAACGGAACGAATAAAAGAAAGTTGAAAACGTGTGCGGGGGTGGGGCAGAGCGCGCATTAGTCGTGAAACACTGGCGCTCTATCGTCTGGCGTGTAGCGCAGTTAAATAAACCCAGGAAAATGCATTTCTCCGTGTGTCCCGGGTAGCACCGGATGCGGCTGTCATCCCCGCGAGCTCGTACGTCATCTTCCAGAGTCTGCTGGATCACGTCCTCTCTCTCTCTCTCCTCCCCTCTTCGCTCCCGGTCGTCTTTTTCTTCCAGCCACCCCTTTGCGTCCTCAGGTTTCTCTCAGATTTTCTTCCCACCGGCTTCTTGTGCTCCTCCGCTCGTTCTTCCGGTCGAACGACAGCATTATTAATCCTTCGTTTCGCCGTGGATATTTTCGTTCTTCGATGCCGCACTATGTTCTAGAAATACCAATTACCAGGCCTCAGATTTAATTATAACGGCGGTTCTATTAACGCAGACATTTTGCTCTCGTTTTGGTAATTCGACTATTGGCGAAAGGAATATGTTTTATTGTAAAAATGTGAAAAGTACAATCGCATACATAATGTGAAACATTTTCCGAGCCACTGCTGTTCAAACACAAGAGAGCGCCAAACATGATGTTGATCTTTTCAAGGTTAAAACAAATTGTACAAAATCGGCACCCGATCTTTGCCTACAGATTCGCATAAAACCTCGAAGAGCCGTCAATCCGAAATTAGTTGCCGAAGACACAAGAGCCATTTCCCGTCGGATTGTACTCAACACGGCGTCTAATCCAAAATGGCGTGGGTCCCATTACTCGGCGAGGCGAATCACGGGCCGAGCGGCGTACTAATTCTTCTTCCTGCCACATCCGCCAAAACTAAGATCCCGAAACTACGCCGATCAATCCTGGCCGGAAGTTCCGGGCATCGATTTCGCATTACCGGTAACGGGACCAGTCTGTTGGGCGACGATTCCCATCCGGTCGACGAATCCGGGATTCGTGGCCGCGTCGTGATTAAATCACGCCGTAAGAGGGAGAGTAGAGGAGGGGGAGAGCAAGTAGAAGACGAGTCTCGGGGAAACTTGACGGAACTTTCGGTTCCCTCGCGGTTCCGGCTGACGAGGAAAGCCTTTGCAGGTTGCCGTAGGTGTCGCCGGTCGTCGTCGACGACGACGATACTCCTCCGTCGACGGAAGCGCGCCGGACGTCGACCGGCTCTCCCCCTGGGACGTTAATGTCATCTCCATAATCACCGCAGAACCGAGTGACAGGAACGTGATGCGGAAGCTCGAATCCCGGTCGATTCGGCTGCTGCTGGCCCATTACTAGTCGCGCCATCAATCCCCACGATTAGGCTAATAATTTCTCCGCGTCCTCGTAGGACGATGGCCCGTTTGCGAGCCACGATGACCAGCGAAATGACACGCTGAATTATAACGATCGCTGGAGAACTATGGAATGATTGGGATAATAATTGGTTATGTCAGGCACATCTCCCGACTTTGGTTTTAGTAGTCGTCTATGGATTGCAAGACTTAGGTTTATCCTAAATGATGGAAAACAAAGTTATAGAGTAGATAATTAATTAATTAGTTGTCGATCGTAATTTATCTTAATGATAGTATACTTATTTATTCGCGGCGGAACTGGTTCGATCATTTCTGACAATGGAAAAGAAAAGGAAAGAGGTGTTTCGTCCTGGACCCGCTAGAGGAGTCATCAGTAAGGCTATCTAGCGGGCCTTGCCTTATACACGGGATGCTAGAAAGTCTTTCTCGCTAGTTACTGATATGCCACCTTTCAGTATAAATACGTTTTCCAAATTGCTTTCTAGCATTTCGTGTATAAGGCAAAGGTACGCTAGGTAGCCTTACTGATGAGTCCTCTAGCGGGTCCAGGACGAAACACCTCTTTCCTTTTCTTTTCCACTGTCATAAATGAATAAATAAGTATACTATCTTTAGAGAGTAGACGGTGCCACGGAAATATTTTGGGGCCCTTAAAAAAATTGCAGTGTCTATTAAATATTTCTAAAGCCCATATTCCAAATATTGTTGGTGCAGTGAGAAAAGTATAATACTCCCCGTCCCAAAAAAATCAGGGAATACAAGAAACAAATTATAGAGTTCGGAAAGAATCTCAAAATACTGCAACATTGAAACAAATGGAGAGGGTGACTCGGAGATTGAAAAGCGCTAGAACGAGGACCATGAAACGTGGCCGCCAGCTCCGCTGTATTTTTAAGATTGATCAGGTCCAGCATCTCGTAGCGAAGGGATTTCTCGTTTCGTTGGTTCGTCAGCGGAGCATGATGCCGGGAATAATTTAGGGTCGCATCGTCGATCCGAGCTTGAGTAACCTAGTACAGGTGTCTGTTGGTCGAACGAGCACTCGGAGAAAGTAGCCCTCGCACGAAACAATCGAGGCTACCGGAAACGTATACGAGCATCGCTGTCCCCTCGTATCCATCCACTTCGCAGCCCTCGAGAGTGTCGGCCGAGATTGGATGACTATCGTTGCCATTTGCAAGGTCGATTGCATCGGTCATTTGGGAAGTCGAACCTCGGTTCCTTTCGGATATGGCACAGGTCATACCTCGCCGTTCCCGCGACAAACTGATGCGGCAATTTTCTGCATATTTCAGCTCCTGCACGCTCTCGCGTTCCTAGCTGAAATCTGAATTTGAAATGATATTGTTATGCCGGGTGCCCATCCTCGCAGAAAAGTGCACGGTACGTACAGTTGCCGCGGGACCGTCTGAATTTTAATGCCCGCGCCAGTGATACACTGATGACCGTCGTTGTCTTCATCAGTTTTCATATTTCATCGTACGGCGGTGTTCAACCTCGTTCGGGGATTAATGTGAACGATCTAAAGTGACCCATTTCCTAGAAAGAGTTTTTGCAAGAAGAACTGAAACAGTTCGCGAAATGTTGGAACAACTGCTCGAGGGAATGTGGAGAGTTGGTGATTATCTTCGCCGTGAATAGATTGCAAATTAGTTACGTTCCATGCGGCAAACATGACAGTAGCTGATAACACGTTTCGAGTCCCGGGCATACTTTATACGACTTCGCGTGCCATAAATGCATGAATACCTCGTTCTATGATTTAGTCATATAAGCTAGTTGCATGAGGAATTCTATGTTTCATGTATAATTCCATATGTTCTCTGGTTTCATGCATTCGATATGATGCCAGTGAAAGTCATTTTAATAAAAGAGGGAGTATATTCCTGAAGGAAAGACATTACCCCTACGGTGTAATCTTGTTATATCTCATACATGCAAGTAAAAACATCTCGTAATATCGAAGAGAGAAATACAAGTTTGTCAGAATTATCCTTAACTAGCTGATAACTGTCCAGTTAACTTTATCTACTCTAAAAACCGCCAGAAAAATTTCCTACTTAATTTCTGCAACAAATTATATACTCCAAGAATACTTACTAAGTGGTAATTGCCACTCCCAAAAATCTATCAAAAATCGGCTTATTAATATATTCCATAATCCACAAGCTCCTTGTGCTCGTGCCATGGGAACATCAGTCACTGACAGATCGTCAAGCACCATCGTCTATCAAGGGTCATCCACGATCTAATCAATGTCTACATATCAGCATACCCTAATCGAGCGATACTGATGACAATAGTTCTTGGTAAAAATCTAAACTACAGAATTTCGAGTCGACCGAGCTAATCTAATTTCCAGGACAGGTCCTAACATTTTGTATAATTTATCAAACTGTCAATGTTTGTTGGATTTGCCTTGTTTATCAGGTTACAGAAATTAAAAAAAATCACTGGACACATTGCTGCTACAGTATGCATAACAGAGAATTTTAATAACAACAGAGAATATTTATTTGCAGAAAGCTTCGAACATTGCTGAATTTTTATTGAAGCGACGTCCCTTTTACATTTTACAGTTGTTACTGTAAGATGTTGTTACATGTTGTCACAAACATTTCCAGCCTCTCTGATGCAGTTGTCACGTCCAATCTCAGAATTTCTTTTCATATTGTTCTATTAATGTTGCACGAAAGATATAACATCAATTATTATAATCGAAAAAAAATGTTCTTTAGTTTTTATCGCTCGCAATGTGGTATAGTATATGATAATTCAATATTATTTATTAATTATAATAATTGATGTTATATCTCCCGTGCAACATTGATAGAACAGTATGAAAAGAAATTCTGAGATTATATAATATATTTTATATATTATTTTATATATAATATATTTATAATATATTTTATAATATATTATTTTATAATATCATTGTAATATATAATATATAATATATTGATTTTATTGATTATTACTCATGGCAGAACCGCCGAACGTAACACATTAAAAAAAATTGACGACCCTTTGACCTTTAAATTCGGTAGTAGCCAAATGAGTTTCGCACGACCGTGTCGTTTATGAAGAAGTTGGAATACGCTACGAATAGAACGAGCTGTGTGCAATTGTGCATCGGACAGCGTGCGAAAGAGCGTGGCCGCAGCCTTGAGGGAGCAGCTCGTAGGCGACCGGTCGATTGTTTAACAAACCAGTCCGCGAGGACTGTATCTCACCGTTCGCAGCATCGGGACAAGGGCTGGCGATCCTAATTAAGAGGAATGCCAGTCTCACAATCCGTTCTTACGTCTTCGTGCGAGTGCGGTTGTCGGTCCGGAGGAGGCATTATCTTTAATGAGGAATTGCGTCCAGCCTCAGCCCCATAGCTCGTGGAATCTTCGTAACCAGACGGTTAACGATGCCCGGCGATCGCTAGCCAGAGCTATTAGTCAACGTGAATCTTGATCCTCGCTAATTAAGCCCCGTGTTAGCCTCCTCCATCCCGGAAAAAATCATTCGTCAACCGGCCCTCTTCTTCCGACGCGGTCCCATATACAAGAAACTTAAACGCTCTTCATTTACGAGACTGCGGCGGAAGTCAACAGCACCATAAACGCCTCAACACGTCCCGCGAAATTGCATCTAAGGGATAGAACGCAGGGCTTCGAATTGCATACCTGCACCCACGACTCGCATGCAACTTTTCGGTCTTATTGGGAAATTTGCGGAAAACATCCTTTGCTTAAATATTGTTGTCGGTACTATAGGTCATTTTAGATTTTATACATTTTCAATGCATTCTTATGACGAGGTAACCAGAAATTTAGAGAAAAAATGTCGAAAATCCAAGTTTTAACTTTAGGACTCCACTGGTTCAATAGTTATGTGTGTTTAATGTTCAGCAATTTTAATTGTTTTCGACAGGTGAGGGCGTCGCCATACTTTATTGACATTATCGTTGTCTCCGAAATGCAATGTTTAAAAAATTAAACAATTTCCTAATTTATTAAAATCGTTAATCTGAAAAAAATTCAATTGCAGTAGGCGATGCAGCATTCCCCACATTGACACAACCAAAAAATCCTCTGACACAAATTTCTTTTCCATTGTAGAAAATAAAATCGGTCAATCGATTTCTCCACCTCGAGGATTTATTAGCTCCGATTATGTTACATTCGAGGAAATATGGGTTGCAAGAAGCGGTGATACAGCACTGGATCTTGATCAGGTTGAGGATAGTTTTGGACAGGTGAGGGCGCCGCCATCTTTGTTGACATTACCGCTGTCTCCGAAATGCAATGTTTAAAAAATTAAACAATTTCCTAATTTATTAAAATCGTTAATCTGAAAAAAATTCAATTGCAGTAGGCGATGCAGCATTCCCCACATTGACACAACCAAAAAATCCTCCGACACAAATTTCTTTTCCATTGTAGAAAATAAAATCGGTCAATCGATTTCTCCACCTCGAGGATTTATTAGCTCCGATTATGTTACATTCGAGGAAATATGGGTTGCAAGAAGCGGTGATACAGCACTGGATCTTGATCAGGTTGAGGCGCGGTGGCAAAACGTTCGCGGATCTGTCTGGGTTGGTATCCGCTAATGAGCCTTGTTACCACTTCGTTTCAGCTTACCACGCATCCAGGTGTGTCCACCGTGATCGAGGTCGAACGGTTCGCAGAAGGCAATCACAGAGTCGCGAGTCTCGAAACACGGCTGGAAAAACATTTCCGCGAACCCAGTGCAGCGGTATACCGAGCCGTAGGGATTTCTGTTCCGGCGACGATGAAAAGTCAGATTTCTGTAAGGAGCCCGGGTCCCCGAAGTACGCTCGACCTGGATTCGTTTGAGCGTTTAACTCGGCCGCGTTGTTCCGAAGTACGCTTACGCGGAGGGCCGCGATTGCGGGAACACCCTTTGATCGAAAATAGCGGAAAATCGTTTGCCAGCCAGCTCCCGAGCACTTTCTGTCTTGTTATTTCTTGAGACCAGCGCCGCTCTCTCTTTCTCTCGAAAATATTCGATGCCGGCGATTAACGGTCGCATAATGTTCGGCTCCGTTCAATCATACGACGAATTTCAGCTTCGCGGATCGATCAACTTTTAATAAGCGCTACTCCGAAACTTTTCGGCTTTTAAACCCTTTCTTCCCTTCTGTTCGGAACTTTTGGCATAAATAAATTGGGACATTTGACCTACTTGGTTTGGTAGGTTCTGAAAAGTTTTGGAATTACACGGCAGTTCTTTTTAAATGACATGTTTTGCGGTTGATAAACGTATATTAATTAAAAGTTATTTTTATGCAAAATATAAAAATCTTTCCTAATGTAAAAATTTTAATAACGTGGGACTAACACGTCACAATATATTTTCTGAATAGGACTGTGTGATTTATAATAATTAATGCAGCTGGCTATTTTCAGTAAATTGAATTCAATTATTTGTGTTGGAGTTTAAGAAATACTCTAGTCGCATCAGTGTAAGAGATGTTTCCACTTTAATATTGCGAAATGGTCTCAGTCTCTTTTTCTCTTTGTAAGAAGGAATCCGAGACGCTCCGATAGTCACAATAGCTGTCCGTCCGTATTTCACGTCTCTTCTTCTGAAAAACAGACTAGCGCCATTTCGCAGTATTAAAGTAGAAGTATCTCTTAGACTAATAGCTTCGAATTTGTTTCCTATAAGAAGTTACAGTAGACCAATTTACATAGATGTACAAAATCGTATGAAACATACCCCGAAGAAAATATTTAATAAATGTTACATCGATTCTATGATCCGAGTGTAATTTTATTCTAGTATATCCGCAAAACCTTCATGATTATATTGTAGTATCGTTAAAAATTAATTATTAAAAAAAAATACATTTTTCCGAAAAACCAATGTCGGCCTCAAAGAAGCAGATTAAATTTTTTTATAAATCTGAAACAATATTTAAATACCCATCCACAACTACCTTTTAAGAAAAATCATAAAAACTCCCTCCAACATACTCCGAATTTCTGTTTATCCACCAGCATTTATTACAAACGCACACAGACCTGGGCAGCGTGCAGGATTTTTGAGCTGCAATAACTTAAACATTCCGTTTTAAATACCTCAGCATGTGCAACAACCGATCCGAATTCCGGGGATCCGATATTGCAACGAACGGAAAAATCGTGTAACGCAGATACTGAACGCAGGCTCGCGGCTCGAATTCGCGAAAGAAAGAAATAAATAGCGAGGCATCCGGGGCTCGTTAAACGGGTTACCACCGGGCTCGAGGCCGCGTGCAAGTCGTTTCCGATCGTCACACGTATCAGTCATGTATCCCGGACAGCATCGCGAAAGAAAAGACCCTTTTCTTCCTCGGAAGCGTTGAGCACGAGTAAAAACGGGAACCGAAGAGTCAAGAGAATCCGTCGAGGCCAAGTAGAATTTTTGTGCGGTTTGCTTGGGTCCTAGGCAACCCCACCCAATAGAAGGGAACTTCTTGTTCGTCGGAGTGATGTCGGTTTACGTCGTGTTCCGCTCGAAAATGTGCGTCGTCGTCGCGCTGACGAAGTTTTTACTGCGCCGCGCAATTTCCCGTTGACAAAAGTCGATCCGACACCGAGAGACATTCTTCCTATTGACCCAGTCCTTCTGTCGAAACTTTGTTTCATCTTCCACTACCTCCACCCCAATCTTATTTTGATCATTTGTTTGCAAAATGGTACTACTGATCTTAACAATTTTTTTTTAATTCGTGACTTTAACTCCTGTTCATCTTATATTTTAAAAAAATTTAATATTCTTAAGAAAAGTTAACAATTACTTTTGTAAATTTCTTTTTTAGGTATAATGTGCAGTACATAAGTAAGTTAGCATAGTACACGCTAGAAAAAATGATCATTTAAAGTGATGTATTTGGCTGCATCTGATGTGAAAATGTATGCATGTACGAAGAAAAGTTTAAATTTCATTGCTTGTGAATACATTTCCTTATGAAATTAGTATGTGCATACGTTGAGTGGCGAGTGTATGCATTTAGGTGTCCACTTAGCATAGCCAGTGTAACATGTATACAGTTTAGAAATTAAAATAAAAGTTTGTTTTTGGATTGGATTGGATTGGCCGCAGGGTCTTCCCCCATCAAACAATTCTAGAACAATTTGTTTATGTTCCTTCAGCAAGTTTCTACCGTCTTCTACTGCATTTCCTACCTTTTAGTATTAATTCTTGTATCATAATGCAAACGATACTTTGGAGAAAATGAGAGTCCAACCTAAATGTATTACATTACTGTAGGTCCATGCAGTTTTGAACCCAATTTATTAAGAAAATTAGAACGATCCCTATGCTCGGTAGTCCCATATTACCCTCGTGCACCGTTCGTGGCAAGATGAGATAATATTTGGATGAAAAAATAAGTCTCAGACAGAAAATACAATTTAACAAATTTGCTTCCCCCGATTGTACCATCACGTACATGACTCTCTATGAAAATTAATTACGAAATAATACATCTCAATTAGACATTTACAAGAAAATTGATACACAAAAAATGATTCTAGAATGATGCCAGAGCAGTTAGAAAATTATTAGAAGCGTTCGCCTTGCAGGGTGCATCCACCTGAATTAATCAAAAGCAGTAAAAGAACAATTATAGAAACAGAGCACACGGGTTAGCATCGTTAATATTGTTTTCTGTGGTTCAGCTTTCACTCTCGTTCAAAAAAGGAGCATCCTCAACCCGGTGTTATTTGTGAAAAATGGTGGGGCCTATGGAAGGGTTGCGGACAGGGGTGTCGAAAGTAAACGACGCGGGTGTACCCATGGGAGGGTACGCGTCGTGACTGGTGAGCGCATTAGAATAACGTCCCCCGTAGCCAGTGTGCTACTAATTACACGGAGTTTGTATTAATGCGGACGTTAGCATTCCGGCATAGCTGCGCGGCGGCCGCAGGAACCGCGCGCCGGTTACGTGTCCTCGTTGTCCTCCTGGTTCCTGCCGCTGTTGTTGTTACGCGTCCTGCGACCGTGATGACGTCGACACGGAAACGGACGGCCACCCACACTGACGTGTCCGACGATACAGGTGGATTTAACTGCCCCGCAGGTGGACAACCTGTCCGGATAATAATCTGAAATGAAACCTGCGTTTGCGAGTGTTAGTGCCTACGACAACTGTCATTTAATTCTCTCCAGTTTTGTTCGGTGTCGAGCAAATTATCGTTTGAGGACTGGCGTTACAGCTGCTGTTCCGAGAGAAACTTAAATGCATGGGGATAGGGTGTTGATCTGTCAAAGTTGGTTCAAACTTTCAAACAATGATGGACATTGCTGTATAGATAGGTTTGGTGGCACTGTTGACGCAGAATACAATATAATAGCAAACATTCAAACATTCTAGTATTTCAACATTCCAACAAGGTGTACTTCTGTGAAGATAGATGCAACACAAACCGGATCAAACCCGTCTCGAGCCGTAAAACAATTAAATATATTTTACACTGTACATTACTGTATAGATACGTTTGGTGGCACTGTTGACGCAGAACATAAAATAATAGCAAACATTCAAACATTCTAGTATTCCAACATTCCAACAAGGTATACTTCTGTGGAGATAGATGCAACACAAACCGGATCAAACCCGTCTCGAGCCGTAAAACAATTAAATATATTTTCCACTGTAAATGTACATTTCGATTACGTTTCCCGAGGGCGTTCGAGCGCGAAGTGTTAAAAGTCAATCTCGGTAGTGAAATTTTACAATGGAATAGCACGGAGGGAAGCGGATTCGATCGGCAATTACCGCTTCGTATTCAATTTTCTAGACACTGATCTCGAAAGTGTCTCGGAAACGGCCCCCGCCGCCGTTTTCGATACCTGTCTGCGAAGAGGAGGTTGAAAAGATTCCAGGACTTTCGCAACGGCGCGGCGACGCCAGGCCGGAAAGTACCGGCGGCGATCACGGCGGAAGCAATTTCCGCGAGGCATTAATACGTTTCAGATAAGATTGGCAATTCGTTGGATCTCGGTGGCAGCCATTATGACCGGGCGCGATATCATAAAACAGAAGCGATTTTCAATAACGACCCGCGATAATATTGGCAGACAACGAGTCTCGGTTGTCCCCCTTCCCACTGTGACTCTTTCTTTTCCTTCCAGGATTCCTCCCCTTCCCGGGACTAATTTTCACCATCCTCCTCCTCTTCCTCGATCGACGTCTTCGATTCCTCCACTCTCGACGGCTCCACCCTCAAAGAGATCTCTAGGATCGAGTAAATAATGTTACGAATGCAAATTGCTGGCCATCGAGCCGCTCTAACGAGACGATACAATCGTTTCTCTTTCCCTTTCGTTTGTTTCTTGTTCGAACGCCACGCCTAAATGGGGCCAGAGGATTTTCCAATACAGTCTCGCTGGAGGTGCGTTGCTATTATTATTATCACCTGCTCGATCATTATTTTCAATTCATGCTAACAACGTTCTCTTTTTATTTTTCAATTTATGAGGTTCGTCTTTATATTAAGGATTTTATATTGACAAGCGACACGCCTAAGTGGGGCCAGGGGATTTTACAATACAGTTTCGCTTGTCACTTGCTCGTTCATTATCTTCAATTCATGCTGAAAATGTTCTCTGTTTATTTTTCAATGTATTGTTTCTGATTCGTGAAGAACCAGAGTTCGTCTTTCTATTGAATATTAAATGTTGACAATAATATTTATTCACCCTACATTTTGTTCTCAGAAGTAATTGCTGCATTGTAGAGTGGACAACGATAACGCAACTACATGGTACCTTGACCGCCATCTTTCTCAGTCGAGTGGCCGTGAACCTTAAGAGGAATCACCTTGGCGGCGTAATTAGGCAAGATCGATCGCCCGCCGGCAGCTCGAAAATTTAATCCCGGCGAGTTGATCAACGCCTGGCCACCGTTAAAAGAACTTACTAATTATGCCGCCCCTAAGCCCTGCTCCCCAAGAACGAGGATAAATGAAGATTTAGGGTGAACCGGGTGGTAACAACAAACTAGCTGCAGCCCTTACCTAACACGATACGAATTACGCTCTATTTGGAGGACTAGACAGAGGGCGAGTGTTTCGTGCGATTGAAATACCGAGCTTGTTTGGCCAGTTGCTCCTGCAACCTGTTTCGTGCCACGTTTTCATAGCCTCGAAAAAGTAAAAGTCACCGTGTTGTAAGATAAGCTAGAATATGTTTAAAATAAGATTATTTACATTATTCATGCGAATAAAACGGTGTGCAGAATATTCTGTTTATTCAGAGAGTGTGGAAAATGTATTAAATTGTCACAGTAACAAAAATGACCATAACTTAGAAAGAAAAACAATTGAATTTGTAAATTCCTTCTTCGAAAATGAAGAACTGTAAGACAAAAACTGGGATAAGTTTAAAACAAGGTTCAGTTGAAACGATGTAGAAAATATTATTTACTGAGAGTAAGTGAAAAATGTGTTAAATGAAAACAGTGGTAAAAAATACATCTAGCAAAGAGACAAATATGTTGCTAATGACCTTAGATGTTAAAGCAAATATTAAATAATTAAATTTTTAAAAAAGAGACAAATAATATAGCCATCATTTTTTTTAACATGTGAAAATTAAAACAAACTGGAATAAGTTTAAAACGAGATTATTCGCGCCATTCAAACAATTTATGCAAAATTGGCCAAAAATGTAAAAAATTAATACGAGGAACGGTCACGATATAAACAATATCTAAACGCAATCAGGTTTTGAATGAGTGAAAAATAAAATAAAGTTTATGCAAAACCAAAATTCCAGGGTACGTAACCTTACGGCATTTTCCGTCCTTCATAGCTCTAGCAGTTTCGCAAAATAGTGCTGGAGAAACGCCGGAATGAAAAGCAGAGCCAGATGAGCCAATAAAAAAAAGCGCGAGCTTTATCTGCTGGCCAATACGTTTCCAGCATTGTTTCAGCCGGCGTTGATGGCGAAAGGGGTTGATAACGCCGGTGGTATGTGCGCTCGTGCGCGCGTGTGCTTTTAACGAGCGAACTTTTCGCGAATAAATTCTGCAAATCAGCAAGCTGTAGCTTCTCCTGAGAAAGAGTCGAGCCGCTTGCTACGTGTTCGCGCATTGCGTATCTGTTGGAAGTTGGAGACGCTATCTCGTTGCTCTCCCTATAATCTGCGAGATTAAAAGGCTTTAGGGGAGTTCTAAATGGCAATTAAAATTAAAACAATGTTCGTTTTATGGCAAATTTTTCGTTACCCTTTTCGTCGATGATTTTTAAATATTTTTACAAATACGTGGTAGAAATTGGTCGATGAAAAGGATTATTTAAATACTTTTAATAGAAAACAAACATTTTAATAAAATTACAAATGTTGTTCTTTTACCAAAAACGTTGCCCCACAAATTAAGTAATTATTAATCTATGACTAGACAACGAATCTTTGTGGGAACTGAAAATGTTGTGGTTGAAAAAATTCTTCTAATGTTCTTCAGTGAAAAAGACTATGAGCGAACGGTCGAGTATCGTACAGGTGTAACTTAACTCACGGTAACTAGACAGAAACTGGCAAAGTAATCACCGTAAAACAATAGACACCGAGGTGTTCGTATTTTTTCGTTCTCCTCAAACCGTGAATCAAACTGAAAGGCTTCTCCATAAAACATCGCGCCCTCTTGTACGCTTCATGGAGTTCCTATCACGGGCTGGAAGCCGTCGTTTCGCTGCCATACTTTCTCGACAGCATGACCCACATACAAAACCTACAAAAGTGGCGCACACGGTCTAGCCGCGCGCTCGAAACGCTTTGGTTTTCGTTCCGGCGACGCATCGTCCCCTTTGACGACCGCCTGGAGCTCGGCAATTTATGGAAACATGTTTTACAAACTTGAAAAACTAAAAACAAGTCTGGATTTAACCGGCACGAACATTTACATTCCACAGAGAATAATTTCTGCGGTGTTTATTTCGAATAGACGCCGCCGCCGCATAAGTAGATCACGTCGGTCTAAATGTTTCATAGATGCGAATCTGTCGGTTTAATTACGCTAAAAGATTCAGGTCTAATTGGAATTCTCATTTATGAATTATGCTTCAATATTTACTGGAATGCGTAGTCTGGGGAAATATTTTCTAGAATTTCCTCGTTGGTCTAATTCAGTCTCGTTTTAATTCAATGCTAGAAATTAATAGTTTATTCTTCCATCGCCCCTCTCTAATCAAACAATTCTAATTTTTAATTTTTACAGTTATTTTGTACATTCATATTTATGTGTTGTATACAATTCATAGTTAATATTTTCTTGATAACAGAGCTGCCTGATCTCACTTTCCTTGATTCGTTCCGCAAAAAGACGTCCCCAAATCGTGACGTGCAAGCACGTTCACCGACGTCCACCAACTCGACAGACTTAGAGGACTTAAGGTCCCGCCAGCGATCTTTCGTCTCGTCGAAACTTCCCCGAAGTTAAGTAGAGTGCGATCAACTTTCGAGGGCATTCAGTGAACTCGGAAAAAGTATGAATTACGTGAAACGTTGGTAATTTTATCAGTCGTAAAAATAAAAAGGTAATTCGCAAAATGATTAAAAATGGGAATTATTTTTAGTTCCATTCTTTTTTCTAGAATACTTCTATATATTATAATATTATTATTATATACTTCTATATTATAATATTATTATAATATATTTCTATATTATAATTTAATATTTTTTAAATTATGAAAATTATGAAGTATTTTCATAATTTAAAAAATTATAAAATCTTAAACATTCAATCAAAACTAGTAAGTTTATTATAAAATTAGAATCATTATATTGTCTTTATACTGAAAAGTTCTGATTCATTTTCCGTTAGTTGCTTTTCCTCGTTGACCCATCCTTGTACACCCTCCTAAAAATTTTTCGACCAGTGGACAACCCCATACAGATTCCATAGAGCTTTTTTATTCCCCTATTAATTCGAGGACTCGTACAACCAGTTTATTTAACCTTGGTTCTTCTCGCCCGATTCTTCGGGTCGATCTCTCTTCTAGGTTTTCATTAAGTTAATGCGAGAGAGGCAGTGTCGCTAAACGCCGTGTAATTCATTCCTCAAACGATTGCACACCCCCGCACCCTCCGGAAAACACCGACCGCGTTAATTACCCGGCGAGCTGTTCTTCTCGAGGGGGACAAGGGCTTCGACGAAATCTGCCCCTTCCGCACGAGATTTATTTGCTCCCTGGCTAATGCGAGGACGCAGGCGGCTTAAAAACTAATAAGTAACTTCCACAAGGCTCCTTTCTTCTTTTTGTACTCCGTGGACCGTGAGTTTCAATGCCGGACCATGGATTTTTGGTGCCCTCAACTATAAAGAAGAACTCTGGAGAATGTGGAAACGGACCATCATCTTCAGGGTATTTTTATATTGTTGTGGAATGTTTTACAAAAATTCTTTTTACCGACATTGCCCTGCGTATCCTGAAGTAAATTCTATTAAAGATTGTTCTTAAAAAATATTAATGTTTGTGAAGGCAGTGACCCATGAAGTGGAGGGTTGTAAAAAACGCACTTAGACAAACCAGGTGAATTTGTAATTTATTAGCACAGGCTCTGGAATAAGAAATAACAAACAGGTGAGTGTGGAGGAATTTCAAAATTTCTATTTATCACATAATTGTTTAACCAAATTACCTGATTCTATTTAAATACAATATTAAGATTGCATGATTATATGCAGTGCAAACAAGGAAGTCATCTGCCTTCTCCTTTCCGAGAAAACAAACATTTATCCTCGTAAAAATAGCCCCAAGAAAAAATGAATTAAAAAGGCTTCCCCACAGTTTAAGCTAAAGAAGCCGAGATTTGTTATCTTGACAGATGTAGTTGTGGTGTTAAATCCCCGCCGTGAAAATATTCAGTTTCTTCTTGGGGCACGTTTGATGCCTGTGTTTCGCTGTATAAAATGTTTCTGGACTTCTCGGAAGGCCAGAGTCTTTGGCAGAGAGTACAGGCCAATTAATCTGGCAGATCCACCCCTGACACTCTTTTTCTATTCCCCTTTTTTTGCTCGTGCTGTTCCTCTAGCTTCGTGCACAGTGTTTCCCTTCGACGACGTTGACCAAATTTCAGGGAAGCGTGTTCTATTCGTCGCGTGGATGAGAAAAGTTTCACGGGCACCAGCCCCCCTTGGAGCCCCTTCCCAAGTTATTCGCAACAAAGTTCCGCAAGAATGTCTGGCGAGTTCATAAATTGTTCGAAGACATTCTGCGGTGGATACGGGGTCCCAAGTTTAAAGTACCTTCAGGGCGATTATATTCGCTAATAGATCAGTCGCGTCCTAGATTTTTCGAAAGTCCACTATGAAGTCATAAATTATTTATTCTGTGCTCCGTACGAGCTTCTTTAACAATATTATGATTGTCGCCAGAGAAATAATAACAGGAGGAATGAAATAATGAGTAAGAAAATCATATTAGATTTATTTATTATTTATTATTATTATATTTTTGACTATTTTGGAGACTTTAAAAAATATTCGGAATCAAGACAATGCAAACAATCGGTGTGCTCCTTTCAGATATTTCTCGATTGTATGTAGTTGTCATTCATATGGAATTTGGTCTCTGCAGAATTTCTAGTTTTATCTCGGGTTTTTAATTCTGAGGAAAACCATAGGATTAATTAAGTTAAAATTTGAGGTATATATACGGTAATAGTTAGAATAACAACGCAACAGATCTGTTTCCAGAGCGAAAATTGTCTAGAGAGAAATACAGCTGCAAGAAATATTTTACTATTTTATAATGTACACAGCCATTTCTGCATAAAATGTATGAAATAATGAAACGTATGTATGAGAACGAAATGAAATTTGTAACTGACTCTATTTACCACCAGTCTAATTATAACTGCAGTTCTGCACTCTTCCACGAACAGGCTCGAAAAAATTGCAGAATAATGTTTCATACTTTGTTGACAGGAAAGCACTCGACGATGGTCGAACACCAAATAGTGTCTGGCCCCCTCAAAGAGAATTCAATCAAATTCATTAAATTAATTCAATCAGATTCTAGTGAATGGTCAACTATGTGAACAATATCCATTCATATGCTCGTACAGAGTTTGCCAATCAGGATGCATGCTGAAACATTTACTGTGTCGTGTTTCACTTTTGCAAACAATTTTTCCCACCATATCCTTGCAAACTAAAATCATTTATTTTTTTTATATAACGGAATGTATGATATTTTTAGTAAATTCATCTCTCACAATAAATTAACAATAATAATAAAAATGAATAACTGAAAACAAATATACATACAGCTTTCTCAAAGATTGTCCTTCAGTTGTTCCATTTAAAATTTTAAAAAATTTCCACTGCTATAAATTGTTGCTAATTACAAAAGTCTCTACCAACTTAAATCTTCATCCCAACATTCAAAACTTGCCCAGCAGTTGGTACTCTGTAGATCGCCAGTTTACATGGGGGCAAGGTTGGCTAATTGCTGGGAATGTGTCTTCTCCTGGTCACAAAGCTCGCTCGCGGTAGACAAAATGGCTCGACAAAGTTAATCCCTCCACCGAGCCACCCCTTGTTCCATTCTACCAACCCTTGTTACCCCGCGGACTAGTCTTTCGTTCGCGAGATCTCATAAATTCGGCGAGGCTCTCGATCCGCTCTAAGATTTAGCGGAAAAAGGAATGGCGACCAGAGGGGGTACTAGAGATCTTCTTTCGCCCTCGTTACGCCACCCTTCCGCCTTCTTCCACCCCATCCCTCACGAAGCTGGATTATCCAGCAGAATTAACTTTCATCTTGGAAAACTCTGGCCCCGCAGCTCTTCGAAAATCCGTTCCCTTCGCCCCATTCCCTCTTCACTAATTCTGAAAAATCTCGACGCGATTCGCCGATTCGTTGTGGCACGCCATTGCAAGGGTGGTTACGGGGATCCATTAATGTATGGCGAGAAATAGGAAATCGTAGGTGTGGTGCATGAGCTTGCTAAATGAGTCCTCATCTTTCCTGTGACTCCAAAAAATATTTCAACATTAAGGATCTCGAGTTGCTTCAAAGCTTAATGTCTCTATTTTGTTAAATGGACATTGCATACAATAAATAAACAGACTGTATGTACTTGTAACAGAAGTAAGTAAACAAAATATAAAATAAAAGAACACACACACACACACACACACACACTGAAAAATTGTAACTCGTAAAAATTATTTTTAAAAAGACTCGTTTACCTGGTTGTTATTTGAGAATCTGAAAAATTATAAAAAGCGAACAATGTATAAGTTATATCTGGTAAAGAAAATAAATAAAATATCAAAAGTATCTAAAATTAGGGGAAAGGTGTCGGTAGAAGGTAGCTACTTACATTTCGTGGGGAAACCTGAAGATCGTTTCTTTCCGGAGTTCTCCTCGACCAGTTCTCTTTCCTTCTCGGTTCCCGTCCACTCTTTTCCTCGTTTCCGTCGCTCGGAGAAAAACTGACGTTGAAACGAAAAGCGGTAGGTAAAGGGGGCGCCGCTGTGTGCAGGGGTGTGCTCGGGGCGAAGGGAAAGTAGCAGCCGCCTGAATTTACAGCATTTAATATCGGCAAAATGAAGTACGAGCACGCCGGAGAACGGCCAAGGAGCCGCCATTTTGCGGCATCGATAAATCCATTTTATTGCCCGTAGCTTGTAGGTGGGCGGTCTGACTCTCGGTTACCGGCCGATGCCTACGCCTATGCTTCTGCCAACCTGTGTGCACGTATAACAAACACCGAATAAAAACTAATGCGAGGGTCTCGAGTCGGGAACCGCAACCACCCCCACGCGCGGTACACCGAACCCGAGGGTCGTTTATTTTTCTTTCGTTTTTTTTTCATTGTTATGTTGTTGCCTATTTCGTTTTGTTTTGCTCGCGATTTATTCGCGGTCTTCGGGAAACAGCTTCCTACGAAAATGCAGGCTTGTATTCTTATCGAGCCGACACCAAACATATCGCGGAGTCGATACCTCGATCCCGGAATTGCGAATCGAATGCGCCCCGCCGATCGCAATAGCGATATGGACATGATTGGGCTGGTTCTTCGCGCGACGATAAATCTCCCGCCGAAATAGTGCTCCTTTCGATTGGCTGTCTGCGGATTTTTTGGTGAATTTACCGCGTGATAGAAGCATTCGTGGCAGTCGTTAAATGGTTTTTTTTGGTGTCATGTATCATTTACCATCGACGAATTAGTTAATCGTTGTTTTTAACTCACTGCCAATCTTTTTGAAGAATTGCAATTTTCTTTGCCGCTTCATCAGTGTCCTTGTTTAACTTTGTCAGTTTCGAATTTCATATACTTATTTTCATAAACATCTTTTATTCTTTAAAAATTGTAAATTAAAAGTAAAAAAAATTGACCTCAGAATTCAACACACATTATACAATAAAAATCTTAGCTTAATAGACAAGCGAAAAAGAAAACTATTTTTTCATAAATAGTTCCAGCAAAATATAATATAATGAAACCTCGTGCAACTACATTTTAATCAAATTACGTTAAGTATAATGATCTAAAAGAGCGCTCGCCTAAGCAGAATTTCTTTGACTTGCCGTTTTCGCAAAATTGGTTCCAGCACTCACCGCAAGGGCCAAAAAAGGAAAAATCGAATATAATAACTTCTCTTCAAGCTCGAAACCTAACCCTTAGAAATGGAAAAGCGTAGTGCCGTGGAAAACCACGGAAATCGGGGAAACTCGTTGTCGATTCGCATCAGCGATCCATTTTCCCATCTTTTGAAAATTCTCTCGGATACCGGGCTCACCTGTATTAAAATTCGAGCAGTGTTTCCGGCACAATGTTACCCCAGCTTTCACTTCAGGTGTTCTTTCTTTCGCTGCCGTAAAAAATGGCGCGGATTCGCGGCGTCGTGAAAGCACAGTGAGAAGAAAGGCGGGGAGTCTTTCATCGGGTTCCTTGGCCGGATGGTTCACATATCATAACTCATCCGGCGCGGTCTGATATTAGAAAGGTGACATATCGTCATGTATTGTGAGCCACCAGTGAAAGGAGTCTCAGAAGTCGCTGCTTTTACGCGAGCATGCTACCCCCGTGCAACCTACATTGCGGCATGAACCATCGTGTAACACGCGCGATGTAACATAACGAAATGAGCAAGCTGTAAGGATGCATTAATCCGGATACGTTCTTTATGATGATGCTCGTCCAAAACTTGAGATGGTTCATTGAAAATGCATCATGTGGTCAGAAACGAATTTTCGACGTTTAGTAGCATTAAATATTATATATACATTAACATAATATTAAAAGAGACTCAATCTCTTCTTAATATTTAAATATACATAAAATATTTATTTTATATTAAGTAACAAATATTTCTTTTTAAATGTGCAGGAAATATCTATTTTATATTACGAGAAAAATATTTTTTTCTAAATACAAAATGAATCTTTATTTAATATTCGAAATAGAATAGTTTTTCCTAATGTACAGATAATAGTTATTTCATATTATAAAAAATATTTTTTTCTTATTATAAAATAAATCTTTATGTAATATAAGAAATTATATAATATAATATAAAAATTACTTAATTGTGATAAAGTCCTTTGGAAGATGAAATGGAATATTCCCTCAAGCAGTGCACAGAAAATAGTAGATATTCATAGTTTCTAATTTTTGTTATAACTTTTTCCTACATTTGAAAATTTTATTGAATGTTATTTAAATATTAAATTCATATTTTTCAAATATTGGATTCACATTTACTTTATATTTTTTAAATATCTAGTTTATATTCTCTGAATATTTAGCTTATATTTTTTAAACATTCAATTTATATTTCTTGTACATGTATACAATATTCAGATCCAATATTTTTCTCATATGAAAGAATGTGGCTTAAAACATATTTTTCCAATATTTTTGTGCTACTAGGGAAGTATCCTTAAAAAATTGAAACTTGGTTTAATTACATTTTAAATTAGTGGAAGTTGTAGCTCATGGTTTAGACAATGATAGAATAATGGCAGAAAGAAACTAGGATACTTCTTCTTGAATTGTATCTTGTTGAAGATACCGAATTAGAAGGGATCGAATGGGAACCTTAAAAAATATGATTGAAAATTGAACCATGATTTGATTGCACTTTAAATTAGTTGAAGTGGTAGTTCATGATTTAGGCAATAACAGAAAATTGTCTAAAAAAATGCAGCAACTCAATACACTGTTGTAAAAATAGTGTAAAGATAGTGGTTTCGTTTCTGTGGTAAAATAATTAAAAATAAAAATGTTAGAAATGTAAATTTCTAAAAAATTTATAAGGTTCTTGTTGGTCTCAGAATATCATATCGCTAGATGGAAGAGATCCTTGCGCAACTCGGTAGAAATTGACCCCCTACGAAGCACCAAGATCCGCGTTTCTTCGAACACGAGTGAAATAATATTATCGCGCCGCTGTGAAATTTCATTAAAGGGTTCCCACACTCTCGTTACAGTTCTTTCAACCCGCAAATGGGTCAGAATTGTCCCTTCGTCGAAGAATAATAAGATCTGCTCCTCGAGGGTAGAAAGAAGTATGAGTTCGGCAATGTTCTCTTGTTATTCTTAAGCAGTGCTTTATGCTGTGTTTAAAGACCCGAGTGTATAGTAAAGGAAGATTTGAATAATATTTTCGGAGAATATTTTTTCATATGAAAAGGATTTCGAATTTGTTTAAGCAACTGATTGATAACTGCAGTATCCGAGTTGATTGAGGTTTAAACCCTGAGAAAGTGGTGTCATTAAATCATAGAGAGTCACTTAAATATTTCTTGAGGCGCATCGGGACCATAAACTACGCAATGTCACTAAAATTTTATTGACAATAAAATTTCTAGCGAAGTTATCGCGTGTTTCAGAACTTTGATGGCGTCTCGGAGGCTTGGCACCAACAATTAAGGGTTAATTTTAATGTAACGCAAATTGCTTTACAATCGACATTAAAGAACTATGTATGCTCGTTACTGGCCAAGATGTTCGGAAACTTCGAAGAATATTATCTTTTAAATAACAGTCTGCTCATAAAATGAAACCACGACCTACCATTTTGAAGAATTTGTAGAATCGCGAAACAAAGGTTTCCATTGTTCCCTACTCTTCCACGAGTAATATTGTACATTCCCAACATCTTCTTAATTCAACTTTCCTTCACCAGGATCGCATATTTTCATTAAACAAAAGCTGAAGTTGCTTTCCACTGAACCCAATATTTTCATAATTAAATTAGAACTCCAACCAAAAGATGGTTTACAATTCTCAAGAAATTAAATAATGCTTTAAAACAGAGGCGCCCATAGTTCTTTATCCATGCATTCAAATTTAATTGACAATCACTCATAATTAATTCAATGCTTGTAGAGAATTGTAACAATCTCAATGCACGATGAAGAACGTTAGAGACAATACAATCACAGCTGAATATACACCCATGTAATATTTAAAATAAACTTCGCAGTTTTACGATATTTCTATAATCTATAAAATGTTACATTTTATTTGCAAGTGTCATGGCACAAATATTTTATACACGGTGTGCGAAACAAAGGAAGGAGAAAAAGTGGCAAAAGGGGTAGGAGGGTTGAAGAGGACCCCGACGAAATCTCTAGTGCTGGCCACAGGATACAACAGCGATCACAATTCTCCCGTCGTTTACGCATTTTCCGTAGCTACCACCTGCCGACAATAACACGGGGAGCTGGCAAGGACGAGAGTATAGCTCGCACGAAGTTGTTAAACACGTGCTCGCCGGGTAATAAGAGTGCCGGCTGTCCCGCGGCGTAATCAGGCTCGTAAAACCGGGCTTTACGATCGGCCGCTTACGCAAAAACCCGATCATATCCGCGTGAACCGGAAGCAACACGTACCCCGCATAAGCCCGCATAAAACTTGCGAAACACACGGCCCGCGAATTTCCCGGGGCGGTTAGGCTGCTCTCTCGGCTGTGCATCCCAGCGCCGAAGGAAACTGTAATAAATTTTGCGAGCCGTGCGATTACACCGTGTACCCCGCTCTCGAATTTCCAAACCATCGATCTCGCCGGATGAGATATTACGAGAGATCCTGGAACTCCGAGCGTTCCGGCGATCTCTTTATTGGCATGTACACGCTCCGATATGGAGATCATGCTGCTATGAAAATTGAAAAGCCCCCCGTGCTCCCTCGTATTTCTGGCCGAGCGCGGATATCGAGGGTTCGCCGTGATCGTTCCGGTATGCTGATGCTGATACTACTTTGTGTAATTGTTTGCCCGATCCTGCTGCGAATTTGGAGCCTGGATCTGAAATACATAGACGAGCTGTTCTTTCGAATAAATGGAGTTTTAAACTTGGACTGCATTTGGTTAATAACAAGCCCGGTGATTTCGAAAATGAAATTATTTGAAATATTATTTCAAACAACACGTCATTTTATTTTATAATTGCATCGACGTATGCGGTCATTTTAGAAATAACATTACTTGGAATATTATTTAAAATGAGAAAAGAATTCAGTTCTTGTAAAATTAAAAAGTATAGCATAGTATTAAATTAATTGATTATTGAATTAACCTAAAATTTTGTATTATCCTCAAAGATTAATGTTCTTGAAGGCTTTTTAAGGATCACAATTTTGATGATCATTTTATACATCTTGAAGATCAAGGATCTTGTAAAGTGTTGCAGCTCATGGATACTTTCACGAGTTCAAAGTGCACATTTCAATGGTGCCGAACAGCACCTTCTTATAATTCTGGTTCAACGTCTTCTTCAACTGTTCCGCGTGTTCTTTGTCAGTGGTCTCGCAGACAACCTTCACGTCGACGCTGAAGACGTCCGACATGATCCAAGCCCTCTCGTGCATGATGTCTTTTATCGAGACACCGATGCTGGCTAGGATTTTACAAAGCTCCGCAATTCCTCCAGGTCTATCGGACACCGTCACTGTGAACTTCATCAGACGACCTTCGGCTACTAGACCTCGCTCTAGGCATCTTCCTAGGATCGTTGTGTCGATGTTGCCTCCACACAGCGGTAGCACAACCCTAATTAATACAAACAGAAGAGCAAACTGTTAGACCTCGGTGAAGATGAAGAAAGAATAATTATTGTTACACAAATTATGTGCTTTCAATTAGGCCACATTTCTAAAATGTACCTTTTTCCTTTCAGTTCGTCTAGCTGGCCAGCCAATATGGCCGCCAATCCTGTCGCGCCAGCACCCTCCACGATGCACTTCTCGCTCTCGACCAATTTCAAAATAGCGATGGCAATCCATTCTTCCTTGACCACGACTAATCTATCGATCAATGGGTTTGCTGTTGCGAAAGCATTGTATCCGACCATGGGAACCGCCAGGCCGTCAGCCAAGGTGGATTCTATGGGGGTGTATACGGGTCGCTCTGATTTTCGCGCTGCGCAGAAGCTGGGACATCTTTCCGATTCAACACCCTAAAACACCGAAAAAGAAAAAAGAACATTTATAATAATTTATAATTCAAGATTCCAAATTCGAAAAAAATTGTTTTGCAAATTGGGGGATGATGTGCTTGCTAGATTTATTTTTTAGTATTGAATTAGTAAGAGGCTTGGAAACAATGCTTTTTTCGGACATGCAATAAATGAGAAATGATAGATACGAGATAAATGTTTAAGTAAACAATTACTCACGATGATCGTGATGTTAGGATGAAGGGTCTTCGCAGCCAATGCCACGCCAGCGATTAAACCACCCCCGCCTACAGGAACCACAATGGCATCGATGTCTGGTACTTGCTCCACGATCTCCAAACCTAACGTCCCTTGTCCAGCCATGATATCCGGATGATCGTAACTACAATCATTATACAAATCTATTACACAATACTTACACGCAATTTTGATGACAGAATTTTTATAATTGAAAACTAATTCAACAGCTGTCCTAATATTTTTTTTCCGTGACTATATCAATTCCGATGTTCAATATTATCTGTGAAACAGTGTACAATTTATTCCTGGATTAGCGTGATTACTAACCGAGCCGGAACTTTGTTAATTATTATTTCGATCAATTAATAATCATTACCATTGATTAATGACTAACGGGTCGAAGAATCATTGATACGTGTTAACATTATTATGAATTTGTATTGAATCAGAGAGCGGACGTTAACCCTGGCGCATAGTTATGATGAATTTGATTTAAACGCGCGTCTTTGTTACTAATAATATAAATGAACTATGTAATTTTATTCAAACTATTTTCACATTATTATAAATGTGCTTATAGAAAAGTAATTACTAAATGTTTTAATATTACACGAGTAAATTGCAGCGCAGCGTTAAATGCATAAAATGAAAAGAAAACATAGAATATTCTAAGTGGGAAAATATTGTTTGCAAGTTAAATTCCGATTGCAAATATTATTGCAAATATATCTTCAATATTACGGTGCTACGAATCTTTGAAAATTCGTTTCCATACCCATTTATGTACACCATCCCTTCATCCTTCGAATACTTGAGAGCAATACGCTTCGCTTCGCCCATGTCACGACCATCGACGATCACCTTGGCACCGTACTGTCTACAGGCGGCGATCTTCATGATCGGCGCTAAGACAGGCATGACCACAGCCACCGGAATCCCCAATTTGTGGCCGTGGTAGCATAACGCTAAAGCATGGTTGCCCAAGGAAGCCGATATCACGCCGATCTTCTTCTGCTCATCCGTCAACATCATCAGAGCGTGCCTTGCTCCTCTCTCTTTGAAGCTTCCGGTTGTTTGCAGGAAGTCCTTCTTCAGGTATAGATCGATCCCTGTCTGATCTGACAGTCGCGATCGCTAAACAAACGATTAGGTGAAGAAATTGTTCGCTGCGTTCAATTTTAATATTCGTGTTTAAAATTCCAGAAATGTTAAAGTTACTAAAAAAATCTTCTAAAATATATTAAAAAATACGCAATCGTATCATCCACATATGGGTGATGGAATTATTTTTCGAAATTTTAACATGAATTTGTACAATATTCATTAAATAAATGTATATTATATTCAGAAAAATAAAACTAGTTAGTATCACACTTTGATATCAAATTACTTTGATTATGGCAGTCAAAGTATTAAATGTCATCGACTATGCGTTGTATCTCAGAAATAACGTACCACGCATGGAGTATTAATAATTCCGCACTTGATCTTGAACGCCGCGGAAGTGATGTCCTCGAAGGTGATCTTCTGAGGATTCTCCTCCACGCAGAAGGGGTCGATGAGTTCGTCATTGCTCTGTGGAAAGAAACACGGGAAACACTTCTCAGTCCTCGACGTAAACTTGATCCAGTTGATCGGGCGAACTTCGTGGACGATCGAGGCAAAATTCGTAAGAATCGCGGACAATCTGGCGAAGAGATCGAGACAACGGGACAGAGATCGTTTCAAAAACAGTATCGAAATCATTTCCTGTGATTCGCGATCGCATCTCCGTTCCCCGATCTTTCTCACTGAATGATAAACTGGATCGAACGATTATTATCGGTGATCGAATCGGTGACGAAGTGATTACGTGGAGGTCGAGATCGCCGTTGCAACCGCTCTCGATGGAACCGTTTTGTAGACACTGCTTCCTGTTCTGGTCTCGCATGATCGCTCGATCGATCCACTCAAGGAGCGACGAGACTTGCGAATAATCGACTGTAAACGATCGTCGGTCGGCCGAGTTACTTATCCGAACGTGCGAGTCTCGCGTATCGCGACAAGAGTTATCAGGCTGGGACCTTTGACTCCGGCACTCGTCCGACACTGCTTGGCTAAGGACAAGTCTCGTGATTGCCATAGTTCTCCGTAATGCGGCTTTTTCCTCGATTAAAGGACGCGATTACGCGAGTAATAATATGCCATTGGCTAATCGGGGGAACAATGAGAGACATAGGTATAATTAGGCATATAATCCGTGATTTATGAGACAGATTTTTAGGGTCTGTGAAACATAGATGTGAGTGACAATTTCATGAGGAAGTTTTTTTAAGGAGCCCAAATGGGATCTTGTAGTAGAACGAAGATTCTCTGAAAAATGAAGTTAGGTGAGAATTTTACGAGAACAATTGTAGGATGCACAAAACAGAAGCTTGTAGTAGTATCAACGAAGAAGGTCATTTTTAAGGGAAATTAATATTGTGATAAAATGGGTGACAATCTTATGCGTGCACTTTTTAAGGCCTATAAAATGAGAATTTGTCGTAGAACGAAGTGAAAAAGAAAATTGTTAAGGAAATTTAATGATTCATAAATTCACAAGGGTAATTTTGAGGCAAATAAAACAGAAATATGAAGAGGGAATAGAGAAGATTTGCCAGTGAAGATTTTAAATCTTAAACGTATAAACTCCGTTAGGAATAATGTCCACGAGACAAGTTTTAGGTTTTGCGAAAGATGAAGTCGCGTGACAGATTCACGAGAGCAATTTTGAGGTACATAAAATAGAAATTCGCAGTGAGAAGAGGGAAAAAGAAGATTGTCAAGGTAATTTAGTGGAGAGCGCTGTCAGAAGTGTTCTACGTAGAATGAAGAAGGAAGAGAATGAAGGAGAAACTTGAGGTTTTGAGTATACACTGCATGAAACACGTAGACCGAGGCGTGTAAGACAGAATTCTGTTGTATGAGAATTGCAGTCGCGCGACAGATTTGCGAAAATAGAAAGGTTATAAAGATAATCTCGTTGAGAGCGCTGTCAGAGTGGTTGTGTATGTATATAATAAGGAAGGGTAGAAACTTTATTTTATATTCCAATTTTTTACTGGGTTCATAAATTGCTTATAAAATTATGTAAATATTGTATAGAAATTGTTGGAGACAATCTTCAAGACTTGAATATGTTTTGATTGTTTGTAAATGAACAACAAAACGAACAGAAGAGAATTTAAGTAAATCTACTTACCATAAGTGATCGAAAAGTAGTCATAAATTGCTTATAAAATTATGTAATTATGTATAGAAATTGTTGGAGACAATCTTCAAGATTTGAATATGTTTTGATTGTTTGTAAATGAACAACAAAACGAACAGAAGAGAATGAAAGTAAATCTACTTACCATAAGTGATCGAGAAGTAGTCACGAGAATGGACAACAAAACTTCAGATGTGCAGATCTGCCACTTCCGGCTGCTCGCCTAAACACTCCGGAATCAACTGATTTAGTTGAATAACGATCATGAAACATAGAGCCGGAGATAACCTCGGCTAAACCGATAGTACTCGAACGGTTCCGAGAGTAGAAGAAAATTATCGTGTCCGAAAGTTTATTCTTCTTCAGTCGACCATTATCGTTTGTTTTTGCTAGTCGTTCTTGTTCAGTATACTTTGAATTGTTAAGGCCGCTTTCGCTAATCTCTGCTTACCAAACATAAATGAAAGAGACCTATTTAAAAATCATTCGTGCAAAGATCACAAACTTTATTTAGAATTCAGCATGATTCATAATATTTGTGTTATCGTGAGGAGCTGTTGAATAATTTTTGTGGAGCTTTCGTATCGAATTGTAATTAATTGGCAGTGATTACGAGTCTGATGGAAGACTTTCGAAAGAAGATAATTTCTCTTGATTAATGGGAAAATAAATGCGTGTCGAATTTATAAAACATCTGTTTTCCCTTGTTCGTATAATTAATCATAATCACTGCGTATGCGTCTTACTATTTTATGTCTACTGGATTGCATCGGTTACTTTGTGTTCATTTTACAACATTTCACGTTCTTTGTTGTCCGTGCTAAACATTCTGCTCTGTTATGTGCAATTAAAACGATACTGATATTTTGAAGCTATTATTACTATCATTGTTATTGCTAAAATAGGGTCAGATGTGGTTCGGCAGTCGCACAATGCTCGTCAAAACAATGCAAGCCACGTTTATTCCGGGATTATTCATTGTTCCACATAATTATTCGTGACAAATGCGAATATAAATAACGAGGCGAGGAAAGTATAGGTGTAGCATGGTTATTGTTTGTTGTTCCGTGTTATTTCAACCCGCGATGGCTGAGCCGGGCGCATTATAAGAGCGAAACGCCAACGAACACCACGCGTCACGTGCAAAAAACAATAATCTCGCGGCTGATCATTAACAAACGCACGTGAGCACGTTGATGGCCGATTGTTCGTTTATGCACACTAGAAGATGCGATGTGCAGAATTTTTAGATTTCCGACGTAGAAAAAATCGTCGACATAAGAACAAAAGAATAATTTCAAGGGTTCGGAATGTATGTATTGTAATAAATTGTATAAAAACATTATAAGATCATGAAATTTTTCATATTTTTTGCACTCATAGTATATTAAATTTTCCCAAATTTCCGTGCTCGAAAATCAACCTTCTTCCCACCACCATAATCGACGGTTCCCACCACTCTTATACGAAACACGATATACAACGTGACACGCAGCCCCTCGACAATAATTTATTAATAATTTGGCACGCGTTATCGTGGCCACGTCACATGCCCACGCGTATTCGGCTAATCTGAGCGCTCTATCTCTCGCCTAATCGCGTAACGCTGTCGCACGATAGCTCCAGTTTACCAACAGCACTGCCCTGTCCTCTGCATGATCGTTGTTTCTCTATTTTATCGTAGTTTGAAACAACGCGAAGAACACGTCGAAGACGTCGGAAATCGTAGTTTCGCTGATGCAAGCGTAACGACGCTCGTTTGCTTGTGCTTGCCTAAACGCGAAGACATTTTGGATCGATTCTTACGATGCGATGCGAATATTTTCGCACAGCATCCACCTTAGCCAGCGAAATATTGCAACAAGTCGATCTCGATTCATACGCGAACATTTTTTCAGCATGGACCAGGTGAAAAGGCAGCACGCACGAATCGTTACTGTTGAATTTGCACGCGACAAATCCTCTGCTGCTCTTCCGGCGTCAGCTCTTCTATGCAGGACGGCTTGGAACACTAGTAACTTCTTTTTGAATATTTCTCTTTTATCGTAGCACGGTTGAAAATAAAAAATTAACGATAAAATATTAAGGATTATGTATTCCGTTCCCCAGCATATTGAAGGGTTTTTTAGAGTCTTCACCTGAGCCCGGTACCAGCCTGCTTATGATGGGTCTGCTGACACATCTGACAGCCTATCCGGGCTGATATCGTTGTGTCAGCCAGAGTTGTGCAGAATTACAATTGAATTACTCCAGAATTATAATTACAAAGTAATTGAATTAAATTGCAATTCAATTATGTTGTCATTTATAATTCAAATCTTTAGTCAATTAAATTACAATGTAATTCGTAATTGCAATGGAGCAAAATTATAAAATACATTGTAATTGAATCAAATTGTAATTTAATTATGTTGTCATTTATAATTCAGATCTTTAGTCAATTAAATTACAATGTAATTCGCAATTGCAATGGAGTACAATTATAAAATACATTGTTTTCATGTATTGTATTGTATTGTATTTCAATTATACTGTAATTCAATTACAAATTGCATTTCAATTATATTGTATTTCAATTACATTGTATATCAATTACAAATCTAATTGAAATACTTAGTAATTGAATCACGTTGTATTTGAATTATATAGTAATTTATTTACGACGTAATTGAATTACTATTAATTGAATTAACAAAACTCTGGTGTCAGCGAGTGTCCTTAGTTCGTGACAAGTCCAGCTACCTTATAGCTGGCCTCACACGACGAAGAGACTTTTCGTCAGACGTTTTTGCGACAGGTGGAGTTTTCCGCCAGCCTTTCTCCGTCTTTCTTCTTCAGAAGATTCACGTTAGCTCCCGCGCGACGTTCTTTTCTGCTGTGTTGATTATACAAGTGCGTGTTAATGTAATCGCGCCTAGTGAATAGTTTTAAGTAAACTTAGTGTATATATCGAGAAAGTGGTTAGTTATGTGATTTCCGTCAACCTATACCACCTCAATAATTTATTGACAGTATTTCTTAGATACATAAGAGAAGTAATCAATAAAGATTAGAAAAGTCTTGAAAAGTTATTTTTCACACGGTTCACTCCAAAGTACCTTCTCACTTTCTAAAAAATCGATTGACATCTGTAGATCATCACTGTCAATCTCAAACGCTTTTTTCTACCACTGAAGGATCGCTTCTCCATCATATGCAATTTTCAACAACGATAGACAAGAAGAATTCTTCCCATATCATCGGACTATTTACAATTCTGCAAAGAGCGCAGAGGAAGATCTTTTAATATCACGAAATGGGGGCGAGTTACGCGATACAATGCCAGGTGAAAGAGCGAGGATCGAAAAGTCAGAGCGCGATCGTAAACGTTACAAAAGGCTGAAATCTATTATTTACAGGAACGACGCGGTTCGCGCGTCAATATAGAAAAATATGCGACGAATACAATTTACGACCAGTATTACGGTGAAATTTACACGAATCAGTCCCACTTAGTATCTTGGCAAAGCTACCTCATCATCTAAGGGTAGAGAATGAGTAACATATATGCAATGCCACGAAAAAATAAACATGAAAGAAAATTTTGTTTTTCGTAATTTTCGTCATTCCTTGATAATTGTAGCACTGATAAATAGCCGTGTTTCTCCCGATTAAAATGAGTCCCAAAAATGAGGGAAATCGGATTCATTTTACCGATTTATTAATATGAAGTAATCTGTGTCTTTCTTTTGTGCTTACATCCTGTTTGCATTCATTTTAATCGGTAGACTCGCGGCTATCCATTGGTACAACAATTACAAACGACAATTACTCGAATCAAATTTCCTTTATGTTTATATTTTTGCACTACTGTATAACTGTCTTCAATCCTTGCACAGAGGGCTTCAAGAGGCGCTCGTTCCCCTGCTGCTCTCCACGATCCTGCGTCTCTCCCTCAAAAGCTCCAGGAATTTCGCTCTAGGACTACCGGGGTACTTCAGCTTGTCCCTGAATTGTAGGATGTCGTTCGAATCTTCGTCCTTCGGGAACGCTTTCGAGCCGTCTCTAATTCTCCGCGAGTAGTCGTCTAATTCTTGAAATCCCCTAACAGGGGATAAGTCCGTCACACGTTGCGACGAGTAACTGCTCTTCAGTCCCAAATACTCGTCGTCCAAGTCATCGCGATACTTGGCTCTTCTGAACGAACTGGTCGACAAATCGTCCCTTTCCGATTTAGAAGAGTCCACGTGCAGCTTCCCTTCTATACGATCCAATCTCCTGAGGGATAAGAAATCATCCTCTATGCTAGAGTCTAGATCATCGAAAGACATCCCTTGTGTCCTAGCAACTGATAGATTTCCTGTAATCTCATAACTCGTACAGTTCGGTTCGGTTATATCTAAACTACCACGAAGATCTCCACAGACAAACTCGTTCGCATGATTGTATTTCTCTCTGAGCTTTGAATAAGTGATAGGACTTCGAGTTCTATGGTCAGGGGTCTTGGAGAATTTGTTCTGAAGTCGATGCGATGCTCTGCAGCTGGTCGCGTTCGCCACGTTCATCAGCTGATCGAAGATCCTCTTCTCTAGGTCATCTTCCACATTTTCAGAGTTTGTAGACTGTTGACTTGATTTAGACTGATAGTTGGTGAACCTAGGGTTGGTCCAGTCTTCGATGATGTTGGAGTTGTCTTCTCTTCTATCGGAAACCACGAACTCGCTCGTCGTAGGTGCACGATCCGTGCTAGGATTCGCTAAACTCAGTCTAGCGCCAGCAGATCCGCAGTTGATACCGTATTTCACGCGAAGCAGCTCGTTATGCCTGTCTACCCTCCGGATGCAGTCCTCCAGCCGTTGGATTCCATTCAGACAACGGTCGTACGACTCCGTCGAGACGACGATGTCTTCGTCGCTCTCCAGATAATCGGCGTCGTCCGTCACAAAGACCTCTTGCCTCTGGTGATCCAGATTCCACGAAGAGGAGCTGCTTCTGCGACGGGACCCTTGCTTCCCGACCCGTTTCTGGTGGCTGGGCGATGAACACCTTGAGCAAAATTGTTGGGGTTATCGGAATTGTTTTAAAATTATAATTTAATAAAATTTTCATTAAATAAATGACTCACCTTTCAAGCACACTGGCAACGTTGATGGATTCATTGATGGAGTTCAGGTTCCGCATGAAAGTTACAGCCTCGCTAAGATACTCTTTAAGGATCTTCTTCGCTGCATGGTTGCAAGGAACGTCCTCCTCTTCATCTTCAATGTTCTCATAACTATCAGACTCGCTGTTCTCCGACAGATTCGTCACTGAAACCTTCACCTTCTCATTATTCTGCGTTGCATCCATCTTCAAATCTTGTATACCTTCCTTCGACTTTTCTCCAGCATCTTTAGCCTGTACTTTCTGTTCCCAGTCATCCTCCAATTTCAAACTCTTCTCCTCCTGTTGAGAATCATCAGTCTCGTCATTAGACGACTGAACACTTTCCACAACCTCCGACACGCCCCTCTTCTTCCTTTTCTTAATGATAGATTTCAATGATGTCTTTAGACTCTGCTTGGGAGCTTCATTCTCCAAGGACACTTTATCTTCAACCTCAGGACTACTTGAGAAAGACACTTTCTTCTTCCCACTGCTAGTCACACGATTGGAGTCTTCAGGATTTTCATTGATGTCTTTAAAGCTGTAACAGGGTCTACCAAGGATAAGGTCCTTATAATCATGCACTTGCAGGACCTCTCCCTGTGACGGCTTCATCTTCGGAAACTCAACCTGGCTGTCCTCGAAATCTCCAAGTTCGTTGGACTCTGCTTCAAGGGCTATCACCTTAGGACAATCCTTTTTCGTGTGTGCTACGACATCAGGTGGACAGATACTTTCTCTCAGTTCACATTCCTCCATCTTCAGCATCGTCTGTCCCATTACATTGTTCTCATTGTAATCCAAACTGTCATCCGAGAAACTATGATCATGTTCACTGGCACCATTCTCTGAAGGCTTCGCGTCACCCTGCACTTCAAGGTCTGTCTTCGAGTACATAACACCATTCTCCGAAGCACAGTTCGAGCACAACAATGTCAATCCAGCAATATCACCAACATTAGACTGCCACGAAGAAGGTCTCTCGTTGCACCCAAAATTATGCATCTTATTAATAGCTCCAGGAACCGACCACTGCCTCCACGGGTCCTCCTCCCTCCCAAAATCGAATCTCTTCTTCGTGATGAACGCCTCAGTGATCAAGCCATCCCTGATGAACCCTTCACCCGTACTCCGTCCCCCAAAACCACTAACTTCTCCATCCCTAACCTGAGACACGTACGAAGTCCCAAGAGAGTTCCTGAAAGTGATGGAATTCCTCATCCTCGCCCCATCAACCCTTCCCGCAGCCCCATCTACCCTTCTAGATACATTGTTAGGGTCCTGGAAGATGTTCTCAATCCTGAACACACGGCTATCCGTCTGACTAAGTGTCGATCTACTGTCATCCTTGAAACAAACAATCTCGGGTCTAGTATCCTTAGCTTCTTCAGTTTGAACCTCCCCATCTCTGGTCCTGAACCTCGCCTTATCCTGCTCCAGGGTGTCCATCACAGCTATCCTGGATTCTATGACATTGGTGCTCTCAATCGTGATGCTGATCGTGTCTGGCAGAGATATAGAAATCACGCTTTTCTCAGGACTACCAACAGACAAAGGATTCCTAGGCTCTTGAACAGGATTACAACACTGCCTCAAGCATGCTGGAGCTTTGCTCTCTATCCTACGAGGATCTAGAGTGTTAGGTCTCGGAGTCTGTACTGCAAAATTCCTACAAGAAGAGTACAAAGTATTGGTCGAGCTCTCGACATGCATTGCTGCTCGATGATCATTTTCATGACATACATCTGACACCTCTGTGCTGGACAAATTGCTCTCAGCATAGTTCTGAGTATCATCCGAAAGGATTCCTGAGTCGTGTCTTGGAGAATGAAGCTCGTATTCGAACTCATCGAGGTCATTAGCTAGACTGGCAACGTCTTTATACCTGACGATGCTAGTCTTCGGCTTATCAGTTATAGTAGCCATCTCTTTTACTCTTAAAACTGGTGTCCTGCGTTCAGCAATGATCTCACAGTCTTCATGGTTGTCCGTCAACACTGCCACATCTTGAATCTCAGGCATCTCCGTCGAAGATGCTGTATCCCTCATCCTGATGGTTCTATCGCAGTCAGTCTGCGTGTCCACGCAGACTCTTCGTCTTTTTCCCAGCATCTTCCTCGAGATCTCCTGCAGCTTCATTCTCGCTAGAGATTTGGTTTCAGTCCCCTCTGGTGGAGACCTGATCCCAGACACATCCTCTGGTACCTTCTTGCTAGAGTATAGCCTTTCTGTGACTGCTGCCACAATTTGAGCTCTCTTAACCTTCTGAATAGGTGTGTGAGATCTTGTAGAAGGTGGTTCTTGCTCGATAGAGTCTTTCCTGTGTAATAGCTTGTCCCTGGTAAGGTTGGAGATCAAAATCTGCTCGTCTTTAGAACTACTGGAACTGCTGTCCTTGCTCGTCTTCCTCTTCAGGTTCTCCAAGCTTGGCTTTCTCGCATTCTTCCCTTTACCTGAACTCTGAGAGTCTTTTAGCGACTTGTCGGAATCGTTGCTACCTTTCCTCTGTAATGGTTCTTTGTTACTTAGCCAGAGACTCTTCTTGACACTCTTCTGGTCATCGATCTCCCGGATGTTGTTCAACTTCTTGGCTCGTTCTGGGACTACAGAACGCCTTTCTAGGCTCGTATGGGACCTTTCTAGGGAGAAGAAGGGTTCCTTCTTTCTTTGGATTGTTTCCACAGATCCAAACCTCTTGGAAGTGTGAAGGTTTGAGGGGAGTGGAGCTGATAGCAGGTCTACCGAGTCCTGTTTCCTGAATTTAGGCTTTTCCTTCAAGTGGGACGTGGATTTGTAGATCTCTGATTGATAGACATCTATCTCATTATCTCCAGAAGCCTGGCAAGAGTTCACTGAACTACTCCTGTCATCGTGGTCGATACTCTCTGGCTTTTCCGGATCATCAAACCCTTCATGTTCGTGCCCGATGAATTCAACGTCGATCCCATCTTCAGCTACCTCGTCAGAACAAATCTCCTCGATCTGCGTCGACGATTCTTGGAGACTGTCATCCGGCTTGATCAACACTGCTACCAGAGTCGGGATGTCGACGAACACTGACTCATGGATCTCGCTGACTTCATCCTCTTCGTCGTTCAACTCTGTTACTCTGGCACGGTTGCAGGCCCTCTCAAAACGATCTTTTGAGGACAACAGCTCATACGAACCGAATCTTTTCAACGGACAACAAGTGTCTAAAGTGAGACTCTCGGTTGACGTGGACCTCCTCAGAGCGAGGATGCTCCTACTAACTTGGTGGTCTTCTGGTTTTGAATCCCTCTGGGAGTCTTCGTTCGTTGAACTCGGATCTTGGTCTTCGTATGGTTCTATTGAGACTTTTGGCTCTTCTGGTGGGGCTTCGATGGCCTTGAAATCTGATGATTGATCCTGGATCTTTTTACAGGAACACAGCGCTTGGGTGGGCTCGATGTTCTGTGGACAGGAGACGCAATTGATTAGTGAAAAAATAATGAATTAGGTCTTAACTGCATTCAAGCAGAGGAATTGGTAAGTGAACAAGTTTTTTCTTTTTATTATTTAACGTCACTCATTAAATAATAAAAAAAATGTACTTCCCTCAAAGCGGTGATTCCCAAAATCATCTGAAATCACATTTTCCTTCGCGAAATAGGGATTTATTAACGAAAAACGGAATTAGCTGAGTCCTAAACCCGTCCATAGTAACCGTTCTCTGATTGGTCAAGCTTTTTCGTAAATAAGTTTTCGTTCGCAAACGAAAAAGTTACTTCAAGTGATCTCAGAAATCACCTCTTTCAAGGAAGTATAACAATTTTGGGACATCGTGAATACCCTGTTGATTCTATAATAGCCAACGAAACAAGGACGCGTCAGGAAAATCATTATCCCGGGCAGGCTGCGTTTACATAAAGTCTCGCGATAAACAAGCCACAACAATGGCACTTTTCGGCGCTCGCACGACAAACGGCGTCGCGTTACATCCGAGGGTGCAAACAGAAAAATAAATTAGCAAATACTCGATGAAACGGCGCGAGATTCCACCGGGGAAATTGGGAGTCGTCTATTTATAATCGGAGCTGATTTGCAATCGACCGATTACAAAATGTGCCCGGTGACCGGCGAACCCCCGTAGAACGGCGAATTGGGCACGGATAAATCGCTCGAGTTTATTATCGGTATAAACTCGCGTCGAAACGTCATTACGCAAATGAAATGCATGGATCGTTTATTTGATACTCATTGACCGACCGCCGGCGGTTCCGCGCTCGGGATTCGACTCGAAAACGAACGAACGATTGCTGATAAAATACAGTTCGCAGGTGCGCGTCCGCTTAATGAGTGATCCACATTACCGCTCCATTTTCCATCGGCCGAACACGAATTTTACAATATCCTTGCACAAGTTACATAATCGTGACATCCACTAGTCTCTCTCGAATTTCCCTTTATGATTGTATTACACCGGTCACCGATTTTCCCGTATCATCCCCATAAGCGGAATCGGATTGAGAACCTCCTCGACCATCGACTTTCATATGCTGTTTCGAGCATTGTCATCTCGCCAATCAAGAAATGATTGATCGCGACAGATTCGAGTGCACAAAATTATGACGAAGTCCCGAAGCTCACTGTTCAACAAATAAATGAACTAACTTAAAAAATGTCCTTCCCTGATAATAATTAGACTGCGAATCTTTATGCATTTATAGTAAAATTGAGTAGACGATTGTTCACGACAAATTGAAAATTGTTGAGAGATTTAAAAAATTGACGATGTCAATATATGATTTCTTCTCAGCACAAAATTATGACGAAGTCCCGAAGCTCACTGTTCAACAAATAAATGAACTAACTTAAAAAATGTCATTCCCTGATAATAATTAGACTGCGAATCTTTATACATTTATAGTAAAATTGAGTAGACGATTGTTCAAGACAAATTGAAAATTGTTGAGAGATTTTAAAAATTGACGATGTCAATGTATGATTTCTTCTCAGCACAAAATTATGACGAAGTCCCGAAGCTCACTGTTCAACAAATAAATGAACCAACTTAAAAAATTTCCTTCCTTGATAATAATTAGACTGCGGATCTTTATGCATTTATAGTAAAATTGAGTAGATGTTTGTTAAAGACAAATTGAAAATTGTTGAGAGATTTAAAAAATTGACGATGTCAATATATGATTTCTTCTGTATTATAATCATTCAGAGAAGAAATATCATTCAGTGTAGTTTCTATTTCTTGCAATCGATGCAGACAATGTTTATTTTGCGTAAAGATCCGAAGTCTATCGATAGATATAATGTCAATGTCGTTAATGGATTTCTGGAAAAATTTTATAAAGATCCCATAATTATATAACTGTCATATGAGAGCACTTCTGTAATTGTTGAGTGCGGCGTGTTTTGATGGATCGGAAAATTATTTGTTTTGGCAGGTTGACCTTACCTTTTCGAGTAAAAGGGACTTGAGCCTGGCGACCTCGTCCCTCAGCTCCCGAATGACCCTGGCCACGGGATCCTCGTTGACCACCGGCCGGTTGACCACGCTCTGCGCCCTTTGCGCGAATCGCAGGGTGTGCGCGGTCTCGTTGTAGCTGCCGCTTGCTGGCGATATCGCTGGAAAACGGGGTGCAACGGTGCAGAGAACAGGTGGTAATTAACAGGAACGTGTTCGAGCGGGCTCGCGTTCACCGCCGCGACCACGAATCGACAGCCCGCGAGCGAACCGACGAGGAATGCGATTCACTTTTGATCATTCCACATTTTTCTCGCGATCCGACGACCGCCGACTATAATGACGTTGTCCAACAAATTATGACAATTTTCCCTTATGTCCCAACATACGGCAAACAATTTATGTAGACCCAGACACGTTATCGTTTCTCGTCATCAACCTGCATTTTTCGGGGAAGCTAAATGTTTAAGAAAATGTCTAATTTTTATTAGATTATACAGACTCAAGGATCTAAGACGAAATCTAAATTAAAATTAGTTTTCCGGTAGTTGAAAATAGAATATTTTTAAAGACATTCTCAATTTTCGGTGATGAGAACCATCGTGAATAAAATATAACCCTTCTTGTCAACAAATCTGCAAAAGTATAAATTCGATAAAAAAAAGTAAGTTTACGCTACGTACAACTACAATACTTAAAGATCCACCAAAAAACGAGGATCGCTAAAAACCAATTTAGTGCGCACACAATATTTATAGTCTATTCAGGAAACAATAGAATTTGGAACTTGTGCAATATGGTTAGCATCTACGCTCATTACTAAATTTCAAACGCTAGAAGTACCGCAATGTTTCCTCACATAAAATTCACGAGAACTTTCTAGCGTTTTCCATCTATTCAATTGTAACATCCGTAATTTACTTAACGTTCCATTTATTTCCCCGATACTTATCAAATAAATACTCCGGAACGGGTCACTCGAATCCACCCACCGGTTCCTAGCATCGAAAAGATAAATTTGCATCAGAACCCGCAGCCTGCTAATTGAATTCCACGGAACGATCAATTAAATGCTCGTTCGGCTCGATCCGCGGAGTCGACTCGGAAAAAGGAGAAAATCGCGAGAGTCCGGGCGCGGCGACGGTCGAACCGTGCGTTTCCTGCGGAAAAAATCCGGAAATTCGATTGGCCACGGGTTCGATCTTCCTTGAAACGAGAAAACGTCAGTCGAGGCGGTCGGATTTAATTCGACAAAGTGCCATCACCCGAAAGGTTGATCCCTGTGCCGCGTCCAAAGCCCCCGTTTCTCTCCGTGTTTCCCATACGCGGTCAATCATAAACGCAGACACTGAATATTAAACGCCCCTCTCCGCTCGATAATAAACCCAATGCTATTAGCAATTCAATTAGCCGTCGATGATCAGCGGTTTGGAATATTTCGCCGCGATTAATTATACGCGTCCCTGTCCTGGTCCTAGGAATATTCGGGGATTCTTCCGTTTCCGCGACACACACGCACACGCCCACGCGTAAACAACATATATAGGAGGATCGCTAATTGGTTCGCGTGGTTTTTCTAGTACCGGCTGTTAATTGTATCCTCTAATGTATCAGAGCGACGAGCTGACCCGCGGGTCCAAATAATCCGAATTAACGTGTCTCTAGTTATTGCAACGGCGAATCCCCTCGTGGCGATCCAGCAAAAAGCCGACCCTACGTTGCGTACACTATGTATAGGATTTTCTTGTAACGGGTGGGCTGGAAGTCGTGATCGAAGCGGAGATGGTTCATTTTAAATAGGTTAACCTCACGAAAATTGCGAATTTTTGGTGCGCTTTTCCGTTCACGAATACATTAAAATCTCGATTAAACGGGGACTAAATTCATTCGTCTCTTTCTGAAGCAGCCAGAATAGCCCCTGGTAGCACAAAAATATTAGAGAAATATTTTTTTCAAATATTGGAAAAATATTTTTTAAGTCACATTTTTTCATATGAAAAAAATATTGGATCTAAATATTGTATACATGTACAAGAAATATAAATTGAATATTTAAAAAAAAAGCTAAATATTCAGAGAATATAAACTAGATATTTAAAAAATATAAAGTAAATGTGAATCCAATATTTGAAAAATATGAATTCAATATTTAAATAACATTCAATAAAATTTTCAAATGTAAGAAGAAGTTATAACAAAAATTAGAAACTATGAATATCGATTATTTTCTGTGCACTGCTTGAGGGAATATTCCATTTCATCTTCGAAAGAACCTTATTACACTTAAAGAATTTTTATATAATTTTATATAATTTCTGATATTACATAAAGATTTATTTTATAATAAGAAAAAAATATTTTTTTATAATATGAAATAAATATTATCTGTACATTAGGAAAACATGTTCTATTTCTAATATTAAATAAAGATTCATTTTGTATTTAGAAAAAATATTTTTCTCGTAATATGAAGTAGATATTTCCTGCATATTTAAAAAAATATATACTTGTTACTTAATATAAAATAAATATTGTATGTATATTTAAATATTAAGAAGAGATTGAATCTCTTTTTAATATTATATGAATGTGTATATAATATTTTGTGCTATTAGGGGCGTTACTAAACCACATACAGTATTCTGTCTCATTACATCATCACCACTATTTGTATAATTTTATTTGTACATATTACCAGTATTGTACACTGTATCATTTTATTTGTACATAGTCAATAAGATTATAATGTTCTCAAATTTTATGCAGTTGTGAGGACAAGGAACGACAAAAGTGTCATAAGAATGTTGGGTAATATTTTTATATAAATATTTCAGGCAATAGATCACTTTTCACGAGTTCTTGTCCAAATTTTGCTGCTTCCAATTGCTCCAGAAAATTGTTCACCGCGTAAAAGAAGATTTGGTACAGCACGATTAATAAAATGTTAATATGCTCCACCAGATTTTCGAGTTGATTTTGCGAAGGGCCGCAGGAGCAGGACAAATATTCGAGCATAAATACCAAGAGAAATCCCGGGGAAGGATTTCTCGATCGTCAAGAAAAGCGTTGTTTAGTTCCGGGAGAATTCTTTGGTGGAAGCACAATCCGCGGAGAGAGCACAAGTGTGCTCATTCATCTCCGGGGTTACCACGATTTTCAGCCGACCCTGCAAGAGTTACATACAGAACAAGAGACTCCACTGTGTACCTAGGTATGTACTTTTCTACGGTGCGGTGTCTAACTACGTTTAAATTCTACAAGATTTACGGCCGACCCGTTTTGCGGAAGTTTACTACAGCAGTTCTTCGACCAAGACACCAAAGACGTCCGCTTGTTATATTGCTGACACGTGATTTATCGCGACCGTTTACGTATGTACATGGAAAACTACGTGTGAACAGAGCGTGATCCAATAAGTTCCATCTACCAATAATCTACGTTGCCTCGTTGACGGGACATCCAACGATCTTCTAGTTGTGTGACATTTTAAGTACTTGGACCTGCGGCTACGGGATTATGTACAGAGAGCTAAATAATGGCGTCCGAGATTTTCTGGGTTTGCAGCGCTCGTTATAATGATCCACTTTACGAAGTGGATTCGGAAATTGTTTAATCAATACACGGAATCAAATGGAATTATTGAGAACTGACATAAATTATGTTGCTCAACTGCGTCTGTATTTTGTTTAGGCTGCGCACGTGTAAAAGTTTGACTTTTATATAAGAAGCAGTTATTATATTTAAGGAGTATATAAATTTCTAAATGAGCCTATTTTGGACCATTCAGCGATTAAACATTTTCCACGGCATCGACCGAAAACTACAAACCCCTAAGCTCGCAGAGCCCGCTCTCAACCGTTTCGTATGTACATCGAGGCTACGTCGGCACAAGCTGAGATAGGATTATTCGTATTTACCGAATTCCGGTTACTACGGTTTTTCGCGCCAGTTATTGAATTATAATCTGGCCGTGCCTTAGCTCGCCTGGAAAAGCATTTAAACCAATTACGATCCTGGCGGAGTCGGCGCTCCGGTATCGCCGGGCACAATTTCATGAATCAGAGGCTCGCGATAATAATTCTCCTCCGGCAATTAACCGAAATTTATGGAAAGCCGGAGCGAGAGCGAGAGAAACGGAATGAGAGAATCAGAGGCAGGAAGAAAGAGAGAGAGTTAAGCGTCCGGACGTTGTGGATGCTTATGGGAGGATAATATGGGGAGGGAAAAGCGACGGCCAATTTTTTGCACGCCCCCACTCTTTCGTCGTTTTCCGAATTAAATATAGCAATCGCAGAATCGAATTTTCTTCTGCCGTACTACGGAATCTTCATTTGGAATCATTAAAATGGACCTTTCACTATTAATAGTAATTTTATTCTATTCCACGAAGTCGTTTCTTCACAATTTTTCAAACGTAACTCCGACAAAATTGTGTTCTTGAATTTTTTCTTGATATTCTAGTAATATAAAGTTTACCTTTCTAATTGGAATATTTAACAGAAATTAGTTTATGATCCAAAGTCAAAATAAAGCAATTTTGCAATATATAAAATTTTTCTCAACGTTTCGATCCAAGTATGGAATATTCAACCATCGCCATTTTGAATTCTGTTTTCTATAGCCGTCGCCTAAATCACCAATGCAACCAATGCAACAATGGAACCAATGCAACTGAACCGTGGAACGATGAAAAAAATATTTAAAATGATTCCATTTCAAAATGGATACAGGACGCGGGTGAATCTGGGACGAGCGTAAAACGGATTAGCAAAAGGGGGAGGGTTGCGAGGGTTGGTGGAAGGCGAAAGGAGAAAAAGAAAGAGAGAGAGAGAGCCGCTCGTTGAACGTGTAAATCATCGTTTAATGGATGGATGCACGGGAGAACGGAGCCTTCCGAGAATAAATGCGACGCGATAGAACAGGTGCAGGGGTAACAGAGGAGGAAGGGGGTGCGGTCGAGGGGACGGGGAAAGTGAGAGCAGAAGAAGGGAAGATCAAAGGGAAGACACTTACTGGCGAGCATAATGGTAGTGGCATTTCCGCCAAGAGCGTCCTTCAACAGCCAAGTAAGCGAAGAATCTCTGTAAGGGATGAACCTTCTGCCTGGACCACTTCCGGTCGAGCCTCTCTCCGCGAGGGCTGATATCACGTTCCCTAGAGCCACTAGACTCTTGTTTATGTTCGCACCCTCCTGCAAGAAACACGGCGAGCCTTCTTTTTCGCAAATTTTTACACGTCGCGCGATACGGCGATGGTCCTATGGTGAAAGAACATGAAGAATTGAAGAATGTGATTTTGTCGTGTTCGGGGTAAAGGATTCTTGGTGTATGTTATTTGTCGTACTGTAATAACAAGAAGTTTGTATATGCTGAAGTTTTTGTATGTACGTCAAAGTTATAGTCTTTCTATTGCAATGAGTAGTATGATTCTCATGAGAATGTTTAAAAGTTTTGTATTCTTTGTAATGAATGAATAAAATGACTGAGCTATGGTGTGAGTACACGTTTTTGAACTTGTTGTTCGAAACTTGTTTCCGTTGTGTGTAATGGAAGAGTCATAGTGATATTCACCTCAATCATACTCATAAATTAAAAACAATAAAAGAATACTATGTAATAGATTGTGTTATGTATGTCAGAAATATGTTTTGCATCTACAATGTTCAAATATGGTAAGTTGGTGATTGTAGTGGTGTCCTTTTGGAATTTTTTTCTTAATACCGATGTGTATTCAGAGTTGTGCTAATTCAATTACATTGTAATTCAATTACGTAGATGAATTACATTGTATTTTAATTAATAGTAATTCAATTACGTCGTAAATGAATTCAGTTACTAAGTATTTCAATCAGATTTGTAATTGAAATACAATATAATTGAAATACAATATACTTGAAATACAATACATGAAAACAATGTATTTCATAATTGTGCTGCATTGCAATTACGAATTACATTGTAATTTAATTGACTAAAGTTCTGAATTATAAATTACAACATAATTGAATTACAATTTAATTCAATTACTTTGTAATTATAATTCTGGAGTAATTCAATTGTAATTCTGCACAACTCTGTGTGTATTCTATCCCTGAAGAAGCTATAGTATCGTAAGGAAAACAATTGCAAAAGAACACAAAGCTTGCCCCTAAGTTCTGAATACTAAAAAATGTACAAAGATCCATGAAAAATCTCGGTGTCTGTTATACGATGATGGGATTGATTTTTGAAAATTATCTAACTCGAAGTGCACCAATCTCGGTCAGTTTACATTTTTGCGAAGACGATACTATATTGAGGCGAGTGACTCACCTTCAGCCGGTGGATTCCGCCGCACGTGGCCGCGCTTTCACTGCCCGCCAGATCGACCAAGCGTAGTTTACTGGCACCGCGTGGCGGGGATCCTTCGCCCCTCCTGGTTGCGGAGGAAGCGGAGGCGGAGGAAGCGCCGCAAGCGACGCTCGACGGCTCCGGGGTTACGGCGATCGTCAGCAGAGCGTGGCTGCGGCTGCTGCTCGGGTTCTGCAGGGTCGACGCTGTCTTCCGGGCCCGAGTCCCTTCCTCCACATAGGACATCAACGAACCCAGGGTGCGGACCACGTGGTGGGTCAATCCTGTACTCAAACAACCCTCAAAAATTTTGTACTCCACTTCTTACTCTAGACTACTGACGATCTTAAAGACTGGGTCAAAAATTGGGTCACGGGTAAATAGAATAGAGTCCAGTCAGGTATGTCAAGCAGATTGTCCATTGTATGTAGCAGAGTTGTGCGGAATTACAATTGAATTACTCCAGAATTATAATTACAAAGTAATTGAATTAAATTGTAATTCAATTATGTTGTAATTTATAATTCAGATCTTTAGTCAATTAAATTACAATGTAATTCGTAATTGCAATGGAGTACAATTATAAAATTGTACTCATCATGTATTGTAATATTGTATTCATCATGTATTGTATTGTATTGTATCGTATTTCAAGTATATTGTATTTCATTTATACTGTAATTCAATTACAAATTACATTTCAATTATATTGTATTTCAATTACATTGTATTTCAATTGCATTGTGTTTCAATTATATTGTATTTCAATTACAAATCTGATTGAAATACTTAGTAATTGAATTACGTTGTATTTGAATTATATAGTAATTCATTTACGACGTAATTGAATTACTATTAATTGAAATACAATGTAATTCAACTACGTAATAGAATTACAATGTAATTGAACTAGTACAACTCTGGTATGTAGAATATGAGTTGAAGAATTTATAAGATTTAATTTTTTAATTCTCTACGTTCTGCATCATCATTATAATTTTTTAAACTGTGCAGAATCACGGTTAAATTCTTTTCAGACCAGACCCCTAGTAACATTCCGATTTTACTGAATGGTCAATGTGTACCTTCTTCGTAGAACGGACACATACAATTCTCAAATTGAGCAATCTGCCGCGACTATAGAGATGTTTCAACTGGCAAAAGGTGTCGAACAGCTTAACTAAAATATTTATCTGTCGTGACATAGCGTCTAAGGTGTAAGTATTAATAATCCAATAGTGAACGTTCGCGAGCCCGTGACTCGAAAATTGACCCAGTTGTACCGAAGCTCAATCCATGAGAGTATTCGGAGAGTGGAAAGGCTGCGAGTGGGAATCGGTGAATTTTATCTTTGATAAAAGGGGATTGAGAGGAATTGGAAAGGAAAATCGAAATATCGAACATCATTGAGGATATAAGTGGAAGACAGTCTATCAAGTTCAAGGGAACCCGAGAGAAATCTCAGTTACGCGAGAGGATCCTAGATCGGAAGTGTAAGGAATCGGCTGGAAGATCTCGAAGAAATCCTCGTAAGGTTACAAAGGTTTAAGGATGATCTAGGGTTGGTGGAGTTAGGAGGAGGGATAAGTTTCCACGAAGATCGCAATTATCCGGGACTACGGAGCGTCTCCGATTGTCGATACCTTGAACGTAAGGGCCGAGTCGAGGATGCTCGCGAACTCTCAATCCGCTCGCGCTCGAAGACGGCTTCAGGAGGTCTCTCACCCTCTCGTTGTATATCTCCAGGTAACTGAAACAGAATTCAGCCGGCGTTACGCTTCAGCTATTTGATTGATTGCGTTAATTTAACGAGCCCGCGCTGATGGATTCGCTCTCAGCTGTTACAACTTCGGGAACTTGTCTGTTCGCGCGGGACTATCGAAGTCGTTCGGATCCTTCTGGAAAATTTATTCTGAACATACTGCTTCTGATTCGATTTTGATCAATCTGAGTGGAGAAAAACGAGATAATTTGTGAGAAAAAGGAGGTCTGGGTGGTAGAAATTAGCACCAGTCATGTTCAGTCTTAACATTAAAAAGAAATAAATAAGATATGAGAAAAAATTCGTCCACTAAAACGACTACAGTAAAGATTCGTCACATGTTCGTTTCGGAAGAGTTTCGCATACAATGGTAATCAAATAAAGCTTTTGAACGCAATTCGGAGGTGACCTTGACATATAAAAAAATTCTCGAGGTCGGTACCGTTTCGTAAATATTTAACGGGAGCTTTTCTCCTTCGGGTTTCTCGATTTCCGGTTCCCCTTCGATCGGTATCGGTGAATTACGGGGCGTAGACAACGCGGCCGTGTAAAAGCGAAAGGAGACAAATGTAAAGAACGGAAACCGTCCAGGGAACACCGAGACAGGAAAGTGTTTCCACGGGGCCGCGAGCACCATGGAAACTCCGATCGCTGTTAAGCGGATTTACGGTCGCACGTGCGGACGTTTCACGGGCACAGCGGAGCAGATAATGACGTTAAGAGGATCCTGGAGCTTGCGGTGACCCGTGCGCTCGCCCACCGGCACCGTTCCGACGAAAAGTGTGCATCCACGGTCCGCTAAATCTCCGCTTTTCGGCCTGCACTGTCTCCCCGCGAACAATTGCCGCCGTCGTCGTCGATTTGTTTGTGCCCGACGACGAGACGCACCCGTACTCGTCGCTGCCCCGTAATTACAGTAGGAACTCGGTAATTGCTCGCGGGATTAATGGGAAACATTTTATCCGGGGGATTTTCTTTAGAACTGCCGGGAATCGATACGGTTCTAGCACTCTTTTAACCGGTTTTGTAGCTTATTTGTTACTTTATTTGTAGGAACTGCAGGAAAGATTCATTAGTTGTCAATGTACTGTCAATGAAAAGCATTTTGTAAATGTATACATTTGCTTCAGAGACATCTACAAAAGTGATAGAGAAAATGTTTGGACAGTTGGAATTAACAGTGAACATGTAACGAGTCTTTTCTGTAATTAATTGTTTTTGGTTTTCGATCGTTATACTATACAAATATTTATTTATTCACGGCGCGGCTCGATCATTGCTACTATGGAAAAGAAAAGGAAAGAGGTGTTTCGTCCTTTTCTATAATCTTCTGTGTGTTTATTTACTATAATCTTCTATTTGTTCTATTATTAACGTGTTTTGCATTAAGATCATTTTCGACGTCGAATGGATTAAGAAAATCGTGTGAAGTGTGATTTTCGTGAATGGTTAGCGAGTTCTGGAAATTCGTCCGGGAGGACAAGAAAGATTGCAAGAGTAAGTTCACGATACGAAGTCGACGCAGGTGGAAGTCACTGGTAAGGTCTCGTGTTCCGATGATTGAAATCATCCGGCTAGGGCTGAATTTCGATCAGGTCCTGCGGAAGCACTTGAAGCGCTCATCGCTCCTTGGCGAAAGGATTCTGGCCTTTGACGTCACGTATTTCACTCACGAAACCCGGCAGAATTGAAGTCGAAGTAGATAGGGTCGTCGGTGGTCAGACCGTTCTCGGTTGCTGGAAGTATTCAGCGTCGACCAGCGCGCGGCGCGGCGCTCATTCATTTCGGCAAACGCGCTTCCGGAAATTAGAAAATCGAACGGGCCGCGTACGTTCACGGCTTCCTTGACCCTAAAACCTGGATACCACGGCAATCTCTTATCCCTCCGTACGTTGTAGCTTCTTATTTTTCCCTCTGTACAGCATTTGTTCACCTAAATCCTGCCGTGACACCATACTTCCTCAGACTATGAAATGTTACGCTAAAATCCTTCACAAAATTCCGTGAAAATTTGCTGAAATACTCTCAGGCATATACTTCGAGACTGTAAATGTGTGAGAGAAGTTGAAGACCTCTTTCAGTAAATTTTACTCGAAGCATCATTCACGTTATTTTTATTTGAGTAATCAAATTATTGAAGACAATCAATTTTTCAATTAAAATTGAACTACACGGAATTATTTTTTTTTAATATTAACTTTAACCTAAAGTATGTACCTTTATCAATAAAAATCTTCAATAAAATAATTTTAACTATTATTGTACCTATACATTCAATTTTTTCAATTTCGTTTGGTTCTCCATTTCAATAAATTTGCTGATGAAAACGACCGTGTGTTCGTCAAAAGATCCAGTCGTCGGTAAATGAATAAATAAAACGGGAAACGGTGCACCACGCAGTAAAAATAGCGAGCGCAGATGCAGCGTGGACTGAACTAGGACTAGCTACCTTCATCCCCTAAATTTATGGGTCGGGCCATCAATTGCGAAATTCCACGATGATTACATGCTAGCCAAGAACAGGTAGCGAGAATAGAAAGAGCAACCGGTTCTTCTCGAGCTCGTAAGTAAGGGTTGTTTCCATTTACGATCGCGAAATTCACTGGAACCCCGCTAATAAGAAGAAGCTCGCGTTTCGCGAAAGAAAATTACACCCCTGCCCCTTTAAAGAGTAACGGCTGCTTTGTAAACTCTGCATTTTTATCGCCGCGGAGACCGGGCGCGGCGGAGAGTGAATTGCGAAAAAGCTATTTAAAGTTTCACGAAGATAACCGGCTACCTTTGTCCGCGATCCGATGCTTCTGTTTCGCTCTCTCTCTCTCTCCCTCTGTCGTTCTCTCTCCTTACCGACGGCGCCCGACGTTCAATAAGATCGCCTAACGAAACAGTAAACAGAACGAAAAGTGGAAAAACGGCGGACGATCCGCCACATTCGAAGATACAAAACTTACTGTTTTCTTATACCTCCAATTCACAATATAATTTTTTGGGTTGTTGTAGAGGATGGATTTCAGAATTGGCTTCATTTACGAATGAAATTTTGCAACGTCTAAATTCGCAGCAGAGTCGTCAGATGAAGACTTTTCTACCCACGCTACTTTCCCCTTCTTCCCCAGTCACGTGACTATAAATACTGGTAGTAAAGAACTAACTTTTTTCTTTTTTTATGAAGTAGTAAACTATGAAAGCAGAAGCTTTAAAATAAGCCTAGATTGTCCAACGAATATTTTTATAAAATAAGGAAAGATTAAAATCAACCATGTTTCGGAAGCTCAGTATGTCGAAACATTTTGTATCAAAACAGAATCGTTTGTGAAACACGAAGCAGCAGAATTCGGTTACTGATCCGACGACAAGATCGTTCAAATACAATTCGACAGACCATGCTCGAAGAATCAAATTCTGGGTCCAGATAGACCCGGCACCGCGCGACACCAGTTCGGAACGATTCGAGTTTCGGGCAGATTCGTAGTCGTCGGCATCGGTATCCGGTTAACGCATTGAAAATCGAGCGGCTTGATTAAATGAGGACCGACAACAAACACTACAGTCGGGTAGCGAGCGGATCGAATTGAATTTGCGACGAGAGTTTCGATCGTAATGACCGGGAATCGAAAGCTCGCCTCGCAGTCGAATTAAAGCTTCCACGTTCGGCGCGGGCGAAAGTGAGAGAAATACAGAAAGAGAGAAATAGAAGGAGAGGGAGAGGAGAAGGGAGGATAGGAAAAAGGAAAGAGAGAAACGGCGAGGGCGAGAAGAGGAGCGGAGAGAGAGGTTTCTATCGATCAATCAGCCATAAGTAATGCGGAGCTTTTGATCGGTTACCGTTTCATTGCGGATGGGAAGAGCGGCACGGCATGCTATCGCGTACGAATTCGGCGACTTAATCACGTTAAACGACGTTCCCTAATGACGATGGTTCCTGATCAATTAGCGGAACCCAACGAATTATCCTGCCGGCCCGGTCGGACCTCAGATCATTTACAAACAAACACGGGAAAACGTGGCTCGGGTCCGCGTGGTGCGTTTTGATTGCTCGTTTATAATTAGTCGATGTTGAAACGAGGGATAAAAAAATCTTGCCCCGGGAGTCCGCCACGCAATCGATAGTTTGATTCCCAATGGCTATCGACTGCCCGGAATTTTTCGCTGAACTATCTCCAGTCGAAGTTGACGCCTGTGAATGTTCTCGATGCGGCCGCTTTGTTCATAAATGATTCTTATCAAAGATCACTGACATCTTCCCAGGCTTTTGGGAACTTGCAAATATTAAAATAATTTTAAACACGAGATGGGCATAAAAAGGACCCTGTTTTGCATGTTTTTCTGTGGATTGTAATGCAATATAAAAGTTGTCCATAGTATTATTTAAACATAATATTATTTACAACAGTGCTGCAGCTCATGTTTACCATAAATGCATGAAATCCACAATCTACTTATGAGGTATAATTACTATATAATACTATATAGTATTATCACTAATAGTTTCAAGAAATTGTCCATAGTATTATTTAAATATAATATTATTTAAAACAGTGCTACAACTCATGTTTACCATAAATGCAAAGAATCCATAATCTACTTATGAGGTGTAATTATTATATAATACTATATAGTATTATTACTAATAGTTTCAAGTAATTGTCCATAGTATTATTTAAATATAATATTATTTAAAACAGTGTCACTCATGTTTACCATAATGCATAAAATCCACAATCTACTTATGAGGTATAATTACTATATAATACTATTAGTATATCACTAATAGTTTAAGAAATTAATTGACGATTTTAGTTGTCACTTCTGGCAATGCGTAAACATGCTTCCTTGTACAATTTTATCCAATGATCCCTTCCCTCCAGTCTCCATCGACGTCTTCTCGTCTTTGCAGGACCTCGGAGGCAGAAAATGCACAAGGACCCGCAGTCAGCGTCAGGAGTATAATAAATGGTTAATCTCGAGGATTTCGCGACGATGAATACGTGACGACCGCAAGGCGCCAATTTACGGGCGAAGCTCGGAGAAGATTGAATCCTCGTTGAACAGGCCAGTGAAACTACCCAGACCTGAACGGAGATCACTCGTCACGCGAGACGGGACTGTAGGAGCAGCTGGATTTTGCACCTTGCAGAATTTTGCAATCGCGGTCTTACTTCCCGTGACCCAGTAATCGGTGATCGATATTTACGAGCGAAACGCTCGAACGTCCCATGTCGCGGAATCGCGTGAAGTCTCTGTCTCCATTCTGTTCGAAACTCTTCAGTGCCCCTTTGCTTGACACGTCCTCCTCGATTCTTTAAGATTCAATGAAGAAGGGCCGAGCTTACTTTTTTCCACAAAGCTCACCAACGCTGTTGTAAAACCGCAGACATTGGAGACACTTTTCCAACAATTAAACATTTTTAACACTCCAGCGAAATTGTACTTTTGGAGTTTTATATACTTTTAAAAATATCAATTTAAGTTTAACATCACTTATGAAAAAAGTCAACAGAAAATTGTTTCTCATGTGCGTATCTCTGTTTCTTTAATAATATTGCGATCGTGTGGCGCGCCTGAAGTCTACAACAGGGTTAGAAAAATATGTTTTAAATCCTTGAGATACTATTAATCTATGTATAAACTTTGATTTTCCAACTTCAACTTGGCCCCTGATTTTCCCACGGAGTTCCAAGTATCGCGCAGGGCTCGGAGCATGAAATCAGAGGTACAATAAATATTAGCTGGAGGATCATGACCGTTTAAAAAAGATTGTCGGCCAGGTCCTGCGAAGCGCCGGTGGACCTCAAAGCCCTCTTTGATCACGGGCTGCCACCGAACCAGGTCAAACTGGACTTTGTATGGGATTAAAAGCCAGGTCAGTCAACCCTTCGCGTGTCCCTTTGTAGGGAAGTCGGCCTTTCGTCGCCGTTTTTGCGGGGCTGTCGCGTGAACCGGGATGAAAATCGTCGGCGTGTCGCGCCCGCGATCAATCTGTTCGCCGAGGCCTGCAATTTTCAGGTGCATCGATTTTCAGAAATAGCCTAACCCGTTGCCCGGGACTGTCCTTTCTCTCGAAACAATGCCTCGAAACTTTGAGCCCGAGTTTTCGGCACGATTTCTTTTTCTTTTCTTTTTCGATGGCGCATATTTTTTCCCCTCGTTTTTTCGGTTCTTTTTTCGACTCTCGCCTGTCCTATAAGAGATATATTCTTTCGCGGATAGGAAACGCCGATCGATTCTTATTCCGACGCCGTTCGTCCGCGTAATATCCGACAGGCACGAGAGCCAGCTTACGTTTTCTCTCCTCATCCCGACGCCCTTGCGTCGCGCCATCGCCGCTGATGAAAATGAGAGGCCACTCGAAAACTTTCGCGCCCCACTACTCTGAACCACTTCCCCTGCTTTTTTAGTCAGCGGCGGTCGTGTCGAGCAACCGCCATTAACACCGCCTCCAAGGCGCACCGAACACTTACTATTTTGCACTGTGTTCATTCAGATCTTTTTACGAATTTTCTCACAAGATAAATCCAAGTCCAGAAGAGGAGAAAAGAAATTCTCCATGAACAAATCTTTCCCGTTTCCAAAAAGCACTTGAAGTGACTATTGAAGAAAATTATTTTCGAAATTTTGGGCTGCGCCTCTTCGCTGCCCTAAATGGCAATTTATCATAATTATCAAATTTATAATTTATTAAGAAAGGTTGTACAGAATGATGACCTTCATAAAATAATTCAAGGTCATCGCAATCGGTGAGGAATCTCTCTGAAACAGAAGTGGTGACATAAAAGTTATTTACACCTCCAATCAAATCGTCCGAAGTTTGATTTTCTGTTTATTCGTTTTTCGACAGCTTTCGATATTTATCCCGAGCCGATCGATCACAGAACTACATGTGTCCGGGGGGAGTAGATCGGTGCCGATAAGTCTCGCGGAAAGAATCCGCGGGAACCGGAACGAGGTGAACGTGTTTGCTCTGTTTATCAGCGTGCGAAACTAGTTTCGCTGATTAACGACTTTTTCGGCGGAACATTTTGCGCGGCTCGATCGGGATTTCGGAAACGCGCGGCATGCGGAATCCGGTCACGTGTCGGTCCCGACCCAAAGGATCGATATTCCGGCTTTGTTGTGCGATTAATTATACCTATTAGCGAGTCGTACTACTCGTCAATAAACGAGGATCGGAGCCGAGCGTAATTTAATTTACGAACTAACAACGATCACGTTACAACTGACGGGACGCGTCGCTACGGTAAACGCGACATGGGCTAATGTCGCGTGAAAATTGCCATAGTACCGAGGGGCTCGCTAATATTCGCCAGCGATTTGATAATCGGGACACCGGGCTGATGATCCTCGCGCGCTACTTTACCCTTGAACTGCGAAAATCGCGGTCCTCGCTCCGATGGTAGCGAAATCGAGAACTTACACGTGCCGCCGCCCGTTGAAATCGCTCGATGAACGACAAAAATAACTCTTTCAGTTATATAATATTGCCGGAAAAATATACAGAGTGCTCGAAATCTCTCGCTTTCTATTTCAAAAATCATTTTTTAACGCTCCGACTGTCAACCCAATAAATTCGACAAGACTCCGGGAAATCAAAGCGACCCAAAACTGGTGATCGAAGTCTCGTTTCCTGTTTTTCCATTAATTTTTTAACGCTCCATCTGCCAGCTCAATAAATTCCACAAGATTCCATGAAATCAAACTGATACATTTAATTAAATAAAAATTTAAAAGCTGAGTTCCATGATATACTGTTTTGCTGTTACAAAAAAAAAACGCAATTGAGATCATAAAGAGATATAAGAATCGACAGACCAGTAACAGTTACGTTTTGCACGACAAATTGGCCGATCATTACTGTCAATAGCCCACAAATTAATTTCTCTGATAATATCCCTCCACTAGCCACAAACCAATGATACACTGCAATTCATAAAAATGCCACTTCACAAACATTTAAAACTTCACCGAACGAATAATACTATTCTCTGCGGCTATTTCCGACCAAAATCAACGTTCCCCATCATACGAATACTACCAGAGGAACGGTAATATTTCACAAACCCCCAGTGATTATCGGTGGCCGTTAAATAATCCCGTTCGAATAAATTCCGCCAGTACCGAGAACGAAACGATCGACGTTTCGCAAGCCTGTCGAAACAAATATGGCGATTCTGCGAAAATTCATTTAACCACAATCGTCCTGATTTCCCATTCTTCTGATCCTCGTCCTCTTCCACCGAGAAAAATATTCGCTGCTAATTCTGTTTGCCACATATTCTTCGATTTCCTTTTGCACCATCGCTGTTTGTTTCTCTCGTATTCGCCATCCAGACCACCTTGCTTTTGCGGTCCGTTTTAATTCCACGGTTCTCCGACTTCCCAGCAACTCCTACCCCCTCGTTCACCACCCTCGTCGGCCGTCGTTTCACCCTTTTTCGTACTTCCTTCGATGCTCTTTATTTTTCCAGTGCTGCCGCGATCGGGTTTTCATCGACCCTTCTTTCTAGTGCATTTCTCGGTGCTTTCTGACCCGAGAGCAGTCCGATTCCTCGACCGCGTCTCTCACATGGTACGAACAGGTCTTCCGGAAGTTATTGGATCACCGACTAACTCGAGAAATAATCAAAATGGCCAGGCCCACCCTCTTCAACCCCTTTCACAGGTGATTTTTTTTTACTATGCCTTTGATAGGCTTCGACGCAGATTCAATCGAGATTGCGGCAATACCGTCACCGTAAGAACGCAAAATCGCGGGAATTTTCAGTGCTATTCACCTTTTCATCAATGTTAGTACCAGCTTTCAGAATAAATTTATTTTTTGCTGTGAAAATTGTGGCAAATTTGCCGAATTGTATATTTGCATGATCTCCAGATTGCGAATTTATGTTTGGGTCAAAACAGACCCAGGCTTCGTCGTACAAAGATAAAACGTGGAAAGGTAAACCTTCTATCGTCATTGCAAGATTCGCGAATAAAAGAATTTTTTAGCGCGTCTATGATCGTGTTCTCTATGAGCGTTAATGGCGAAGTTAATTTATTTCGTTACTCTTTCAGATCAAAAACGTATTCTAAAAGCTTGCTTGCCCGCTGTTAATAATTCTTGTCAATGGCCGGGTATCCAGCTACTACTCGCTGTGAAAATTCCTGGCCGTAGCGAGCGAACAGATCGAAACGCTAGCCGGTTTCCCGGTTTTTGCACCGCGGGGAAATTTACGCACGCCGATGGATGTGATTTCCCGGTCGCCATGCCTTCGTTATCGTGGAATTTTCCTGGTGCGAGCAAATTTTGTTTACAGGGGATCTCGGTGATACGCACGGTCCGGAATCACTGCTGCGCCACGGATCGAAAATTAACGATTTCGCGTCGACGAAATATTTTCGGGAAATCACGCGTCTGTCGCGGACCTTTCGCGCTCTATATCGTCAGATGAATTTTTCAGGGACCAAATTCGCGGCTGATTTCAACGATGGGCGTGCAAATGCGACGCTGTTTGTTCCGTGATTATTAGACTGCGAAATTTGTGTGTTTGTGACGAAAATTAACAGGGAAATATTGACTTGGTTTAATCGTTTTAGTTTACTCTATATCGGACGGCGCGACCAGGTACTCACACATACAGGGTGTCCCAGGAATGTTGTATATCCTTGAAAAAGTTGATTTTTAAGGTGATTTGAAATAACTTTGTCTTTTACGTAAATATTCTACGCGGTTTCGTTAAAGAGTTATTAACGATTGGCCGTGGTTTTCGCTAATAACTCCTTAACACTTTCACAACCGCATGTTTGCGCAGTGAAACGTCGCCAATATTTTGGAAGAAAAAACTTTACGTAAATTCATGAAACAATTAACATTGTTATTATAAATCAATAATCAACATTATTATACAACAATATTTTCCCTTTGTGTGATAATTACAACACCTACAAATATAAAACAAAATTCATGACTGGCCTGCCCATGACACCACTGCTCGGTTGTGAAAGTGTTAACGAAACCGCGGAGAATATTTCCGTGAAGGAAAAAGTTATTTCAGAAGGTATAGATATAAATAAATTCAATTTCCTCTTTTTGGAAGCTAAAAGATTCTAGTTATTTTTAACGAGTGATATTTTTAGCGTTAACTTTGAAAGAGTTGCTGAGCGAGCGAGTTTCTAGGATTAGCAAGTAAGTTGGAATTTAAATTATTTTCCCAGCGTTAAGAGTTGCAAAGAAATTGTGAACTGCTGTCAGGCTTGATACAAGGAAATTGTAACTGTCCTGCGTGAGAAGCGTTCTACAGATGACAACAGAAAATGAAACATGGCGACACGATGCGACACTGACGATCACGCGAAGGGGACTTTTATGTTTATCATGTTTCGAAAGAGTAATAAGCGACCATGGAACTAACGAATAGTAAAGTGTCTATACGGCACCCTTAGTTGCTAGAAGGAAACAGGATAGTTTGTATTCAAAATTCATTCCGTCACGAAATGGCCTACCGGAGTATACAGATTATTCATAGTATAAACACAGTATAGCTCGAGAATGTTCGATCTTTTGTAAAATGAACAATAAGCGACGCAATCTGAATAACTGGAATCATGGACAGAAGATATTTTCTTGACTGCAATATAAATTTTGTTCGACGTTATGGTTTGCATCAAATTACACGAGAAAATAGAAGCTGCAGTCTAATAATGACTAATAATATCGGAGGGGAAAAGCAAATTACTTGCTGGTATCTATATTGGTATCCGGTGAAAGAAATATGAGTTCGAAGAACCTCCCTTGTCTACACTGATGACTGCTTCGCAGAGTTTGTAGGTCAAACAATTCTTTTCGTGCCTTCAAGAATTTTTCAAGCTCTGCAATTTTTTCGCAGACCTCATAATTTGTTTACAGATCTTAAAATTTGTTTAAACATTAGAAGTGTTTTCATGGGCGCTACAATTTTTCTATAATTTCTAAAATGTGTTTGTGCATCCTAGAATGTAATCTCAAGTCTTATAATTTGTCTCGTAACCGTGACAAGATTTTCTTATACTCTAGAAGTCTTTTTACAGAGCGTATCATTTTGCACAGACTACAATGTTCACATGAGCTCTACAATTTTTTTCATCAAGTATCATAATTTTCCCATGGACTTACAAGTTTTATCTTAACATCTAAAATTATTTTATTGTGCAAGTGCTCTACAACATTTTTCAAATCTCATAATTTTTTCAAGAACCTAAAATTTTGTCGTACACTCTAAAATCTCTTTTATAGCTCCTGCAGTTTTCCGACAGATTCTACAATCTGTTCCAAAGCTCTACAACACTTTTCAAGTCTCGTAATTTTTTCATAGGACTAAAATTTTGTCGTACACTCCGAAACCTCCTTTATAGGTCCTGCAGTTTTCTGTCAGACTCTAAAATTTTTCATAAGCTCTACAATTCTTAAGTCTTATTATTTTTCCGTGATCTCTAAATTATTCACAGACCTCGGGCGCCGGGTGTAGGATACCCATTGAGTAAAGCTACCCCATTTCCACTCTCTCTCGAGGTTCTCGCATGAAGGCCCGAGTCTCGGTATGTTCCGAGGTAGAGTCAGCACGGTGGTCGTATCGGCAGATATTAGTGCCGATGTGGCGATATCACGATCCCGTGAATCCGCACGATAAAACGCGATACTGTGCCCTGCGCCATATTCCATGGGAGGTGTTGTTGCACGCAACGCGTATAAATAAGCGGTCGGGTTCTGCGCCGAATTCTACTCGCGCGCGCGTCCGCTTAAACGATTTATCGGACGGGACGCGAACGTTCCATCCTGGACAGGGGTGCCATGTAAATCCGTGGTTACGCGGCTCGTTTTGCCTCGAAGAAAGATTCACGAGGTCCAAAATCTATAAGCGGATCTAGACAGCCAAAGGGAAAAGGGTCGCCGCCGCCATATTAGTCTGGCACGCAGCAATCACTTGCAAACGATCTATTGAACGAAAACTTTGAAGAGAATATTTGTTGATCAAAATTTTTACAACATGTAAAATACAAGGCAATAATATTTTTTAACAGTTTATCTATAAGGGTTCCCAAAGGGGTGCACCACAATAATTTGTTTCAGTAATTGTTAAATAAATTGAAAATATCCTTTTAGGAGATATTCATCAACACCTTGACTTTATTTCCGTATGATTTTACTATTTATTGATTTCCGTATGGAATTCTAATTATTTCCACATTTAAAAAGACACACGTATACTCTAAATGCCCATACATGTGTATACCAAATCTCAATGTAAAAGATCCAGAAGTTTCTCCAAAAAAAATTCCTGAAAATTCGCGGAAAAACGTCCTCGAAAATCAACACACCCCCTTGCGTATTGATTTTACTGTTCAGGTTCTGAAAATGATTTGGCAAGCAATTTGCAAATGATTAAATGTAACTGAAAAAGGCGTGTTTCTGCAGCGGCGAGGTTGCAAATTATTCACCAGGTAGTCGGAAGCTGAAGAGGCCAAGGAACGCTTCGACAGCCGAACCAGGAACGCTTCAGTTTTAAGTGCGTCGCGTTCCGTCGACGACGACGACCTCGTTTAAACATCCTATTATTCGCATTATTAAACGGCGCGAGATTGAGTTTAATTGCACGGGAGGAGCCCCGCCGACTTAATGGACACAGTGCCGAATGAAAACGCGGCCACTTTCACCGCCCTGAAGGGAGCAGCCACGAGAGAGACTTTCGCGAACCTAACTGCCACGGCGCGCGTCGGACGGGCCGGGAACGCGATGAATTTCATGAATAAATCTTCAAGTTTCATAAACAATTAATGGAGATGATGTTTCGGGAACAATCGGCAAATCCAGCGTACCCGTTCCGCTCATTTGTTACCACGTCAAAATTGTTTTAGAATCATTTGGCTGGAAAAACTGTTTTCAAACAGTGCTAATTGGAATTGTGTTTGTTTATTATCGATCGTAGGATAGTTTATAACAAGAAGTATAATTGATATCGGCGCAAAGGTTCGATCAGAATTAAATTAAATTAGTGCTAATTGAAGTTCTGATCTTTATGAATTCTTGTAAGGACATTGACAAGAATAAGTAGCATTTTTAGTTTTCTTTTGTTTACGATCAGGAAACTTTTTTATTGTGGCTATTTTTAAACAGTTATAATTAGACTGTGCATTTTCATGTGCAATTTGTAAAATACAAGAAATACACGTGTCTGCACCAGCGACTCGACTTTTTTCCATAATTATCTGAGCCCCTGTATCCGGATCCCGGACCTTCTCCTCATCTGCAAAACCGCGGCTTAACAGTAATAATAATATAACAATAATTGACAAGAATTAATAGCATATCTATCGTATTTTTACAATGAAGGATTTCTTGGTTGACAAATTTGCATAAAGATCCACAATAAAAAGATTATAAACACATTCAATTCACGGATCTGACAGACCCATAGTGTCAGAGGCTCAAAAAATTGTTTTTATTTGCGAATCCTGCGGCCAGGATTTCTAGAAAACAGCGGGACGAGTGAATGACGATACTGGGTTTATATCCGAAGTAGACGACAAGCCGTCCCGCGACAGTGCCCGTATTTTTCTCTCGTGGAACAACGAATCGCCACCGTACCACTTTTAATAACTGCCGGTGATCGTATAAACGCGAATTTATAGTATTTCGAGCGCGGCGTACGCGTGACACGCTGCTCCGCGTACGACACGCGTAAATCTGTCGTTTATTTCTTGTTTTTTACCTTCTACCCTCTCTCTCAATCTCTGGATTTTTCTCGGTTTTTTTCGTTCGCCAACGTTCTTCCTTTTTTTCACCGACGCGTTTTTCGGGAGAGCGACGAACGCGGAACAAAGGGATGATTCATGGGCCAGTTACAAATGATGAATAGCGCCGCGGACTCTTCTCGACGATGAACGTTCCTTTACAAAAATCGGTGAACGTCGAACTGGGCCCTCCCGCGAGCTAGACGACTGCGAAATGTTGCGATCAAAAGCAATTTTTTGTTTGACTGCGAAACAATTTTCGGGGAAAATGTGTTTTAATCGAATCTTTATGAGGTGAATGTATTTTTGACTCTGGTCAAATAAAAATGGAGATGGAATTCCATGCTAAAAATGTTTGAAAATAAAAATGTAGTTCATCTTTCAATAATTTTAAATAAGTTGAAGTTGGCGCAAACGAATTCATAAATTCTTCTTTCCCAGTTGTTTGTTGCAGCTTTCACGTTTGTCATAACTACATGAAATCAAAAGAATAAATACGAATAAGCAAATGGCAGAGTTGTCCGGGACAAGAATTTAATAAAAATGTACTTCTTGTTTTAATGATTTAAATAAATTGAAAATTCCAGATTCGTTTTTGTTATACACCTATAAAATCTGGCTGTTGTGCGTCTACAAATACGGAAATCGAAGAATGTGTCCAGCAGGAACAGAACGAACCTAATTAATGCGCCGCAACGATTTTCGCGCATCGGAAACGTTCCGGGGAACACGCAAAATCCGAACTTTCTTCCGTCGACCCACTTAACGATTTTACGTCGACGACTGACGAGAAAGAGCCGGTGCCCCAAAGAGAATAGGTGCTCAAACTGACCGATTCGTTCACCCCGCAATACATCAAGCAAAGTTCCGAATTTGCTGAATTCACATGAAAAATCTTCTTTAGGAGCCGACGGGAAACAGACTTGAAGTGTCCTTTGCCAACCAAAATTCATCATTGTAAATTATTTTCTATCCAAGCGGAATATTTACATTTGTTGACAAGTGGAAGTAAGAACCATTAAAAGCGACAATTTCGCATCGTTTATAAAAGTAACGAGGTACTGCATTTATTAATATTTTATATAATTATAAATCTCTATAACTTCAATAATTGTGGAATAAAGAACACGATCTTTGATTGTACAGTTTATTAGTAAAATTACCCTGCTAATTGTTTACACGAAATAGAAATTTATATGGAAGTTCTGATAAAAATATATTTTTAGAAAATAATAATTCCAAAGAGTTGAAAATAACGTTGCATTTCTAGATGCTACTAATGTTTCCACAATTTTGTTTTTCACTCGTTCCATTTTGCCATAAATTTAAAAAAGTAAATTTATGTAGCGTCATATTCACCGTCCAAAGTTAAATAATGAACCAATACTTTTCCAGCTGCATGAATCTCGAATTATTATACAACGGTACCCAATACAATATTCTACGTTTGTCACAAAAGATTCGTTTTGAACACTTACAAGTTCGATCGAACAATTTCCACGAGAGGTAGCATCGCCGAATTCACTTCGACGTGTTTAAACGCGTTCGATCGGATCGAATCTTTCGCAGTACAATCTTCCTCGTGGCCAACACATTCTACAATCTCCATTCTACAGTTCGCGAGGTACACGAGGATTTACGAAGTCCGTATCCGACCGGAAACAACGTGTCTTCCCCCGGGCCGTATCCTGTCGCAGTTTACGCGACTTCGCGCAACAAACATGTTCCCAACGATTTTTCGAAAGACCCAGTTTCGGACACGCGTTACAACGTCTAAGCGCCGATAAAACTTGCGTTCACCGACGAGAAACGCCTGTCTCCCTTTCCGCCACTCATCGACGAAACAGCTTGAAAATGGAAGGATAGAGAGGAAGAAAAAACAAGGTAACCGATATTTCGCGCGAACGATAAATACAATTTTTACGCGTGTGCCAGCAGCGCCGGGCACAATAAGTTGCAGGCTTTTTATTTTTTCTTTCGAGGTCGGCTACGGACAATCCCACCAACGTTTAATATGGGAATAAAACGGTGTTTACGAGGAAAAGCACGATTCGAAGATTGCTCCCTGCGCCTGGAATTACCGTGTATTTTGCGGCTGAAGCTTTGTTTCTTCTCCTTCCCGGTCTGGGATTGCTAATCGAGATTTAGAGGATAGAAATAATTCCGAGGCTGAATGTGATCTCGATTTACGGTCTGTGTTTTGTGGTGAAAGTCATGGCAAGACTGTTTAACATTACGATCGGATGAGATTTGACGGTCTCAACATTTTAAGAACAATTGTAAATAAATTAACAACTAAAATTCCCGAGGTTACGAAGGTTAAATAGAAACTTCAAGGAGTGAATTGGATGTGGTGAGATTCGACGTTCTTCATTTTTCAAAGGAAATTTCGGAATGTGGGGGTAATCAAGATTATTTCTAAATTATAAAGCTGACTACTTGAGCTATTATCATGTAATACATTGTCAATTTCGAGATAAAGATTACAGTTAGATTTCTTTTAAATCCGAATAAAATTCTTCTGGCACAGAAAGCGTGATGCGATGTAATTTATTAAATTCGAAGATCAATTTTTGTTGCTAAATATTATATTATGTATAAGCGGGCGCTAATCTATTGAAGCCTCTTGTGGTACAATAAAATACAATTCCACGAAATTACCAAATTCTAATTCATTAGCAAATTCCTAAACCTAACCTTAATACAGTAAAAATTCTTAGAAATTAAAATTTTAATTCACTGATACTATCAATTTAAAGTTTACAGGAGGATATAGTTTGCAATAGTGCATTCCGTAACAGTGCAAGAAGCTCAAACATGATACAGTGCAAGAGTGAAATGGGGCGAGTATCATAATCGTCCATAAATGTCTTACCAAAAATCGCGGAGGGACTACGGTCTCCACAATTGAATTTCCGGTCCCGTGTTTTCCGCGATCATACTTGCGAAACTCGAGCGTCCAACGAATAGGACGCCGCGGCGGAAAAGCTCAATCGAAAGCTGCGGAGGTTGGTTCCTCGAATTCTTACCCAGGTATAGCGAGCCGACGTCCGCCGAGGATTGCGAGTCACGGGGCACTGAGCTTACAAGACACATCCAGGCCAGCGGCGCTTGTAAGCTCGCGGCTCCTAAGCTCGACTTCCAACGTCCAACCCCCTACCATCGGCACCCACCCCTTTCCAACACACACACGCGAAATTTTCCGCGTTCCATGATTACCATCCGCGAAATTAACCACAAATTAACCAATACTTTGATTCTACCGCGAGGACATCTAATCCAGGAAGGTCGATTCCCCTTCCCTTACCTTGACATAGATGGTAGTCAATTAACTCTTTACACCCTAAATTCTTTTTAGGTATTGAACTTGAAATATACTTCAAGAAGCAGTTGTTTGATTGGCACTAACGATAAACAAGTTTGTAAAATTTTTATATTAAAAATATAAAAACAGTTGTCTATCATATTAAGGGTGTATTTAAAATGTACTTGAAGAAGCAGTCGTTCGATTAATACTAATTTTAATGTTAAAAAAAAATTAGTAGTATATAAAATATAGTGTATAATAGAGTCGAGTGTTACACAATTTAAATAAAATTTAATGAGACCAATGATACCTTAGTTTTTAACTTATAAAAAAATTTCAAATTTCTTTTCAAGTTCTAGCTTAACAAACGCATAAAATCCGTGATCTCCGATCAACATTCAATGCAATTGCAGCAGGGTAATTGGCTAACACTCTTGATCAGTGTCAGGGGGTTAATCTTCGACGACTGAGACTGCACCCACAAAGAAGCATGAACGAATCGTTCAGAAGCCCCGCCGAAACGATCAGAGCCGTTTTGCTCGTTCCCGGAGGGTAAAATTGGGGAGGGGAGAAAAAAAGTGTAACAAGGGAAACGATAAACTTGTCGTCGCTGTAACACCAGTTCAGGGGTTTCCCGAAGCCCCTGGTGGGTAGGCTACCGTCGGAATGCGAACTAAATCTCGCAGCGCATAGTACTTACACACATACGCGTACGAAACGTAATCGAAACGATTCGAGGCCTGCAGTGTAAAATCGAGTGGTCGGAATCGAAAGCCGATCGACAGCACGAATGGGACGAGCGAACTTGAAGCACGATCTGTCTGAAAACGATAGTGTAAAATTGGCCCGATAGCCGGACCTTGACCGAGAGAGGGATGCCTTGATCGCACCCGATTGGTGTGCAAACACGTCGATGCCTATGTGCCGTGGCCGCGTCCGTGAAAGACGAATGTCGAGTTTCCCACAGTTATCAATCCGAACGCGTTATCGGCCGGCTAATGCTTCCTCATCTATGTTCCAAAAGGATCGAACCGAGACTTACGTGTACACCTAGCTGGTTTTAGTCGCGTTGGACACGCGGCAAAGCTTCGCTCACACCGATTTCCTGAAAACTCGTGGAGTCGAACTCTGTCCCCTGAACTACGATATTGACTGTTTGCTATACGACGATCTAAAGCTGGTGTCGCTAAATTTATTCCCGAGAACACATTCGAGAAAATCGATCTTCTACTGACAATAGAAATTTTTTAATCTAAGATCATTGAGATTGCAAAGCTACATTCATGAGAATGTAGTCAATTAATTTGTTTCCTCGCGCATATATTGTAATGAGCTAAAATTCCAGATATATGTACTTTTTAAATCTTTGTCAGCTAACGCAAGATCGTCAGAGTTTAATTTTATATTCATTATGGGATTGTCTGCTGGGAAGAAAAATAAAAATATATCAAATTTTCTAGGAATTACCTGACTGAAACGGAGCAATTCTTCTGATTCTTTCGATCTTCCTCGATCCTGGCAAAGAGTCCCTCGCACAGCCTCGGAGTCAGTCCAGGATCCTCCTGCAAAAACATTATTTATATCAATTCAATCAACTTTATTAATTAATGTGTTCGATACAAATTTAAACTAATTTTGTAAAAAGTGTACATAACATGAGTAGATAAATAAACTTGGAAGAAAATAAAACATAAATGAGTATAATCATATTGCTACCAATAATAAACGTGCGCGTTGCGACAGAAACATTCGTGGCAACCTGACATATCACAAATACAAAAGGCGTAGTCACGGCTCGAATCCAATTCACGGACTGTCAACTTGAATTAATTGCTACGAAGTCGTCGAAACAAAACCTCAGAAAATTACAAACAAAATAATAGCTTTGAAAGCACCGCCTTCAATCGCCGATAAAAAAGGAAGTCTGTGTGTACGGTCCGCGGAACAATCATTTACCACGGACGTGTATCGCGCTCGCCGGAAAATTATACTTTCCCAATTAAAAGGCAATATAATAGTTAACGATCGGAAGCGGGAGAGGAGCCAATCGCAAAAATTCATCTGCAATCGTGTCCCCTCCAGTCGACAGTAATTCTTTTTCGCGAATTTCCCTCGGTGGTAAATGGAAACTGTTTTCGCGGGTGCGTCGCTTAATTAAATTGCCCCGCGGCTTTACATTAAAGGGATGCGCCGCGGGATTTTTAAAAGCGCGCGCACTGCACGCGTTCCAGTTATACTCGGTTCCAATTATGGAGAGGAGCCGTCTGGATCGCCCTGGGCCATTTCGATGACCCATAGATAACGATACGTGATTCCTTTTGTGCCTTTCTCGCTTCCGAGTTTCACTCTTTTCACTTGTTCCACTCGTTTCGCGCGGGAGCTGTTTCCCAACGGAAAATGACTAACCTTTGTTTCTACATACGAGTCATGAAATTATTTGTCTAGATTTCAAAATGCATTCTTGCACTAATAGAATACTCTCAGCATCAAGCATAAATTTTATTCAATTTTCAGTTTATCGAACAAATTACTCTGATTTTATGAAATCTTTGAACTTATACCGAGCTGACAATCTAAATATCATTTGTTCATATTTAAAAATATATTTTTGCATTAATACATGCATCAATGTTAAAAGAGTTTTTATTGAATTTGTGGGGTTCTTCAAGTAAAAATATTAAATCTCAGATACAGCACTCTAATTTCGAACGATTAGCCAGGATTCATGGATAAAAACAAAAGTATATACCTTAGTGCCCATCATAGTGTAAGTTTTTCCAGAAGCACTCTGTCCATAAGCGACCAGACATGAGTTGTACCCCGACAGAACAGCCTCTAGAACAGTCTGACCAAGAGTTTCATAGATCCTCTCCTGATCCGCGAAATTTTCAGCTTCAGAATTGGACGAGTCGAAGCAATAGTCGAAACCATATCTCCTGGTCCTCTCACGACTATCTCCAGCCTTGCTGGAAGACACCTTCAGGTTCGTCAGCGAAATTCCATTCAAATCACTGTGAACCACAACGTCCGAACCTGTTCGATTCAGCTCCCTGGATCATACAAAATACAATATTTTAAAAATTATCTTTAAGATGTCGTTAGATTGTCCGTTAAGAACGTGTTAACGACATGTACTGGTAAAATAGCAATCCCTGATCGTTGTAAGGCAATGGTGGCCTAAGCCGCGAATGGTTTCTCGGTATCGCTCCATTTCGCAACTCGCTGTTGCAATTGCTAATTCGCGACACGGGAATGGAAGCCGATAAAGGCGAGCTAACTGTGTCGCGAAGTGGGCCAATGTGACTCCAGAAAGAGGACCATACTGAAACACTACTGTAAGTTCCTACTGTCACTTTCATACTTTTTGGTTTAAATTGTAATTTAAAGAACTTTCTCTGGTCAGTGTCTTCCGGACATTGCATCGAATCTAGCAAGTTTGCAGGAGTCAATACCATCTAAGGTCTGGATAATTTGTGCTCAAAAGGTCGACGAAGTAGGTCGGCTATCCCCATTATCATTGTTAAATTGCGTAGCTCTTAAAAAATGGAACGACGAGCGCGTGTTTTTGTTTTTCGTATTTCTCCGAAGTCGAGGGACTGGGCGAGAGCATTTGTTTACGTTTTTTCCTACTGCAGATGTCTCCGAGGAGACTTGTGTGTGCGTGTGAGCGCGTAGCGGTCGAGGCGTCCGAGACGCGAGTTTAGTTGGTGTTAACGATTGGCCCACGAGGTAACCCGTAAGATCCTCTTTCATCAATACCTTTTATTTCGTAATCCGTAATAACCCCGTTATTAGTGGTTCTATTTGAGCAATCACACTGCAGTGCGATGCCAGTTCAAAGCTGCTGTGACAGCCGAAAATACGCGATGATTACACGGTGATACATTTAGTACTGTATAAATCTAGTGTTAAAAAACAATAAGTGATCCTTGGAATTGCTTAAACTGCCCTTGAATCTGAAGAATTTCTAAAAATCCAGAAATTTATCAAACGATCCATGCCGGTATACGCGAGGGAGTACGAAACCATGCGAATATTCGCAAAGCGACGGAAGGCGAAGGATACCGGAAATGATCGGGTCGCGGCGGAAGCGCGGGACTCGCCATAGTCGATCAACGGCACACCGGTTGACCCAGAACGATCCGGGCACGTCCGGCACGTTCGGCACCGGCGAGGTGTTAATTTCGCAAAAACGCGATATACGCGCGGCACGGAATCGCGTCCCGATTAGACCGAATCGGGGCCGATAGGATCACGCGAGGACCTCGGGGTGAAAGCACCGAATCCGGTCGCGTGTGTGCGTCACACACCCTGGGCCACATAACCGCGTTTCCCGGTGTCTGGTCACGCCAAATGTTGTGCCGGCCGCGACGGAAGGCGACCCGAAAACCCGTTCAACCGTGGCTCGTCAACGAACACCGGCCGATTCTCTCGAAATCCCCCTGGGAGAAGTTCCAATTCGGTTACCGACACTTTTTGCCGCGGTAGATCCGCCTAAACGCGTCGTATTCTACTGGGTGACTGTAAAAGTTCTTCTCCGAACCTGTTTCAGGTGTAACAATTTTATTTTGCATTCAGAACCACATTATGGTACCCATTCTGATATTGGCATGAAATCATAGTACACCAGTTTCATCTTAACTGTCACGAAGGTAATTTACTCTACCGAAATCGTAAAATTAACATGTGCCGTGCAAACGCTGGAGAGGATTTAGGACTCACGCGACAATAGAAGCTATTTTTGAGGAAATTGTCAGGTAGAGTCATTAAGACATCTGCTATGGTTGCCATTAGGTTTATTAGCGACAGTCTCAATAGCCCTCGCAAAGAGTCATAAAACCCCGAATTTCTAAAGGCCCAAGTCGATGGTATAGGACCCCGTTAATATAAAAAAGACCCGTTACCTGAAGACACAGAAGGCATGTTGAGGGTGTAGGGCCCATAGAAATTCCGCTAAATACAAGGTCAACTCGCGCACGTCACTCTCGGGAATTTCCCACTCCTTAGAGAAGTATTCACGAGAGTGGGGGTGCAAAGTAGCCCCACATATCGGCGACAAAAATATATTTTGTTTTCATTTTTGCGTTCTAAAACATGGTTCGGAGACTTCAGTCTTAGCGAACCAGTGAAGCGAACAGTTCTAGTTAATAAACAGATATTTCGTCTAAATACAAACTCTCCTTCAATTTAACATAAACACCTTTCCTACACTGTCAAAATTTTATCTCGATCATTGGAGGATCCCCTGGAGCCAGTCAAGCGGTAAGCCCATTCAAAACCTCGGGTCTGTACTACTTTTTGTAGTAAATAACAATGAATTATCGAACATGGTAAAATAGATTATAGACTCGCCTAAACACTACGTTTCACTCCGTCCAGTATACATTTTTATTCGCTATTTCTGACATTTTAGCTTCCAAAATTGTTGTTCGTAGGGTTCTAACGAAGCTATAACGACAATGATGTTTGCACGTCAGTTTAGTAAACATTTAGCTATGTTAACTAGCTGCTGCGTTCATTCTCTATGAATGAACACGAATATCAATTTCACCCGTCACTGATGTCTCGTGCACGTTCGATGTTGCAATTTTCATCGAGAGCCCCACGTTTACGTGGTTCGTTTGCTTATATAATAGAATGTGTATTACCCTCGCGGGCCTGATAAATAGCTTAGAGTTTGAAACGATAATGTCTGCCGATAATGGTACACTTTACGATTGGAGGAAACTCAATTTCTGTGGTCATTGTGTCGAGTTCAAACGAAAAGTGATTTTTACATTTTTCCGGAGTAAGTGAATTCTTCTCAAACAATTCATCTTAATTTTTCTGTTAAATTGATACGATACACTAAGCCATCAATACGATAAAAAGGTCACTTATTAGCTGTGTATATATTGACAAATTTTCACAGTAAGCAAACATCAATGCTCCCCTTTGAATATAAAATTTTTAAATAAATGTACAGTGAGATCAGTCACGTCGTTAACAACTAAATAACACGATGATTGCATGTTGATTGAATTTCTGAAAGGAGCGGTTCAATAAGTAATTACTATGACAAGTTTTAATTTAAGACAATATTAGTTTGTTACTAATAAATGCATAGAGAGAAAATATATCAATAATTTCGTACACCATAAATTCATAAGAGTGCGAAAGAAACCCCATGTACAATTACAAAGATCCCATTGCTACCAAAAGGTCCTTCAACACCCTAACTCAACCTCAATCACCAGTTTAAGACATCGTCAGGAAATCTAGCTAAAATCTAGATCCTCCTAGCTTAGTAGTCGATTGAAGTTCATCCTAGACACGAAGAACAGCGAATGAAGTTCTGAATGAAGTGCAGGGATCGCAAGGGTGTTAGCAGCTCATTCCGAGACCGTGAAGTTCCAAGGCGCTCGACTTCGGCGAATAGCGTGAGTCCCAAGAAAACATCGACGCGGAGGTCTCTGAATGAATCGGGGCTGGGCTACGAGAGGCTCGTACGTGAATAGCAACGGGCACAGTCGGCTTTATTATCCGGCATCTACCCTCCGTGGCGCCGCAGACCAGTCAAGTGTTATTCTAGAACGGATGCTCTCTCGCTCCCGCTGCTCCTATTGGAGTCGTTAAACTGTCGAGTCGTGTGTCATCGGCGTGTCGTGCTATTCCTACGCGTACCCGGTCAGAACCGTCGTCGGCTATACTTTTGTCAGTGTGTCGAGAACATCCCCCGGATCAGCCGAGGCTACGGGAGGATCTAGCGTATATGCAGAATCAAGTAAACCGATCAGGACAACACATAAATCCTTGACCCTTGATCTTGCGTATTCGTGCAATTTTATGAACACTGAATATAGTCGCACACTTTTAAGAAGACCATAACTTGATTGAAACCACTTTAATTTTTTCGAGATGTTAAAAGATTGTTAGCTGAAGTAGAAATTTTTTTTAAAAATTGCTGTTTGCTACGACTTTTTTATGCGGATCTGTATTAAAAATTTCAACAATACATTTTGTAGACTTGTGCGCGTATGAAGATATTCTGTAAACTTTATCAAAATCGATCAACGTTGCAATGATCTACAAACGATTACAGATGGCGAATATCGCAGTCTTTCACATTTTTTCGATATGCGGTAAATCGAAAATTTTTTTGACCCCTCGATGTTTGTCGTTCTGCATCAACTGATTTCGATGAAAGTTTCGACATATACAGGATGTCTCAAAATTCATTCAACATCCGGAAATGGGAGGTTCTATATAATAATTTTTTTTTCCTCAGCTAGTATTTTCATCTCGTTTGAAATTGTATCTGAAAACCCACTCTGGCACATTTTATTGAAAGGGGACATAATGATTGCAAGAGTTAGAGATTAGATTTTATGACTCTGAGAGAGACTAAACATACGGGGTGAATCTTACCCCACGTGAACGTGCGACAGATTTCGACTACCAGTTTAAATATACCTCATCGAATCCCCTCGCTTACTCGACCACGTTCATCACCTCAACGAGACACCCGGATCTTTATGAAATTTTATCGTGTCTTATTCTTCAACGTAGACTTGTATATTTGCTCACTGTCTTCGTTTTGGAATAGGGTGGTTCGAGAGAACCCTCGAAAGAGTTGGCAGCCACTTCCGGAGTCAAAGCAGCGTAGAATTAGCTTCCAACAGTGAATATAAACAAAAACAAACCAGTACCCAACCTTGTATTTCACTATTATTTTCCTTTACTCGTTTCATGAAACACTTCGCGCAGTACTGTAGAGTAGATTTTCATTTCCAAACTGAACAAAGCTCCTTTTCATTATTTTTTATGAGACTTTCGCCAACTTGTTTGTAGCATTCTTCTTATTAAAATTACACTAAACACAATATAATTTCAACTGTATTTAATAGTTCAATTCAAGCCTGAGTAACCAGAGTTGAAGCAGATCCGGACAGGACTCACGCAGGCCAGTCGGGTCGGGTAGCCGATCTACGTCCTCGACTCTCGGCCGGTCAGCGCGAGATCTGTCAGGACCTTATTTTGCATAATGATTCGCTGTCTAATTATATTTTCTCTAATATTTTTAAATGCAAATAAAGGTAGATGACAAATTCTTTAATCAGTACTTCAAGCTCTCAAAATGATTTCATAAATTAACTCAACAAAAAAGCACCAAAGCAATTCCTCCATCTACTATCCCAGAGTGCCAAGATCCTGTCAAATAAACGAAGAAGCTGTCAAACGTCAGGCAATCTATAACCATAAAACGTCTCCGGTCGCGACCTGATTACATTCCCGTAATAATTGTCAGTTTGTCTGACTGTCGCCGCGGCTTCTATCTATAGAAATGAGTCCGATAGCAGACGCGCTGAAAAGGAGACGTCGTTCCCGCGAATCTGCCTGCAGATTTCCGTTCGAACTAGCATGTCTATAACAGACAAGCGACCGCGTCCTCTACCTCAGTAATTACGTCTGCGTGTGTTACCGGCAGACACCGGAATATTGGCAGCGGGGCTCGTAAAACCGGTGAAAAAACCGTTCCGCAAAAATGAAATTGCGGCGGCGGTAAACCTTGACCTCCCGGGGGATCGCGTATACGTATCCAGAGCACGCCGGTTTTTGCTGTTTCTTAAAATACATCGGCCTGCGAGGCAGAAGCGAGCCTAACGGCGAGACCAGCAGGCCAACCTAGAATTTTCCGCAGATGTTTTCATTATCCCGTGCGTGATCCACGCTAACTAACAAATCTCAATTTTTACCCTTGGGACCTCCATTTTTCGAACAGTCATAAACCTCGGCTATAATTGCTAGAATTTACTTAAACATCGGAGGCTATCATACCGATGAAGAACAGTCTGAGTAAATTGTAAGCTCACCTGGCCGAGATCGGTCTCACTCGCACTGCCACCTTGATGTTCGCCATATTGTCATCCCGTGGACGACTGCGATCGACGTCATCCAGTTTCCATCTCCAGTTGTTGAATTGCAACTTTCCCAAACACGCGATGTGTTTGACGGTTTTTTCTCAAGGCGGCTCCAGGGTTCCTTCAGTCGCATCGAGACACGGCGAACACTGAAGGATGCACACGGAATCGGTGGAGCAGAGAAGTGCCCGCTGTGCGTGCACTGTGGCCGGGTGCACGTGTTGTACTGTTACGATGAAAATACCCTCGAGTCGCTTCCCAAGACCATTCGCTCGTAGTTTACCCCACCCAGAGAACGCGGACGAACTCGGTACATTTCGCCCGAACCGCTGCGAACGCTATGACATCACAGGTAACCGTCATCTAGGTCCTAGCTCTTCGTCCGCTCGAGCATCGGCTACCTCTAAGGAAGGTTCAACAAGGGGACCGCTCGGTCCTTGGACCTTGGTGAGTCATCTTATGGTGCTTTGATACTTGTAAACAGGTATGACTAAGAACTCAAGAAACGAGACGATATTGTCTAACTACCCTGAAAAGTTTGCAATCATTGAGGGGATGCGTTTTATTAATATTTATTTAAAGTCGTTCTAAACTCTTTGCTAAGGTTACTTCGCGACGAGACTTACAGTTTATTAACCCTCATCCACACTACGTGGTACCCGGGTACCTATTTCAAATTCATTCACGTAATATTCAATATTTTTCAATTGATATGTCCTTCATCTTTTGTGACATCTCAAATCTACTTTAGATGAATTAATATCCTTGGAATTAAACAAAAATTTTATACATTTCACAAAAAAAACTCCCAAACCTTTTTTTTCGCATTAGCTATGATGAGGGTACCCGAGTACCAAAAGGCTCAAGTAGGCAAATTAGATCCTATACATTTGTGATTTATAGTACAACTATTTCTCAATACAAATTGTAAAGCTCGATAGTAACGAAGACGTGCCATAAAAAATCTCCAGGTCATGCGGGGCCAGCTATCAGGTATATGCATGAACCTGAGGTAGATGGACCCGTTACGGAGCAAGGGCCTTCGCTGGGGCCTGGTAGCGACGATGACGCTACAACAGTATGCAGCAACCTATATGGGTACCCGGGTACCTCTTCATGCAGAATCGTATAAAAAATTACCCGTGTGGATGAGGGTTAAGGTGGTTCCGAACCACCTTGGGCACCACAGTATTAGATGGCACATGGAATATTTCCAGAGGTGTCGGCGGCGGGGTGTTAAAGGGTTAGTGCGTAAATGCATTTTTCCCGTGTCTATGAAATTATTGAAAGAAAGGGGATGCACAGGTAGATTAAAACCAGGTACGTTGTGAAAATAACAATTTCTATATTGGTAAAAGCTCTATTTGTTAATCTGTCGTGAAGTTCCGGACCCTCGGACATTGTCGCGACTAGTAGCCATTGTCTTCGATCGCGATCAACCCCCTAAATCCGTTAATTCGTCGACGAACGAGGAGGACTACGCGATCTTTCAGTCGGAGCTTTGATGTACACGGATATTTTTAGACTAGTGGAACGACTATAGTATATGTATGTATATGTACGCTCTGCAAGTTGAGTCATCAAGGGTCTACAATCGTGAAGCATGTGGTGTGCGTCTACGTTCATCGTAGCAGCCATTATTCCTCTTTGGTGGCCGTTAGGACCGTGAAGTACGAGAACGAGGTACTGAGCACCTGAAAATCAAACAACATATTACCAAAACTTAATTAGCAAGAAACAGTTCACCATAAAACTCGATAAATAATTAACGGATCATTTTTCTGGCCGCCTTCATACTTAGGGGATGAAAACTAAAAAATCTGTGTGCAAGTTCGGCATCAATCTACAGTTTGTTAAATGGAAGCTATCTGCATCAATGCAAACGAGTAAACATGGTTTGAAACCCTCGCATTCGATAGCTATCATCCCCTGAATATGAACGATCTCTGGAAAAAAGATACGCAACGACTGCTTCTTCTATGCATTTCTACTTGATATGTAAGTTTAAAAAGATCTGAAGGGTCGCTTTATCATCCCCCTTGTTAGCAAGGGATGCACTCGATGTTCTTCATCAATCGATTCCATTACAGTGAACAATATTGATGTTCGAATCGAGTGAAGCAGTTCGGAGAACTTGGAAAGGGTTGAAAGGGATTGAAAGTGGTTTTCACTCACCGTGGAGAAGCTTTGCAGAGACATACTGTAAAATTTCGCCGCTGTGATCTGGCTGGGGACCATCGACCGCATCATCATGATCATTAGGTTCGGGCAATAACGGCTTTTGATCCATTCGCAACTGTAAGCTGACAGACCGACGTTCTCGCTCTGTTAAATTAATAATTATCAATCATTTTCCATAATGCAGAAATAAAGGAAACAATTGGACAACTTAAAAAATCTTGACCCGAAAAAATTGTATGCATCGTCGCATCGAATGATCAAAGGCTCCCGATCAAAGTTCCCAAGTCCAATAAAAGCAGCGCGATGCATTTCTATTTTCTGCCAGCGATTACTTTGACCACTCAAGATTGCCCAGTTGGTATAGTACTTTCGGCCACCTCATTCTCTTTGGGTTCCTAACACATTCGCGATTCTAATTATAATTGTAACTTCCGAGTGACTAATGCCTGTTCCTCCATGCTGATTTCCCCGGGATGCAGTCCCGGGCACAGAGAATAATTCAATAGCCCCGAGACGAGGAAAACTCCGGTTCCGTTCGAGAAGGAACCTGATCAATCCGATTCGCGAAGCTTTGACCGTGCAATCCGCTCGCGACCGCTTTCGATTAAACGACCTCGCGACTTGAAAAGGTACAGAGCAGTACTGAAACTTCGGAAAAATTCCGTCCTTCTCCTCGTTGATTTTCAAACCCCTCGCTCTTTGCGAATATTTAAAAATGTTTCACGTAAATATTCGCACAATTAGGGGAGTTACTGGACGGGAACGTAACTGGCGAAACTTTAAAGCCGTTTATCTCGAAACTGCGTTTTTAAGAACGTTGTACAGCTTAACTCTCGAACCGATGAATATTTTTACTTTGAAATTTTATTGAGGCTGCGTAAAACTTGGACGTCGATATCGAATCATTACAAAATTGTTTACAAATTATTATCGATCAATTTTCTTGGTAAATATACGAACACGAGAGAAGCGAATTATTTTGCGTGCAATTTAAACAATTTTTATCCAAATTCCTCCAAGAAGTACCACTATCTAGTTCTGGATATTGAGATCATTCTCGTCTGGATCGGATCTATGGGGACCAGTTTTTCCCCGATTACCTCCACTATCAACCCGTCCCCGCTGAAGCTGAACATGAACAGCTCGAGGATGGCAGAGTTCAAGAAGGTTGAGTATTTCATCAGCCGTCCCGTGTCCTCCATCATCTGAAAGGTTTATTTTTTTATTAACGACTCCTGAATAACACAGCGAGGATGCCGAACGCACCGAGGTGATCTGGAATCCCGCGAAGCAGATCAGACCGGTGCTAATCACGAATTGACCCAAAGCCAGAACGTTTATGATTCTCTCCAGCGCATCAGCAAACCTGGAAAAACATGGACCTGTTCGAAACGAAAAAAAATAGTTTTGACCCTGGAAAGTTCTTTTTGCAGAATGTTCAAAGACGGGAGAAAAGTCTGAAGAAAACTGGTTTGCCTTTTAATGGCAATCTCTTGTTTGTTACTTTACGTATGAAATGAGAATGTCTTATTCATTTATCTTTGACTGGCAGATTGGTGAAGTTTTGATTAACATTAATTGTTCAAGTGTCGAATAAACCAAGCCCACTCTATTGCCTGCTGATGGCGAATTATGCACTCCGTCATCTCAGAAGAGGAGTCAGGATCGTCGCCGCTTATGGCCTCCAGCCTTTTCCGTAGAACCGCAAACTTCGCTGATCCATGCATTATCACTATCAAGTTGAAGCTAGTTGCACCGGCGATCATACTTCCACCGAAGCCGCCTGCTGTCACGTTGAACACGTAGAAACACTCGAAAATCGGTGATACGGTATGATTGATGTAGAAATATCCACGGAACGGCAGGATTTTATCATTTCCTGCCACGTAGATCTGTGGAAAATTAAAGAATGTTAGTGTTCAGTGATGTATCATCGTCAAACATCGTTGCCAAAATTTCCCGAACTAAACCAAACCAGCTTACAACCAAGATATCAATGCCAGCACCTAGAACAGGTCCTTTTTCTTTAAGAACAGCGGAGAAATGCATTTTACACACACCATCTCTTCGATGATGGATCGAGGGGATAGTGTGGGGCTCATCCATCCGAAATAAAAAATTCAGGATAGGGCATACCCACTAAAACCCCGCTGTCCAGGAGCCCACAGGACTCTGTGCTCTCCTTTCCTCTAATCGGAGATATTGTCCCGCTTTTCGCATTCTACGCGGACAATTCCTTCGGCTCCTAATCACACTTGTTCTTGGCTTACAAGCACCTACAACAGGTCTGGGCACAGTTGGGGCCGATCAAACGCTTGCTCCCCCCACCAACCTCTCTTTCGTGCAGCGCGCACCGTCCTCGCGTTCACACATTACATGTGTGATTAAAACACTGAGTAATTGAAGTACAATGTAATTTAATTACGTAATTGAATTACAATGTAATTCAGTCATATTGTAATTTATCATTCAGATTTTCATTCAATTAAATTTCCATGTAATTCGTAATTGCAATGGATAACAATTATAAAATATATTGTAATTGAATGATGAAAAATGAAGTAATAGGCTAGAAGTGGTTGAAAAATCTATGTGAAGGTTTCAAATAGTAGGAATTTATTATTTATAAATTTACTAGCTACTCTCGTGACGTGCCTATGACATACCTTCAATTATACTGCACTTCAATTATATTGTATTTCAGTTACGCATGTGATTAAAGTACTGAGTAATTGAAGTACAATGTAATTTAATTACGTAATTGAATTACAATGTAATTGAATTAGCACAACTCTGCCCCACTACACGTGCCTTCATAGTTATTGGCAACTATGGTGGTTACAGTTTAGCTTCAATCGAGCCAAATGTGCCCAGATTTGACCTAAAACATGATCATTGATATACGTACTTCAAGAAGCGGAACGCACATGAAGATGACAATGGTTACAGCCACGGTGCTGATGAAGAACTTGGCTAGTTTGTAGGCGAACAGTGTCTTCTCCGACAGGATCATCCTGTCCTCGTAGGAGGACATGGTCCAGTCCTCCCGCATTGTGTTCACTACGTACAGCATGTCCTTTTGATGAGCGGTGTAGACCAACAACCGGACGACGCACAAGTAGAAGGCCGTGCAGATCAGGGCACACTCTGTCGCCTCGTCCAAGTCACTGAGATTGTAAATCACGTCGGCCGTCACCGCGATCGACATCACGACCACCTGTGCATCCAGCCTCGCGATAAACAGGTGAAACACCCACCGAGTCGGATCAATTATTTTTCTTAATTCCTAGAAGATCGCTCACCAGGAAAAACATGCAGAACAGATGGATCCTTCTGCACAATATCGTCGACCTGCTGCTGTCCGCGGGCAACGGCCAGATCGAGATTATTCTCCCGGTCGTCATTATAGGCTTAATGAGTTTGTCGTACTGCTCGCCCCCGTATATTTGGAAATTCATTGTTCTGGACTGGTCTGCTTAACAGAAGGTAAGTAACATTATCTAGGACGAAACACCTCCTTTCTTTTCCTCGTATTAAAACATTTTAATAGCTAACGTGGTTCTCGAACCTGAAGATTCAAATCCGAATCCAGCGTTTAGTATTCACAAAAATAGCTAATTGTTGTTGTAAATGATCGAACCTTTGCGCCGCGAATAAAAATTTGTAATATCCTGAAGATAAATTACGATCGATAACCAATTAATTAATTATTATCTACAGACTTTACGAAAAATTGTTCGCATTAATCGCAAACGTGTATATGTGAAAAGAAGATTGGATCTAAAATAATTCAACAAAATTCACTGCTACACTAAATAAATTTTTTAATTGTCTTTGAAGATTCTATCTTGCTTGTAGATGTTAATGAAATCTTTTATTATGACTCTTCTGGAGCTCTCACCTCCTCTCTCGTTACCTGGCAGTGTACTTCAAGGATCGTTCTACCTTCCAGGCCGATCGCAACCATACTCGACGGTGGAAAGGAGAATAACTTGGAAAAACTGCGGAAACATCGATCCATCTACGCAATACTTATTATTTGATATCATCTACTAGTACATGCACTACGTGTATGTAATACTTGATACTTTGTAGTAGGCGTGTCGCGATAGTTGACGACAGGTAACACTTGATTGTAGCGAATTTCTCCTTCCGCTTCGAGATGCCGAAGTAAGTTAAACTACGCGTTAGACCCGTTCTTTAGGCAAATGTACATCTACACCTGCACATTTGTATCTCGAACATATACATTTCCCGAGGCTATTATACGAAATTTTCGTATTCGACTTTTCTCCTTCGCATACTGATATATCCGTTGCGAAAAGTGGTGTAAAAGTTGTGCGGCTTTTTTTGTAGTACAACGAGACAGGAAGTGGTATCTGTGATTCGCTGGTTCGTAATTTACTTGTTTAGTTAAATGACAAAGCTTTTACCATGAAGTACACCGTCGTTAATATAATATTTTTCATATGCTGTGCCGATATCTTTGAGCAAATATTTGCATACTAAATGGAATAATTGTAATAAAAATGACATACAATGACTGTGACTTTTGTCACAGTCTTCATTTCTAATACTGATGTTGAATATGATTTGAAGGCAACCAGTTTCTAAGGCACATATACTCGAACGATTTTTAATTAATGATATTTCCATTAATTTTGTCATTAAAAAAATAGCAGCATAATTATACAATATTACTAAATTATATGGAGTAGCGTGTTCCCCTTTGAATTGTTGCATCTTCGTGGACTTTAACGTTACATACGTTTAAGCACTAACACGTAGGAATATCGAAAATTTGAGTAAAAGTTTAAAATTTAAGTTTCTTTGTGGTTAAAATTAAGTTTTTTATGGTTAAAATTAAATTCAACCTTCGGTGCTACTTATACAGAATGTTTCGTAACTGGTGGTACAACCGAAAAGAGGATGATACTACATGAAAAAATAAGTCGAAAGAAAGGAATAATATTTTTCGTTCGGCAAGTCGTTTTCGAGAAAATTGAGTTTGAAAATGTTACGAACGTGGTATTGCATAGGAATCGCGTGACCATGATCAACCAATTCTACTTTCTACATATATTAAAGCACGTACCCAGCAAAAATTCAGTAGATTTTCTCGAAAACAAAGCCTTGGATAAAAACATTTATCGGTAGTATTACTACCCCCGTTTTTGGTTTAAGGGCGGTGGGGAAATGCTCTTACGCACACCCCTTCCTCTGATAAACAATCGGAGAGGGTACAGTGGGACTCGGATGAAAACTAGGTGGGATTATAAATTGCCTAACACACATCGCCTATAAGCTTCCTAGCTCACATGTTTCGTTGGAGAACTACGGACCTCGTTGGCCTGATATTCGCATACTACACGGGCCCTCTCTCCAACTCTGAGCCGCTCCTGTTCTTGGCTTATAGTAGTATCACCCCCATTTCTTTTGTAGCACCAGTTACGAAGCACTCTGTATATTTCACTGGAAAACTGTTTCATTTAACTGGCCATCTATCTGTGATACTCAAAAGCTTGTAGCCATTCCTTTAGCTCCATTGATCAAGATCTGTGCGAGTTATGGATCAGAAAAGAAAAATAAAATATGTATTGGTCCAAAACGTAGGGTATTATCAGAATATACTTCCAAAAATTGGTCAAATTTGAAAATGTTATTTCGGTAAGGTAGGAAGTGACACTAAATTGATAGGAAATTTATTTTCGAGTCGTCAAAAATCTTTCCGGGAAATATGTTTTTAATGCAAAATGAATATATGCGCAAAATGTTAGTACAATCCAATTTAAAAGATTTTTGTAAGTTTACCCCCGACGAGATACCGTTCGTCGGTGTCCATATGATACCAATGGCACCGTGCCATCTGGTTCTACGTGACCGTACTAAAATGGAGTAGAGAGTTCTGACATTCTTGTAGAGATAGCGCTATCATTTCCTGAAGAAGATTTCAGCATCGGAACCGTTTGTCTATAAGCTTCAACATTTTGTCGTTACGATGAATGTCGCTAAATTCGGCTTACACGAGCCAAATGATTCGTACCAAATATCACATTGCATCTTACGGCTGAAGCGGCTCGAATTATTTATACCGTATAAACTTAATATTTAATTATATAGTAAAGCCGCGTTATTTTGCAAACGCCTGTGTTCTGCACGGACAAATATCGTGTAGGGACACTATTTTGTTTTTCCTTGCACCCGAAACTTTCGTCGTCAATTAAACCACTAAATACAGTTGAAAATATGTCGTGTTTAGTATCATTTTAATCAGAAAAACGCCACAAATAAGTTGGCGAATGTCCCATAAAAAAGTAATGAAAAATAAAGAAGTTTTGTAACTGGCACCTTCTTATTCAACGACAAAAACATTTTACCGAATGAAGGAACAGTTCACATCAAACGAAACAATTGCATCTGTTATAAAATTAGTTGGAACACTCAGTGAACCATCCAATACCACTAAATTCAAACATTTCAACCGTCATTATTATTTCAGTCACTCCGGATAAATAAAATACTGATAGCACACAAAAGAACAAGATACACGAAATGGGAAAGTTACATTTGCTAGGAAAATTGATTAATCGAAACATTCAGCGAAACATCGAATGTCACAAAATTCAAATGGTTCCAATCGTTATGTTCACGTTAGTCACCCAAGGTTAACAAAACCTCCAGACTTACGTTGTACGCGTCATTTAGCACAATAGAAACTGACAAGAGCTCGTCAGATGCGAAAAGACCACCACGATTATTTGCGCAGTTATGTGGCGAGCGGAACGCGTTCATTTTTTACGAATCGCGACGTGACCAGGAAAAATGGGACTCGTTCGGAACAGCGGTGTTCCCATTAACGCGTTACACGTCGTTTGCCATTGTGGGAATCGATTGGAAATGCACCGTTGTCCTTCCTCGACTTCCCTCTGCATATTGTCACGCTTTCGTTCGTCGACTGCAGGAGAGGAGAGGCGTATTCTCGGTCCCGCACACTGTTCAGCGGTGAACGGCAAACCGCAATGGAACAAATTTTCCGCTGCCGTTTCAATCTCATTGTTCTACTTCCTAGATATCGTTCTAGGTCTCGTTTAACGCCTTCCTCGTTACGACCGGCTCTCAATAGTAATTACGGGATCGATTACCACCGGCAACCGATATCCCGGCGAATGTTCGCATTACGCAAACTAGCAGACACTGGAGATGATTGTTCGCGATTCTACTTATTTCCAAACGATAGAACAATCCCACTTAAGAGCCAAGGAGCACCACGTCACATACCTATTCTAAGGTATTTAGAGAAAGTTTTTTTTTGGTAACACTGATAAACATACATATGTATCAG
>CM052342.1:5013861-5030379 GCA_028455595.1 Lasioglossum vierecki | reverse complement strand
TTCAGTATAACCGCAGCCTAACAGAGCGATGTGACAAACGACGCGCTGCATCGATATCGGTTTCAGGACGCGAGAAGTGGTTTTGTTTCGATGGATAGAGTCGAATGGCATCGCCGATAGCGGGACGAGGCTTCAAGATCGTTCGATTAAACTCTTCGGTCGCGAAGGCCGCGCGGAAAACGAGTTGTAATTATATTTATAGTAGCCTGATCTTTCAGCTCGTCGACGTAGACCAACGAGAAGAGAGCGGCTCCATAGGGATGCTAAGAAGGAGATTGTTTCCTAGCGTCATTCCCGGTGACGGAATTTTTATAAATATACTACAGGCATGCTGTTGGTATTCGTCTCTTCGAGTCCAGGTCAAACAATGCAAAAAGATGCTTTGCAACACAGAAAATTAATTAATTTTCACTCCGAGGATTGTGCTCGAGAATCTCCAAGTCATAGATTGCAATTTTTTAAATGTTCTTATCACATATAAAGATACGACTGCTCTTTCGCAATGTACAGACTCAGCCAATCAGAACACTGCAAGTTCGAGACATGTTACAACTTGAGAACATTGTGGCAAGATCTATATCATCGTCTTCATCGTCACAAGTATTAAAAAGTGTTCTGCAATTAAATATTTAAAATATTTCTTACACTAATCATTTTTCGATATACATGGGTTAATACCTTTTTCTAGAGAATAAGAAGCTAGCTTGGTAAATCAAAGTTGACCGTCATAAGCTTATTTTAACGTATTCTTCCAGAAAAGAATGTGTTATCACTTGAAAATGAATGAAAACCACTTACAAATTACTTGGACAATTCTTATTTTGCATATAGATCCGCAGTCTAATAATCATCACTAGACTGGGAATTTTATACATTTCTTACAAAAATTAATGGACGTGCACAATTTTGATTTTGCATAAAGATTCGTAGTATAATCATCACATTATTGATTTCGTATAAACTTCTCGGATGAACGTCATCCTGGGGAATAACAGGTAAACTGGGTTACCCCCAATGATTGCTCATGGTATTTCGGTTTTATGAAAGTCAATCAAGGCCAATGACTGAGGTCGAACTGTTTTCGGCATGGTCAGAACAGTTCGTTTCCTCGGGGCATTCCACACGGTCGATAACACGCGCGGCCAATCAGAGAAAGTTGACGTAATTAATTCAGTAAGACAGAGAGAGAAAGAGAGAGAGAGAGGGAGGAAAGGAGTTCGTGTGTCCCGTAAACTCTATTAAATTCGAAGGGAACAACCGATCGGCCGGTGCATGCATCGGAACAGGAAGTTTTATTGTCCGCTACGTAATATCGGCGTACAACCAGCGAGAAACACGATTTCCTTTAAGCGCGAGCCATTGCTCGCGAGCAACAGGCCCGCTGTTAATATATCTAGAGAACGAGGTACATGACAAACAGGTTTCTCTCCGTGGCGTTCTACACTGTTAGGAAGCCATTGAAGCAAGCGGTGCCAAGTTACCCTGGCAGGTGATAACGCGGGCTGGAAGATTTTATCAGCCATGCTGCTGAATTTTACGAAGATTCCTTAAACACGATATTCTTCCTCTTGATCCCTCAAATCTGGCGATCCTTCGATGTTGCGGCGATCTACCGTTGCACCCTCCATTACCTCTTTGTATAATCTACTTCTTATTACTGCACTGAGTTTCAGAGCCCACACCTAATAATTTTTATTTGTAAGAGTTCCCATCAAGCTCAAACACACAATTAGACAATTAAGACAATTTTTATTTTGTATAAAAATCCACGGTCTGCTTAAATCATTATGCATTTGTTATACAATCAGTTCTTTTTAAAATAAAATCTACTACATTATTTAAAGCACAGTAATTTCTATAATTAATTTAACACTTTGCTTCTCAGTCATTAGCGAGCCACAAAATTGTTGTTTATTTTTACAGTTGTTTCAACATCAAACAAAATCCATAGCTGGGACGTCTGGGGTATCTTTGCAATGTCGGGTCTCTATCCCCATAGAAAACATTACTCTGGGGTCCACGGCTAGTAGATAGCGTGCCACTTTAGGTCTCTGTTAAGCCCCGTCCATTGATTTTGATCCCGTTACGGTCCTAGCCGGTTCGGGCCCGCGCGTGTGTCAGCTGCCCATCCCGCTTATCTTGATCTTTAGCATCGTCATTACAGTAATTACGGTTAATCGTGTTCACAATTTTCTTTCGTGCTCGCGCATTTCGTGCGGACCCCGCCCTCCTGTTCGCCCGAACCCGTTCCTCTTTTCACCTTGGCCATCGTCAAACTCATCAGCGAATCGGTATTCATGAGACCCGCGCGCGCGCTCGCGCACGTCCACGATTACAGCCGCGGCTGATTGTCAGTGTTATCCTTGGGCAATTCACTGACGCCTTCATGGTAGCCCGTTGGCCAACCTTGAACGGACGACCTACTGATTGACTATTCTCCGGTATTATTCACGTCGAAAGAGTTCTGAAACATTTTTTGGCTCTTCCAACCATTTTTTTTATATCCAAAATTATGTTGGTTTGAAAAGTCGACATCCTGTTGTGTGATGTCTCAGTTTTTATCTCAATGATATCAGTGTTTTGTTATTACCTTAGATAACATCAAATTCTTCTCATTTTAATTACAATTTCATCGCTAGCCTGTTAATGTCTTCACATGTTTTTAGTTTTATCTACATTCTTTTAGGCCGTGGCCTTCAGCAGCACTTCAAATCTGAAACTAACGGTTTCAGTAAGCTAAACAAAATCCAACATCTCAAGCTAAATCTCGAATCATAGCGGACCTCGAAATCTTTACACGTCTTAAACGCACAGAAATCTGCAATATATTAATCACCAGGTATATTTTATCTTTCAAACAGTCACGATCGTTATCATCTCTGATGCTGTTAAATACGAGCCCACCGAGGTGGAAGGTATCCGAGCATGATCATAGTTCATCCCGGTGGTCCATTCTTTGGCATAGACTGTCGACCCATCCTCAGATCCTTTTTTTTCTGGTGTTCAATCTTCGAAACCTTTTTCGTTGATCCTTCCTGCAGGATTTCGTGTATAGTGTCTACCAAAAACTGAGGTCCTTGAATACAAACTGCTGATGAATTCCTAAGCCACTGGAAGGCTTCAAGGACAAACCACTTCCGGTTCAATTACATTCCATTTGAATAGAATCGTAGAGAAATCGATATAGCCTATAACAGAATATAACTTGACGACGTCCAATTGCTAACGTGCTCGTTTGAGGGTCTTTGACGAAGGTTTGACACTTTTATAGACCGCTCAATCTCTTTTTATTCCCGAGGCCTAACCCAGCTTGGTCAATGACCGAAGATGCTCATTGCTGAATCGAACCGGTTCACATATCCTTTGGATCGTTAACAAAATAGCGGATAGGTCAAAGTTGTGAATAAAAATATACAATAATTGAAAGTACACAATCGAGCCGTCTTCAAATCCTTTTAATTCTTTAAAAATACTAGGTATATCCATAAGTTTCTGCCATTCTTTTGTTCAAAAAATAAAAGTCTCTAGTTTAGATAGAATATTTTATTTAAACATTTTACACCTCACATCTTTGTCCAACTTTCTTGAAATTTCTAAACTTTATAATACAAGCTCCAACAACCATCGAATATCGTTAAAATTGTGTTCTGAACTGTAAAATTTTAACATCTTCTCATACAAATAGCACTCAGGAAATTATTTACGTAATTACTTGACAATACTAATTTCGACAACCATAGAAGCTAAGTGTTCACTAGACAAGTCACCGTATTATTTCAATCAGAAACCGGAGCGCTCCCTGTGTATCATAATCGACAGTCCGAGATGTTCTGTTCACTGTTCTCCATTTAATTACCGGGCAATTAATGAAAATTGTCGTTCCGATATCGGTTAGGAGGGGCTGGTCGTCGGACACGGCCCTTGAATGATACGTTGCACTTAATTTCTTACGGGGATAACAAGCGCGTTTAAAACCTGTTTCGCGTTATTTTTGGCATGGCAGGATCATCGCGTCGATTCAGGGAAAAATCGTTGTCCGGGTTGACGAGCGTGTCTCCGCGCTATCAGCACGGTCAGTTGGACATATTTACCCGATTCGAGGAACGGGTTAACGTTGTAATTACTTCATTCCGCGGAGATAGGATATGGCACACGTAATTTATTCGCGAACCGTTCCTAACTACTCAGAAAGGCCAGCGATCGGCTACGATCCGCTGCTAATGCACTCCGGGGAAGTGGCCAAGCCGTGGCTACTCGTAATGGTACCACCGTCGGAAAGTGTCTCGGAATTTGCATTGGCCACGATGCCCGCGAAATGTCGCGAAGATACCGCGAGATTGCTTAATGTCGCGGCTATGATTAGGCCACTCGAAGACGGACGTACCGCGAACCTAACGCATACTCGGCAACCATATATTAATTCCGACGCGATATCCTAATGATACTCGCCGGCTATGTAATTAAGGGATCGGATGGACGATATACTCACCGATCCACCGGAAAAATACGCTCTCAGCGAAAATTAGAACACAGAACTTCCGGGGTCGGTCGTCGTCTACGGTAACTCCTTCCAAATGGCCACGCGCGACGATCAAAAGAACTCTTCGGTTTCCGTGGATCGACAATGGGAATGCAATTGTAGTAAGAAACAGGGTGACAATCTTGTAAATGAATTGACAATGAGGCTAGACAATATGCAGGGTGATTCTTATAAAAATATCGATCGAACGAAAAATGTTATGTTTGGAGGGGTAGGTTTTCTGATGTATACATATATTGACGTTCTAAGTGGAGAAGCCCAATGTCAATTTAATTGAATTTTTTTTCATTATGTATTATGCGACGAGTTCGTTTAGCATAGCAAAAGATCATCTAAGGTCTCGCTAGGTCGCACAACAATATACATTCTTCACCAAGACAGAAATCAAAAAATTTCAACAATAACTTTAAGAATAATTCATATATAAAAATGATGAGTAGTATAACTACATTATATTATTATCTGTCTGTCCACGGGAACGGGGTTTTTACCCACAAGAACGCCTGAGCTGGCCGAGAAAATTGTTCGAGCGCGGGCGAGACAAACAATACATGTTGCCTCGCTGTGCCGCGGCAAACAACGCGTTATCGCATTGTTTGCCTCGCCCGATCGATTCATATTTAGTTCCACTAAAGCGTGAATTAAACGGTCATGGAAAATCCGAACTGCATCGTGTTTGGTATCATTTTAATCGGAAAAATATAGCGAATGTGCATCTAAAAGTGGAACCTGAAAAATTTTAAGACTTTAAAAAAGCACACATATGGAATATCCTGAAAATTAATCTACAAAAAATAAAGTAGATAAGAATAATTTTTTAATGAATTTTTGGTGGAAATGTCACAAACAGACAGACAGAGAAACACGATTTTATTATATATAGAGATAATGTGTTAGGACAACAATTCTTTTAGATTTCATACTGTTAGATATTTTTAATATTGTCTCGAACACTGCGACGAGTCGTGGTCGGTGCATGACGGGTAACACGTTATATTGTGTCGGAAAGGTTGTGCGGCGTCGCTGAAGAGTACAGTACAGCGCAGCAAGGCGAGCTCACGGTTCGGCCAGTAATATACCGTTCGGTGTGTTTACACGCAGGCACGAAAATTGTGGGGAAAATGATGGTTGTGGGCGGACCCTGGCTGGCCGGGGTCAGGTCGTGTCACGGAGGAGCCAGCATCCACGCCCCCCTAACGATCGAAATTCATTTCCATAATTATCTCACGACCGCTGCGCCGAGCCGCGTGCGATGCCACCTGAGGGAAACGTTCGACCTGATTCGTCCGGGGACATGCCTCATTCGTGTGAACCTCGCGGACGGAAGTTCGAGGTTAAATTCTTGGTTCTATGGTCCCCGGTGCTCATTATCTCCAGCTCGTTAACCCTACGATGGTCGCAGTCGGGTCCACTCTGACCCACAGCTGCAGACGTTCAAACTCTAACCCTTTGCACGGTTAAACTGTTCTTCCAGTTCATCTACCAGCAATACGAATGCATTTATGTATCATTAGTAGAGTTTTCATATAATTTTGATTTTTTATAATTGACTAGGACAATTTTTATTTTGCACAAGGATCCGCAGTCTAATAATTGGATAGATATATTTAGATTAGGTTTTCTGTACTCCGGATTTTATGGATTTTCTACAAAAATGGGTAGATTCAATTTAAAACAGTGAAAAGATTAAAATACTTTAAGAATATTAATATATTATTTTCTTACTACATTAAAATTATTAGTGAAAAATATATTTCGATATTGTGTTTTGCAATTGACACATTTTATGTTATTCTTAAATGAAGATTTAAAGGTTTTAATTTGTGTATGTGGAAGCGTCGCAGGATTTAAGCGGACACCCGCGCCCGTTGCGAGGAGCGGTGTGTTTCAGTGTGCGTGATCAGTGTCCCACGTGCATTTACATATCCGCCAACCCTCATGATTGCGAATGTACTGTTTAGCGTGTTGCGGGTACCTCTCTTTTTCTCGGTCGAGAAGAGCTCGGTTTCTCCCAGGTTGGATAGTCAACCGAAGCGAGTGCTCGCGGACTCTCCGTATCATCAGCCATAATGTCGCTTTTTCATAACGGCCGGGGGAACACGGCCTTAAATCCTCGCTTCTTCGATCTCTCGCGCGCATTAAATTCAGCGAGGACGCGAGATTACTTATAATTAAACCTCCTGGGCAACGCGCATCGTTCCTTCTTCCTCTCTCTCTTTCTCGCTGTTTCGTTTTCTCTTTGTGTATGCGTGTCCGCAGCCCCTCGAAACCATCCGACGATTTTTTAGCTCTCGAAGCGCGCGCGCGCGAGCGAGCACTAGTATGCTGCTGTTTGTAGTACGTTATGTGCAGGATGCAATAAGGTACCAAGATACTAGTGAGTACTCGAGCAATGCTCTTTTAGTTGCCGATTAATGTCCGAGAGTGATGGCCCAACGAGGATCTTTAGAGATCCAGGCTTCGTACTCGAGGGGAGAAGAAAATGGCCAAAATCTGGGTATCTTGTACTATTACTAGGGCGTCTTTCTATAGATCCTAAAGAATAGCAAGTGTTAAAATATTTTTATCGTCATTTACATAATAAAAACTCTCCAGGGTTAAAACATTGGACTGTACTACTTGGATTTTTTTTAAAAGTTAGAACAATTAGTATACTACTACACGACGCACAGTGCGGCATGTAAATGGACATTCGAGACAAAAATCATAATTTCTAAACTAATCAATTTTTGACCTAAGTACCTTAACAATTTTTTAAAGGGAATACAAAAATGCATCGATTAATGAACCAAAAAAATAAGGTTCCATTATTAAAAAAGTTTATTCCAATTTTTTTTTAATACAGAGTTTTTTATGATTAATTGTTATTGCAATTTGTTGTCAACTGTATACTGTACAACTTTTGTCGTAAATATTTTTTCATTATATGGTTAAATTTAATTATATCTACTATAATGCATAATAATTTACTTCAACCAAATTGCGATTACGAATGCATTTCTCGAACAAAAATTAAATAACATCGAGTCTTGCAATTTATCGCAGAAAAAAATTATACAGCAATATACTGCAACATCTTGTTGATACGAAACAGCCAAAATTATAGGATGTTCTAAACCATTTTTTTGTAAATTGCATTTTAAGGAAAAAACGCAATTCCTAAATTGCCAGTTAAAATTATGCATACCTCTGGTCAAATTCTCTATACCTAAGTTGTAAGAAATAGTTTAAAACAAAAACGAACCTGAAAGAGCAATTAGGGCACGAGTAATCTAACTTTTTAGTATTTATACTACAATAAACTCTTGGCTGTTACTGATCCCCTATTGAATTTCTTGGATACTACTTTTTACATATACATTCCTTACTTACTGACTGATGATTTTGTAGGATAATTATATTAGAATGGAACCATGATTATTTTGATTCTTGTCCATTGCATGCCGTACTGTGCGACGTGAGAAAAGAATTTTGCGAAAATTCTAATTGGTCGGAACTGCAGAGGGAACACTAATAGTTGCATTGTACGATAGTTGCGGAATGAACCGTGTCGAAAGTGATCGAGCCATAGTAATCGACAGAGTAAACTTTGAAGGACGCGGAAGAGGGGGTTGTTTTCCCCTGTCTGGGACCACGTCGACAGCGCAGTTCGCAGTTTCACGGGTGCCCAAGCCCGAGTCTATGATCTACCGCATTCTATTATATCCTTGAATATTGTACTTAACGTCAGAACGTCGTGTAATGCCGTGTAATTCCGTGATATGCGGAACGTAATGCAGCCGCGAGTTCATTATTATCAAATCCATAAATTTGCCCGCGTTACATGGGCGCGCGGCCCGATGCAAATGCGCACGGCGCGGACCCGCGCGGAGCAGTAAATTGTTTCGTTAACATCGCTAAACACCACCTCGCCGGAGATCGCTCGATTTATCTGACTGAACGCTGGAATCCTTTTCACCTGGCTTCGCTTCCGCGATATTAAGGTCGTCCTGCGAGGAACAAGGCGCGAGGAATCTCGTATCAAACCCCGGCTTCGGCCCGGGAACGCAAATGTTCGAACTCCTACACACCGCGCACAACGCTGTCACGTTGTCCCGTTGTGCCATAAAAAATCCGGTTTTGCAATTCAGGATTCTATCAAGTATTTTTAAAAAAATTTCACAGAATTACTATTGGACTAAAACCGATACTTTTGAAGTCCAAGGGGTTTCTTGTAGTTTAACCCTTTGCACTCGGAGCTATTTTAACTCGAAAATCAAACGTTTCTGCCGACCTGGAATATTTCCATTCTCTGTAATCTTTTAAATTTGGTAGATATGAAGTTGATATAATACCTCACACAAGACGTAAATGTTTAGTAATTAGTTAGATACCGACATATCTGATAATGTAAATAATATTTTAAATACTAGTATAGGAATTTTTAGTGGCGCTGAGAGGCGCCACTCGAGTGCTAGGGGTTAATTATTCTTCTTCCAAATTTCAAAGTCTTCAGGTATTTATTTTTTACGCCACTATCAACTGTTTCCTACAGTTACTGACCGTCGCGACGGTCAGAGTCTTCATTCTTCTTTTCAGTACCAAGGTTTCTATTCGTGACAAAATCGAATAGATAAACCTGAAAATGTATATACCTTACTTTTAATTTGTTAAAATGGTTCAACCAAGAAAGAAGGTTCCATGTTATATTTTATTTCTAATTTTCACGTAACCGCGGATCATTGCTATTATCGTAGTTTGCTATACATCTAATAAACACAGAACGAACGGCCAGATCTCGCGATAACAAAAATTCTTTAACACAGACGGAATCGAAGCAAATGAAAATTGCATTTCTCGCTGATTACGCGAACCAGTCCTGCGATCATGCGCAGTGGATGCTCAAAGATGATCGCGATATCGCCCATATCCCGGACAAATGTGGTAATTCGGGCACCGATTAATGCGGAGATGTAATATTTTCGATCCAAGGATCCACCGAGAATTTATCGCTACCGGGCTGCTGTTAAGGACGGTTCGAGTAGCAGTCCGAGGTAGTTTCGTGAGCAACTGTCGTTAGCCGTGGCCCTTTTTCCGTCCTGGTGAAATTAGGATCGCGACGAAAATGCGAGCGCATGCAGACACCGTTAAGACGACGATTATCGCTCGTTCGCCGTCGCGATTTTATTAGCGGCGGCGCGCGCGCGCGGGGGCACAAAACGTGAAAACCAGTTTCTCCCCGCAGGAAAGCCCGATATCGATACGCGGGCAATATTTCTACAAGGTAATACACTTAACGCGACGCGAAACAAAGCAGAAAAACCGAGGGGTAATGCAATAATGCCAGCAATTAACGCAAGTTTTCGTGGAGGACGCCGCGAATCGGCGACCGTCTCGCCCGCCCCCCGATCCTGCTTATCAGTAACGACGATCTAAACGGTCGATCTCAAGATGGCGATCTCGCAATGAATCGTTATCGCCGAAAATTTCATCGATTTTCTTCAGACAACCTCGGCTCAGGCAACCTCGATCACGTAACCTCCAATTGTTTTTTTTTATTAAGCTTACCCAGGCCCCAAAAATTGGATCTATACAGCTGAACCTAAATCGTATTATTTTACATAGTTTGAATTACAGAATTCAGTAGTTTGAGGTGAATAGACTACACTTTCGCGCGATTCTTTTTTATGTTGCTTTTTGGCGAATTGTAACGATGTAAATGGTACATTCACTACGTTGAACAACATTTTTTTATGGTTTTCGCGGTGTTGTGCGAAGTGAACGAAAGTTTTTAGACTTCATGATATGCTTCTGTGTAAAATTAGTTTGGGATCGTTGCTACGCGATTTGTTTTTTTTTGGCCGAGTTTTTTTTTATTAAGCTTACCCAGGTCCCAAAAATGAGGTCTATACAGCTGAACCTAAATCGCATTATTTTACATAGTTTGAGTTACAGAATTTAGTAGTTTGAGTTACAGAAGTTACACATTTTTTCAGAGTTTTACGGTTTGTGTATCAGTTAGCAGACTGTTTAGCATGTCAGGTTGTATGCGCAAATTGCATTCTTTCAAAAACGTAAAGATACGCAAACATGTCGGCTTTTAGGGGTAGAAAGAACCCTATCCTGCGTAAATCGTCAGTTAGTCTAGTTCTGTAAGCATCAAATAGACAACATTGCCATATGATGTAGTCTAAGTCCTCTACTTGATGGCCACACTTACAGCTGGTGTAGTTAACAATGCCCACCCGGAACAGTGAAGAAACCAAGTTGTAGTGATCGGCCCTGATGCAATTAACGGTGGTAACAAATGACCTCCACTTCTTTTAGCGATTAAAAGCATTGGTTTACCATAGGGCTCGGAATTAATGGCTCGCGACAACCGATTTTCGTAGGCTACACCCCTCGTCCTGGTCGCACGTCTCGCTCCCCTTGACGACCCTATCTCTCAAGCTTTTTTTTTGTCAGGTTGAAACCTGGGGCTTGAACTTGAAGAAAATAAAATTTCCTAGGGCTGAGTGCCCTCTACACTTTAGCTGCGGGGTTTTTATTCCGTTAGGTTTAGGATGGTTTGATTGCGTTTGCAGCCTTGAAGTTGTTGAGCAAGACAATTTTCAAACAACTTGCTGAGTTTACTGGAACTGAGTCAGTTCAATCTTGAAATATGATGATTGATGCTACTTGTGTTTGTCTTGAGCTGCGTTAGGCGAGGGTCCTATTGTATGGTGGTAGTATGGGATGTCTCGTGTGGTGTGGTCCTTTGGTTTGTATTTTCTTGAAGTTGACGACTGTTTAGGGGCTTCAATGTTCCTTTTCTTGAGTTGTCACCGTGGTACTGGTGTGGGAAGCGGTTTCCAGATTTACACGTGGTGTCGTGATGTCCGGCTCAGGAGGCAAGTCCAGTGGGAACTTTATTTTATGGGTATATGGAAGCATTTCCCTCTTGAAGTTAGCTGTATTTAGTATTATTGACGACCCTATCTCTATTGAGGCATTAGAGCGATACGCGTTTCAAAAGTTTTCCACATTACCATCGAGTGTCGAGGTACTATGGACATATTTGTCAGTGGTATCCCTGTAGGGCTATCCCACTATGTCGCGCGATAACTTCGTACAACAGCTGTTGAAAATCAATAAAGAAAATGCCTCTGTAGCCTGAAAATGTAGCTTAAAAAGTAGCTTTTGCATAAATATCCTGCTAAACGCACTCAAGTCGTCAACCACCTTGAAGAACCTCATGAGCCAAAAACTATGCCAGCATTGATTCTTACGTTCCTCTCTCTCTCTCTCTGGCGTCTCTCGCGCGGCCATAATGCACGCTCACGTAAGGGGGTACAGGCGAGTTCTTCATTATCGTCAGGGGCCTAAATTGCGTGGGCGTACCTATACCTTCGTGCACGTTACTTACCTTGACGTACTGTACCCGCGCGGTGCGGTGTGTGCCGGTGTCGCGTACACACATAGATAGGGTGAGAGAGAGCAAGAGAGAAAAATAGGGGAGAGAGAGAGGAAGAGAGAGAGAGAGCACACCGGGTCCACGGTTGTGGGTATACGGCCGGTCGCGGGTCGCCTCGCTTGTCTGCGGCGGCTACAGGTTCGCGAGAACCGAGCCCGTCCGATCTTGGGCGAGCGTAACCGAAGCCCGCGAAGCCGGTTGTCGCGCTCCTCGCCAGATGCGACGTCGAGTCAGTATCGCGTCAGTCCTCCAGCGGAATTGGTCAGTGATCTGTGTCAGAGCAGGGCCAGTCGTCACCTTTTTTTTCCCTCCCCCATTTTACGCTAGAATTTTTCGCACAACTCGCCTAACCGAGGCTCTGGATAAGCCGAGGGCCTCTCCCTTTCGCCGTACCCAACCGGGAAAAAAAGTGGTTCACTCGATTCACGTGTTACCCTGCCCCTCGTGGACCAATCTGCACGCTAATTGCCGCGAACCCGACCCGGTACCTGCGCGTACATAGCTGCAGATATACTGCACGTACGCAGATATACTATAGATTGAGAGAAAAAGAGGACGAGAGGGGTATATATCCGTGCGAGTACGTAGACGGCCGAGTCGAGTATACCAGATGTATATACAGTAATACAGTGCCAACTACACAGTGGAGTTACCAGTGGGGAAAACAAAAATTAGTTTGCAAGCGAACGTGCCTCGCGGCGACCCTCGTCCGCCACGTTCTGGATCAAGCAACGGCGGCAGGTGAGTGGAAAGTTTCGTAGGGTATACTTTTCGAGGCGACTCACTCGACCAGTGGACCTTCTGGTACTACAGGGCGGAATCGCCGAGGAATCTTCGCCCGAGAGACATACGTTTTGTTCGAAAGGGAACGCTTACAGATGCTGCTGCTTTGGTACTGAACTTAGCCAGCGCTGAAAGTGTCCGTTGCTTTGGGAAAAAACAACGATTTTATATAGGTTTTTCAAGGTTTTTGGTATATCTACTGGAATTAGGAGGCAGTCGTTTCTCGTAGAAGCGATTTTCCAATTCTAACCCACTCGAGGCTATTCTCATTTCAGAATCCGAGCATTACATCTCACGAGGAATTTTTTTTGAAAATTTTATAATTTTTAGTGATGCATCGGATCATTAGAGTGCAAAGAGTTAATAATTGTAGAATCAGGAACTGGTCGATTGAGTTTGGTAGGTTAGGATTATTTATGAAATGTATTGGATGTTGGAATTGTAAATGGTACTAGTCGTGCTTAACACCTTGGACGTATTATTAAATAATAAAATAAATTTATACAGTAATTTAGTCTTGTTACGAGCTTGTGTTTTATCGCACAATACGGGAGATATGATAAGTAGTATGAGGCATCCTTTACACAGCCATTGTTAGCGTCCGTAATGTTCATCAATTTGCTAATGTTAATCAATCTGATCGAGATATTAATATTAATCTTATATTTCGACAACATTATAAGCTTGCCTCTATAAGTAACATTTATTAGATTCACGTATTTGTAATATTTCTTTGTACCAGTGGAACCCTTTTTTATATGCTGATTCGCCAATATTGTGGCTTTGAACTTTATTGTGCAATAACGTATGTATAGGTAGAATAGGTACCATTAGTATTATTTTACTGCAATATATTCCAATTGACCAGGGCATTATATAATTTACAAAGATTATCTTAGTACTTTAGTACTTTATCCTACGATAAAAGAAACGGTGTTAAATATTATCGTACCATTTATGAGGCCAATGGTTAGCATTTAAAATATTTCACACGAGTTCTTGTTCATAGTATTAATCAATCTTCATCCTAGATCACCATTATCATTTTTCTTTTACCGTGTAATGGGATTAATATTTTAAGCGGAATAGGTACCATTTATGGAGTCAACGGTTACCATTCGATATATTTTACTGTTCTGTAAAACCTTTGCTTATAGCATTGATAAATTGTGTCCTAATTTATCAATATTATGAGCTTGTCTTGTATCCTGGTATAAGCACGAGTATTTTAAGTAGAATAGGTACCATCAATGGAACCGATGGTTAACATTCGAAATGTTTTACTGTGCTACAAGCCTTTACTCTTGATATTGACAAATTATGTCCTAATTTATCAATGTTATTAGCTTGACTTGTTTTCAACAGCAAAGTAGAAGTATTAAGTAGAATAGGTAGCATTAATGAGACCAATGTTTCACATTCGAAATGTTTTATTGTTTTACAAATCCTTTGCTCGTGGCATTGATGAATTGTGTTGTAATTCGTCAATATTATTTATTAGCTTGTCTCGTGTTCACGCAATAAAGTAGAAGGGTTAAGTAGAACAGGTACCATTAGACACTTCAGCGTGGTGGAAAAATCTCATTTTCTAATCAAAATATCGATTATGGTAAAAATTCATATTCTTTGGTAATTAAATTCTTAAAAATTATACGCGTATAATAGCTTCCTTGTACGTAAAAAATTTGTAATACCAACTTTTTCAATATGCAAGTTTTCTTGTGCTACAAAATTTGACACCTCCTATGAATACATAAAAATTCACAGACTTCATACGAACTCGCAAACATTACAAACTTTCATAATCATTACTTTTATTTTATTATTAAACCTCGAGGTAACATTTCCGGGACCAATGGTCACCATTGAAAAGATATTTTTACCGTAACTCGAGTCGCAGTTCACATGAAGCAATTGTGCTCTAACGCACCGATATTCCAAGCTTGTAATTCATTGTGCAATTGGCTCCAGGTGTAAAATATCGCAGGTACCATTCCTGGAACGACTATTGAGCGTTCGCAGTACTCTGCCGTGAAAAATGGAGTGAATGTTGCACGCCGGCTCCGGACTCGCTCGTGCATTTCGCATTGTCTTAATCCCCCGTGAATCATGGCAATTTATTTTCGACTGTTTGCACATCAACGCGACACGTTCCATTACCTGGAACGCCGAGTCGTCGTTTCACGGGTAGAAAAACATGGTACCGAGGACTTGGTTGCCCTTGCCACTCTTCGATATTATTTCCCTTTCTCGTTTTTTCGCTGGACGATGAGAGAAGACGTTGACCTGGTCACTTCTTGCCACTCGTTGAATCTGCATGTCGAAAATCAACAAGTTTCTTCAGCACTAGACCAAACACGTTTGCTGTCCAGATCTTCAGCTTGCCATGAAACATGGAAATGCTGAGTTTAAATATCCGCTTTTTTCCATTAGACTCCTCCTCGTCGACTAATATAATATTTTCTACTTTATTATATTAGTTTCGCTTATCATATGTTTCAGATAAAGATTATTCCAGAATTATCGAAACCGGTTAAAATAACTCTCTCTGTCTCTAACTTCATCTTTCATATTGATTGAAATTATAAAAATGTTTTTATCAGAAATTGTCGAATGAAATTATTTACTGAAGCACATACTATAATAAAAAATTATATTAAGTATAAATGGATGCAGTCTTGTCATTATAGCAAAGCAATATATTATACATTAGTCGCAGAGGGTTAATAGTATTCTGGTCTATGACACAGGGCTACGAAAGATAATATCCACTCAATTTATTAGAACAAAACGTTGCCCAACCAAAAAGTCGACGGTCGAAGAGTCTTCTCTGGCAAGATGATCGTAAAACCGAGCATACCAAGGCGCTCCTCTCGACTTCGTTCCCCGTCTTCTTTCGGTTCTGCTTTTTTTCGTCCCTTTTCTTGATCCCTTACCGTTAGTGGTCCGCCCTGCCGACGAGGATCGCGTTGATCAACGTCGAAATTTATCTTCGGAGATCCCCCGTCTCGTACGTGCCTTCGTCGGCTGTTTCGACCGCCTCTTGAAACTCTTCTGCGCGGGACCCACTTTTTTTTATTGTAGTTTCTGCGGAACGGAGACGCTGAAGCACCGGTACTCGGGAATATTAATACTCGCCTGTCCTGAGAGTCGGGGAAGCTGCAGGGAGTGGGCACGGTCCCTGGTGCAGATATGAACGAATACCGGTACTCGGAGTACTCTCTGATGTGTGATGCTGTTGGGATTTTATCGAATTGGAATTCGATGGTTCGACATGTCTGTGTTTTGAGAGGTCGGTGAGCCGAGTGTTCTGACCGTTAAGAATTTGGTTTTCTGAGAACTTGGGATGCTGAGAGTTCGGTGCGCTGAAAATTCGAGGTGCTGAATTTCGTGGCGCTGAGAGTTCTGAGAGATGAAAATTCGGCGCACTCGAATTTTCCAAGCTGAGAGATTCAGGTGTTGGAAGTTCGGCGCGCTCAGATTTCTGAGCGTTGAGAGTTCTGGGCGCTTAGAATTCTTGGCGCTTAGAGTTGTGAGCGCTTAGAGTTCGATGTGCTGAAAATTTGGGGCGCTTAGAGTTCCATGCGCTGAAAATTCGGAGCACTTAGAGTTCGATGCGCTAAGAATTCGGGTCGCTCAGAGTTCGATGCGCTGAAAATTCGGGGTGCTTAGAATTCTTGGCGCTTAGAGTTCAATGCGCTGAAAATTTGGGGTGCTTAGAATTCAATGCGCTGAAAATTCGGGGCGCTCAGAGTTCGATGCG
>CM052342.1:4899054-5006268 GCA_028455595.1 Lasioglossum vierecki | reverse complement strand
CGCTGAGAGTTTAAAGATCTCAGAAGTTAGGGGGCTGCGAGGTTGGGGCTTTGAGGGTTTTAAACGCTGAGAGTTTGGGGCGCTGCGGGGTTAGGACTTTGAGAATTTGGAGTGCTGAGATTTAGTTGTGCTGAGAATTTTCAGTACTGCGAAATCTATCCATTGAGATTTTGAAGCACTGCGACTTCCAAGCTTTGCAATTTCGGAGCGTTGACATCCCCGAGTGTCGAGAATCACGTACGCTCAAACTGCTGTGCACTGAGATTTTTAATTCCACGGTTTTAGGTTAAAAGGTACTTTTCATTTCGTGTAATGCTTCAAACTGGGTGACCTGTCCATTGAACACTTGCTCCGAAACTACGGGTAATTTGGCAGACATAAATGTTCATCAAAAGCAAAATCGCTCGTTGAAAGAACTTGATGGAACAGTTTTGAAAAATGCTGTTTGGCATTCATCTCTTTAAAAGGCTTCCGTGATTTTGCCTAGCCACGAAGTTACGTCTAAAGGATAGTAGGTCAGTAGAATAAGGTTGCAATGTTTGAGAATTCTTTTTTGGAGTCCATCTAGTACGTGTACGATAAGAATCGCTGTGTTTGCATTTCTTAGAAGGTGTTTGTTCGATGTGAACAGGTTTTTCGCAACTTTCTGGAAAATGCGATGGTCACTGATAGCGTTTGTTATTGCGGGATGTGCATTGATAACGAGTTCAATAGTTGAACTAGATAAAAGGCGATAACACGTCTATCGTGATAATGGAGTATCGCGTTGGGAAACTAATTTATCACGAAGTATGATATCGCCTGAATAAAAAGAGTACCATGACTCAGAGGATATATTGTCCTGTTAACAATTTCTAATCTCGCAAACGCGTGTCATAAAAGATGCAAGAATGAGTGTGCACAAGTAGCTTTCACACTGTGGTAGACATTAAATCCGCAGATAAATTATCAATAACCTCCACGATTCCAATAACTACAAAATAAAAAGATATGGAATGATCGTCTCTTCGAAAATGTTGATGTGAACAAAATGGTACTTTACCAATTCTCGCCTCCTAAAACTGGAAGAACAATAGTAATAAAATAATGTAAAGGTTGAAAAGAGGAACGCTGAAACTTTTTCTCTGAGAAAAGACTGGCAACACCCACTCAATAGAGTCAACCCTCCACTTTCACAATTCAGGTCAACGCACCGAGATACCTACTTAAACCACTACACATGTCCCTAACATAATCCCGACGGTGTTGCACCAAGATTTAACACAACGAGCATACAAAAGCGTTGGTCGACAAGCAACGCAACAGACCTTAGACCTATTTGTACGGTGAATTAGAGATCTCCGGCTGGACCCGCTCGTGTCCTTTTTATTCCTGGTGTTGTCGGACATTACGCCAGGAGCGTATCATCATCGGGGGCCCTTGGTTTTCCCTCTTCCCCTTCGTGGAACCGAGAAGAAGGAACCGGGGGACCGTTTTACGGCCGGCCCAGCATCTCCGGCTAACAATGTTTGTTATAGCGGACGCACGGAGCGGAATGTACGCATTATATCATTACGCATTATTACCCATTACATACCTCGTTACACCGTGTGTATCGTATATTATGCCTAGGCCGGGGCCGGCATAGAAAAACTGAAGGATTTCTCCGTGCTCCGTTCTCGCGACTGACGGGACCCTGCGCGAGCACGAGCACACAGGGGACCATTATCAGCTAAACAGAGAGAGAGACAGGTCCCTCTCTTTCTCTGTTTATTCCCGCGCGTAATACGTGACGCAGGATATCTAATTGTACAGTAAATAACCTTCGTAAATTACGCATATAATGCTCAATGCCGGCCGTCGAGAGCCACATTGTGTGGCACCCATCGCGAGGAGACGCGAGAAGGCAGACGATCACTGCTAGGTGCCTTTTATTCGGGCCCACCTGCTGCCTTTACCTGTCGATCGAACCTCCCAGCCACTCAATCTACGATCGTTTCAAGACATTCTTTAGGACTTCTAGATTGTTTTCTTTGAGGTTATGTTTTGGGAGTTTTGGACTTCGATAGTAACTGGGGCTTTGAAAAGTGACATCAATCAAAATTGGGCACACTGAAAATTAAGGGGTTGGAAAGTTAGGGCACTACGAATTGGAGGCTTTGACAGTCGGGAGATTGTAAAGGTTGAAAGCTTTGGGCGTATTAAGACATGAAGGCTCCAAATGGTGGAAGCTCTGCAAGTTGAGATCTCCAAAAATTGATGGGTTATGAAAATTAAAGGTTCTCTGAAAGTTGGGGGTCCAAAAGTTAAGAGCTTTGAGTGTTTTTTTTATTAAGCTGTGAAACCCCACATGGGATTATTAGCAGCATGTACATGGCTGTGCATGATAACTTTACAAGTATAACTTATGAACTATAATTAAGGAATATGTTGAACAGTTTCGAATACAATATTAATATTAAAGAAATAAACTGTGAGATTTAAGAAATGTATGTATAAAAAACAGGGGACAAACTTTGAGTACTGAAAGTTAAGATCTCGAAAAATTTAAAAATAATAAAATAATTCCGTCATAACAATTTGACCCGTGCTCGTACAGTGTATCGAGAGCGTTCGTGAGAAAGAAAGAGTGAAAGAAGGGGGATTTTACCGCGTGTCTCGTTAGACAAACCAGGAAACATGAATCTGGTTAAAGTATCGTCATTAACGCTCGAACTTTTTCTGTTCGCGGGCCCTGCCGCTGGCGCAATTCTGTTCGTTCGCGACGATGTTCCATACCCCCTTTGCGCCCCCTGCGGAACACATACCTGTCGGTTCGCTGGTATCCAGCTTGTTGCTCGATAACGGGCCCGCGATTACAGGGATACGCGTTAAAACCGAATTACGCGACTCGGTTTTGTCCGCGGCCGTGGCGATAACGCGAACATTGTTCGCGTATTATGCGATAAGATAAGCTGGAGGCTGCGTAGCTATCATGGGATACACTAATTAGAACTGGTCGCCCCGTTCCATCTCGTTTCGATACTGCGAATTATCGCGAACACGGCAATCGGAACTCGCGAAGGAATTGCTCTCTGTGATCCACATGACCCGTCGCGGATCGAAGAACAATATTCTTCTACAATTTTTGCAATTACATATTTTTGTCGATTTGGATGGAAAATAAAAATCATTCAAGAAGCAGAATTTGTATATACATTTCTTTCTTCTTTCTAGAATTTCATTGACTTACCAATATTAGTAAAGTATTATTTTCAGACGTCTATCAAATTCGGACTCTGCTCAATACTCTCTGACCATTATGACGTCTTACATTGCAATTACACATTTTTGTGGATCTGGATGGGAAAAAAATTCATGCAAGAAGCAGAATTTGTATATACATTTATTTCTTCTTTTATAATATTATTTTTAATATTATTTATTTAATTTTATTTATTTATAATATTATTTTTAATATTAGTATAGTATTATTTTCAGACGTCTATCAAATTTGGACTATGCACTATACTTTCTAACCACTATGACGTCTTACATTGCTTTGGTGTCATTAGAGGCACACAGGATTACATATGCAAAAATTAAAGATTGTTTTATACAATACATTAATGAAGGAAATAAGAAACGAAACTCAAAGATTAAGACTGTGCAGTTATGTTATTCTTTTTTACCACGCAATTTTGTTTCGCACTTGATGAATTTAAATCTGGGAGGCACAGTGTGTGATGCATTAAATTGTGATTAAATGTAACAGGTTTTCTTCCTTGACGATATTTAGCCATGGGGACTGTAACTCGCCCCCGATAACCGATACGGAGCCTTCGCGACAGAGTTCCAATTACGGGTTAGGTTTCTCTCGTTTACCGGCTGTTAACCTTCGAGTGGTGAACCCTGGGTCAGAGTGACCCACCCAGTGTAGTATCCGTGACAGCACAGTATGACAAACATGAAAATATTAAACTGCACGACACATATAAGCAGAGAGAAAATGAGAGTGTTCACGCCCGAGGTCTTTTAGCACGGAACAGAGCCTATACTATGGATATAGGTTGTGTTCCATGCTAAATCTGTGGATGTATTGGGTATGGGTATAAATCTGTCTCTGTCTATACTGACAAAACTATCTGACTTGAGATCAACTTATCTGTTTGCATTAAGAAATACTCTGGAAATTATCTAGAGTTTAAAGATCTGTGATGTTAAGGGGCTGCGTGATTAGGGCTTTGAGAGTTTTGGACGCTCAGAATTTGGGGCGCAGTGAGGTTAGGGCTTTGGGAATTCGTGGCGCTAAGAATTTGGGACGCTGATAATTTGGGGCGCTGAGAATTTGAGACATTGAGAGTTTGGGTCGCTGAGAATTTGGTGCGCTGGGAATTTGGTGCGCTAAGGAGTTTAAAGATCTGAGAAGTTAGGGCGCTGTGAGGTTAGGGCTTTGAGAATTCGTGGCGCTAAGAATTTGGGACGCTGATAATTTGGGGCTGAGAATTTGAGACATTGAGAGTTTGGGTCGCTGAGAGTTTAAAGATCTCATAAGTTAGGGGTTGCGAGGTTGGGGCTTTGAGGGTTTTAGACGCTGAGAGTTTGGGGCGTTGCGAGGTTAGGACTTTGAGAATATATGGCGTTGAGAATTTGGAGTGCTGAGATTTAGGTGTGTTGAGAATTTGGAGTGCTGAGATTTAGGGGCTCTGAGAATTGAGAGCGCTGAAAGTTTGGGGTGCTAAGAATTTTGTGCGCTGCGAATTTTCAGTGCTGCGAAATCTATCTGAAATGAGATCAACTTACCTGTTTGTATTAAGAAATGCTCTGGGAATTTTCTTGGAACGGTTCGTATGATAACTAGATTGTAGATCTTAATAGTAGAACTTTATTATTTATTTTAGATCTATATTCACTAAACATTGCATAGATTAGAACGTTTCTTTTTATTCATTCTGCTTAATTTTACGATTAAATGAATGAATTGACTTAATTAGCCTCTCAGTTAACATGTTCCACCGAAGTTAATTCGTAGCTCGCATTCCATCGATTAAATTATTTCTCGAGTTATACTAAATCCAGTTTTAAATCCAGGTGAAATTTTCATTACATCGATTTATCTGATCTATAATATGTTGGAATCGTGAATAAGATATCCATTAAAGCGATTTTTCTTCGCGATAGAGTTACGAGTGAAATTAACCAGTAAACATTCCGTCTGTTCGGAACACCTACACGATTCGCGAGCCTCTCCTACATTCACGAGCATGATTATTATTGACTATTTATACTCGACGTGGTCGGTTTGGAATAAAAGTGAACGCGGGCGGTGAATGGGGCCGGAAGTTACCGTTCACGTTCGATGGAACGCGAAACAAAACATAAGATTCGTGCAAGTTGCAATTAAGCGAGAAGCGAACTCGCGTGCGATTTTACTGGAAATTCTTTGGCGCACAAGTAAAAGTAGATCGCTAATGTTTATGTAACTACGCATTTATTATCATTCAAATACGTCGTTCACGGACGTTAAAGAAGGGGGAAAACTTTTCGCGAATAAACCGTCTCGTTAGGTTCAAACCGATCTGCAGAGAGTGAAGAATTTTTATCCTAACTATTATTTCGTAGTTCTTCGAAAATATATCAAAATTATACATACTCAGTAGCCAGTTTTCAATATTTCAGTAAACAAAGTAAGGGTTTTGAACGTTTTACGAACACTGATGCACTTATTAGCTAAAATTAGACAGACCCTGAAAAACTATCCGCACTTTCATCATCAATTTCCAAAACATCTCAAATTTCATGTAACAAGTCCATCAGCATCTACAAAACGTAGAAAACCTCGTTTTCCTCGAACATTTAATATTGACCAGCTATTTATACACTCACGTGATTAACTCTAGGAAAAAGTACACTAACACCAGCGATCTTAATGCAAACAAGTATTAAACGCAGCATAAAACCAGCTCCTGCCATAGAATCTGAGCCTGAAAACCGCGAAAGATCACCTCCGATCTTGATGCGATCCCGTTGATAATTAACATAGTTGATAGCGATCTCTCACCGCATCTCAAGTCGAAACTCGCTTACTAATAGGCTTATCACCGACTGGAGTACCTGGAGAAGAAGCTCAGCGATTCCTCTTTGAACCACTAATCTCTCGAGAGAAGCGATTAGATAGCGTTTCTCAAGGTGTCGCGTTGTCTCGGAGTGTGAGAATAGAGGGCTCTGAGAGTTCTGAAATTTTTCTGATTCTTTCAACGGTGTAAAACAGTGCGTTATAAATTGGGTAGGTTGAGAATTCTTCGTCGAGAATGAGGTGTGCTGAGAATCTAGTGCACTGAAAATTAAGTGTGTCAAGAATTGTGTGCGTTGAGAACTAGGTGCGTTGAGAATTATGCGGTCTGAGAGTACAAGACTCCACATAATTTTGCGATTACCAGTAATCTCATCAGGCTCACGGATCCTGTCAGACGAAAGTTTGTTAACTTTCTTCCACGTAGCGCGCGAACTGCGGGATTTACGGAATCGATCGATCGCCGCTCGGTTGATCTATCCAGGTAAACTAATTCAATTGGGTTTCACCTGGAGAACAGATCTCGCGAAACGAGAACTGCCCCGGACACCGGTGATCGAATACCGGCCGCGCGATAAGAATCGCGGGAAAATAAACGACGCTACCTGGCAGCCATTTCAAGACACACACCGACCGCCGATGCCGCATCCTGTGTCCTTGCGCGCATTCAAATCACCGGTGTTAACCACCGCTCCCCGGCTATTGAGACATTTATCATCCGGCTAGGAAAAATCCAAAAAACAATATAGAGAACCAGCAGACAGGATAAATCAACGGGAACGGCGACACCGAACGGTTAAAAAAATTTTCATCCCCTTACCTTCTCGATGCTCAGTCTCAAACACCATGTTATTCTCTACGTTGAATTCGACGATTTCTATAGCCGATTGCTGGGATCTTTGTGTGCTGAAGGTTGAGAGTTCTGTATTGGGAAATTGGAGCGCTGAGAGTTCGGAGTGCTAAAAGCTCCAGGAGCTGAGAATGCGGTGTGCTGAGAGATCTGGCGTTGAGAATTTGGGGTGCTTAGGATTCGATGCGCTGAAAATTTGGGGCGCTTAAAGTTCGATGCGCTGAAAATTCGGGGCGCTTAGAGTTCGATGCGCTAAAAATGCGGGGCGCTTAGAGTTCGATGCGCTAAAAATTCGGAGCGCTCATAGTTCGATGCGCTGAAAATTCGGGGCGCTTAGAATTCTTGGCGCTTAGAGTTCGATGTACTGAAAATTTGGGGCGCTTAGAGTTCGATGCGCTGAAAATTCGGGGCGCTTAGAGTTCGATGCCCTTAGAATTTGGGGTGCTCAGAGTTCGATGTGCTGAAAATTCGGGGAGCTTAGAATTCGGGGCGCTGAAAATTCAGGGGGCTTAATATTCGGGGCACTTTTGATTCGATGCGCTGAAAATTCTGGGCGCTTAGGTTTCGATGCGCTGAAAATTCGGGGCGCTCAGAGTTCGATGCGCTGAAAATTCGGGGTACTTAGAATTCAATGCGCCGAGAATGCGGTGTGCTGAGAGATCCGGCGTTGAGAATTTGGGGTGCTTAGGATTCGATGTGATGAAAATTCGTGGGGCTTAGAATTCGGGGCACTGAAAATTCGGGGGACTTAGAATTCGGGGCACTTTTGATTCGATGCGTTAAAAATTCGGGGCGCTTAGGATTCGATGTGCTGAAAATTCGGGGCGCTTAAAATTAGATGCGCTGAAAATTCGGGGTGCTGAATTTCATGGCGCTGAGAGTTCTGAGCGCTGATAGTTCGGCGCACTTGAATTTAGGATGCTGAGAATTTTAGGTGTTGGAAGTTTGGCGCACTGAGATTTCTGAGCGTTGAGAGTTCGATGCTCTGAAAATTCGATACGCTTAGAGTTCGATGCGCTGAAAATTCGGGGCGCTGAGAGATTGTGATTGAATACAAGCTCAGGATACATAAATTATATAATTTTCAGCGCTTGATGAAGAGGAATGGCTGAATCCAGTAAATTGAAACTCGGAAGGGCACATGAAGGTCGTTTATTAGACAGTGCGGTAACTGGACCCGGCCACGCCCGATCATCTAATCGTTACCCTCGGTACATCCCGGAATATTAATTAACCGGCGTGATTAATAAACTAAGACGAAGCGTCGGCTAGTTAGACGCGGGCCAGGGAGTTACCGGCGTCCATTGCGACCGTGCAGGCGCCACGGTTATCGTAATTATTGTAATTGGCGTTTACGAGGGCCATGAAGAGTCGCCGGTTGTTGGTCCGCTTCTCGGGAGCACCGGAGCGGAGAGGCGACTCGATCTTCCGGTTCTTCGCCGATCGAAGGTCGCTCGTAGCCGCTCACGGATTAGAACGTTTACTCGACTACAGCTATAGCTCTCGATATTTAAACAGCCGGCCGTGTGCGTTTCCATTAATAAGATTTATCAGTGGCGGCGACGTGAACCACCGCTGATTGGACATGACACATGATAAGCTTTGAGTTATAAAAAAACCAGAAATTAAGGAGAATGTTGCTTCTTTAAGGATAATTAACACATTGTGAACGATATCTTCTCATTGGCAAATAGTCTTAATTCCCAATAATTCTAAGCACTGAGAGTTCTGAGATAACGAAAGATTTGAGCATTATGGAAAGACTTTGAGCGGCGAGATTTCTGCGCGCCGAAAATTAGGAACGCTGAGAATTCTATTTTAAGAGTTTGGTTCACTGAGAATTAGTGGTAGTAATACAGGTACACAGACATTTGTATATCAGATTGGCGAGATCGCTCTCGATTTTTTGCTTCAGTGTTTATATCGCGATACGAGAATAACAAATAAACAAATTCAGAGAAATGCGGTAGAAAGTTGCCGAGCAAGCTATGCAATACTCTAAGAAAGTTAGTAGTAATAAATCGGAACTCGTCCCTGCCCGGACCAATTATCCTTATCACTTTCAACGATCGGTAACCTGCGCACGCACACCGATTCAGATCATTCTATGTAGATTGGTAGGCAATGTGACTAACTGAAACACGCCGCTTCTCTTATCAAATTCAATTGACTGGATCATGACGTTCTGCTTTCAAATAGCTCGCTAAACATCGGTTCCCAGCACAAAGAAGAAAACAAGACCGAACCGCGGGACTTATGCTTAGAAACACCAATTAGAGACGATCGATCAAAAACCGTGCAAGTAATAACAGCGTGGCCCGAGAAAAAATTCCGTAAGAAAATTGATTATCGGTTACAAAAGTGGATCGCGCGAATACCAATTTGATCCTCGTTACAGACGAGACTGTTTTCCATCCGACGCAGGCGAAATTAGGCGAAGAAACGTGGCCACCGGAGTTGTTAAACGCTCGGATCGAAAACAATTATACCGTTCAGCGTGCTGTTTTAGCCGTGCGTTCGAATCGCCGGCTAATCTGCTAAGCGTCGGTTTGTGTTTCAGCCGATTTGCAATTAACGCGTGACGCAGCTCATTAATCATTTTGCGTTTGCTCTAGAACAACCAGCTCGATAACGTGTTCTTTACCGGTGACGTCTTCTGTTCAACCTGCGCTGATTTGCGCCTTCGACTTTCGTGTGTTTTTAGACTGCGGATTTTATGCATTGACGATGCTGTAGAGATTAAATGGAAAACAGTAAGAATTGTGTTTGTTGATTATCGATCGTAAGATAGTTTATATCTTTATATATAAATATATATATATATTCGTGTATATTGGAATATGCACCAATTATATGGTCTCCGAAAAGCGCTAAGTACGAAATCATGCTCGAGAGAGTGCAACATAAATTTCTCAGGTTTTGTTTATACAAGCTAAATAATCCAATGTCATTCTTTGATCCTGATTACTCCGAAATAATAACTACAATGAACCATGAACCATTATCCCTTCGAAGAATAATATCCGACCAGAGCTTTATTTTTAATTTAATTAATAATCATATTGATTGTTCTTCTCTACTTACGCAAATCAATTTTTATGTACCGGAACGTGAACTGAGAAAAAGAGCGGGTTTTCAATCACTGAAAGCGAAATCTACTTACGGATTAATTAATCCAATGAATCGCATTATAGCAAAATCACGCACTATTTATAACAGTATTGATTTTTTCAATGAATCTTTGGAAAATGTTAAAATGCAACTACGCAGGATTATATGATAATACCTGTCGATTGTACCAATAGTATTTTGTCTTGTATCCTTCTCTTTTTTTTTGTTTTTTTTCTTTATTTTGTAAATACGTATATAAAAAGGGCTTCTGCCCGTCTATAATAAATAATAATAATTTATATATAGTTTATATCAAGACGTTCTGATCGAACCTTTGCGCCGATATCATCTATACTTCTTGTTATAAACAGTAAAAATGTTTAGAAAATTTGACAATCATTGAAATCATTCTAAATTCTATTAAAAATTAATAAACATTAGGATACAGTCATGCAACTCCATTTTCCCAAAATACATAAAATATTTCACAATTTGGGAAAATAGAAACGGTCAAATGAAACTTCGCATTATTTCATCCATAATTGTAAAATCTTCAAGAATGCAACGCAAGAAGCACACCTGCAATCGCACAACTGTTCAGCTAATGTCAGCAATGTAGATTCGTAGGAGAAGAAAGATCTCTCGAAGAGTAAACGCGTTCAGGTCACGTCGATCCGTCCGAGTGACGCAACCCTCGGAGCGATCTATTAGCGAGTCAAAGTTGCAAGAACCGCGAAACCGGTTCGCGAAGCGTTAACAAATCATTTTCGAGAGCGGGCAGCATAAATTAGGGCGCGACCAGCGTTTCCCCCGATCGGTATACCGATGCTGAATTGTGGGCAATGTCGCCGTCTCGGGAACCGCAATAATGTTCGCGGGCTGGTCTCCCGGGGCAAAAACGGGTCCCGGAAAAAACTCGAGCGCAATTTCCAGAGAGCGATCCTCTCGCCGTTCCGTTCTCCCTTGAAAACGAGAGTCCGCGGAGCTCGAGAGAGCAGAGAACCGACGGCGATTTATTCGCGTACAGGCCCGATTACTCTAGCGTAGAAAGTCGGCGAACGTTCGAACTTCTTGGTCACACTTCGACGAGTAGAACGATCTCGGAATTCTTTCCAGCTGCAATCGAATTAGACGCGAGCGCGTTGCAAGTTCAAACGGCCATAACTCTGCCGAGCATGGTCATACCCGGGTCGTTAAACAATTGCTCGGAACTATGGAATAGACTACACTTTCGTGCGATTCTTTTTTATGTTGCTTTTTGGCGAATTGTAACGATGCAAATGGTACATTCACTACATTGAACAACATTTTTTAATGGTCTTCGCGGTGTTGTGCGAAGTGAACGAAAGTTTTTAGACTTTATGATATGTTTCTGTGTAAAATTAGTTTGGGATCGTTGCTACGCGATTTTTTTTTTGCTCGAGTTTTTTTTTATTAAGCTTACCCAGGCCCCAAAAATGAGGTCTATACAGCTGATCCTAAATCGCATTATTTTACATAGTTTGAGTTACAGAAGTTACACATTTTTTCAGAGTTTTACGGTTTGTGTATCAATTAGCAGACTGATTGGCATGTCAGAGGTTATATGCGCAAATTGCATTCTTTAAAAAACGTAAAAATACGCAAACACGCCCTGATGTTGGGTTTGGTTAAAGACATGTCGGCTTTGAGGGGTAGAAAGAACCCCATCCTGTGTAGATCGTCAGTTAGTCTAGTTCTGTAAGCATCAAATAGGCAACATTGCCATATGACGTGGTCTAAGTCCTCCACTTCATGGCCACACTCACAGTTGGTATAGTTAACAATAACCACCCAGAAATTTTGGCCGAGTTATTCCAGTTTAATGTGGCGAATGTGGTAATAATTTTAGTACATTGTGCATCCTTATGCCATCTTGAATGTCAGTTACTCATTTTGACGAGCTCGCACGCGTGCAACGAAAGAAATCGAAGATATTGAAAAATTCTCTAGTTTCTGCCGCGGGTGCTCGGGATGGAAAAACGCGATAGAGGGGAACGCGGGGCCGAAGAAACAGTATTCCGTCGAGCCGTGACTTCGTTCACTTCGTCTGATGCCCCGACGCCCTTTTACGGAGGGAAATGGCTGGCTCGCAATTAACCACGGCCGAGTTTCGCACGGTTAAGGAGCTCTAAACGGTTCTTGACCCGGTTATTAAGCCTCATATCCTCCCCAGGAACGATTTCTCTCGTTAGAGAAAAGACATCCACCTCCTCCTTCTCACGCGAAATCGAGCATAGCCGTAACAAAACGAGATTACGCCGCTCTCAGCCGATTTCAGTGCAAGAACACCGACCAATTACATGGCTCGACTGCCTCGTCGATCATCGGCGCGGGCGGGGATAGAGAAAGAGAGAGAGAGGACGGTGTTCCATGGACGCCGAGCATCGGCAAAGAACGCGTCGTCGTCGAAATACCCAGAAACCCAATTTGCCCAGACCGCGCTGGCCATTATGATTAATTCACCCTACTGTAATCGCGAGAGCATCTCCGCCTCGTAAAAATCTACGTACCGTCGCTTCCTGAGCTCGTTTCGCTGGTCTACGTCTGCGAAGTTCAACGAGGCAACGGTTAGCCTCGTCGGCAAGCTAATTGCACCTGGTAACAGGTTATTAGACGGCGGATCTTTATGCTGAACGGAATCCTTGCTGAAGCAATCGCTGTGACGCTCTTCAATATTTTCGTACTCCCCCAAAACGCGATTCTTCATACTTTTTTTTGTAATTTATTTTACGTCGCTCTCAACTCTGCTAAGGTTACTTCGCGACGGGACCTACAGTTTATTATTGTGGGTTCCGAACCACCTTGGGCACCACAGTATTTAGATAGCACATTGACTATTTCCAGAGGTGCCGGCAGTAGAATCCAACCCGTGACCAATTCTTAATACTTTCTAGTAGTAGAATTATTGAGTTAAATAGTACTAATATTCTATGGATCTTGATGCCGAATAGATATTGTTCAGACGAAGATGAAATCAGAAGCTAAGCGATATTGTTGTCTATTAAATATCGTGATATTAAAGATGAAAATGCTGAAGACGGCTCTGTTTATTTCGAAATCAGCAAATTGCTATCCTCTCCTTTTCTTTCGAAGTTGTTCGCTGGACTCCGCTCACTCAGTGCCAGAACGAAATGATCAACCTTTAATCGATTATTTTCTCGATCACATCATCAATCTTATCTTATCATCGATTCGTCTAAAGCGTCTCAAGATTGACTTTCTCAGGATTAAGCAACAGAATAATCAACCGCGAACATCAACGTATTGGATCGCGTAACCTAACCGATCGAAATAGAGTTTCCGTTTGTCTGTACACTGTCCCTGGGGCCACTTTCTCGTCTGAGCAGAGTATACATCGTCCGATCCACGTCCGTAGATCACGAGACTGTCTGGTTCCTCGTACTTCTCGCGGCGGAAAATGGAAATGTTCCCGGCGAGAGAGGGACGATTCCTTTTAATATTTGAACGGTGCGCTGCTCTTCAGACGAGAACGTTCGCTGCACTTCAAGGTCCGAGTTCCACCTGGGAGCAGGGTCGGGAGCAGTGAAGCTCACGACTCTTCTTCCTCGGTACGTTCCAGCTGTTTCTCTCATTATCTGTTTCCCTGTAGTCCTGGCCTGATACAAGGTACGTCGTCCAGACACCTAACAACGTTGAATAATATTGCTGTAGTCTTCCATTATCGAGCATCAAAAGGAAACTTCAGTATAAATTTTTCTTTTTATTATTCGCAACTTGATTGAGCTTTTAGTAATTTCTTTGAAGAGAAAGATGATTAACCAACTTAATTTGTGCTACTTCTGTGCCTCCAATAAACTATCCCATGAAGCTATACTCAGAATATCATGCTTATATTGCTATAGTCTTCCATTATCGAGCATCAAAAGGAAACTTCAGTATAAACTTTTCTTTTTATTATTCGCAACTTGATTGAGCTTTTAGTAATTTCTTTGAAGAGAAAGATGATCGTTTAACCAACTTAATTTGTATTACTTCTGTGTCTCCAATAAACCATCCCATGACGCTATAATCAGAATATCATGCTTCATAAAATACTTCGTAAAGCGTAGCTAAACTAACATAAAAAAATTAATTGCTTCAACATGATCACTAGTAATCGTGAATGTATGTGAGTGTTTCTAACAACCTGATCTTCCACTTTACGATTGAGTTATTCTAGAAAGGAGTCTTTTAGCAGAATCGTCTTAGACACGAACTTCAGCAGAGTTTTTAGAGCAAGGGGTTAACTTGAGCGGCGGATTAGGCGTTTCTGCGACCTTTGTCATTTCGCGGGGACAATAATGTTCAAGATGAGGGCCACGTGCAGCCCGAGGACTTGTTCCAGGCCAGGCTGTCTGTCGTGAGATTTCACAGTGCACAATGGAGGCGGGTTCGCAGCGTGGAGAGCGTGTCGGAGCGTTTAGCCGGTCTCTCGTTGCCCCCGTTTCATTTTCACCTAGCTCGAGAGACCGAGCACGGCAATTCTAGCCCGTTTGACACAGTGCCACGCAGCTCTCGGTAAAGCTCTCGGCTTAAATCAGCTCAGCTCAGCGCGGCTCAGTTTCAGCTTGCTCGGTTTGCTCGCTCGAGTAACGACCTTCGTGGATAATGGTCGCGCGCGTGCAACTCGCGTCCAATTTGAGACAAGCAAAGAGAGCTTGGGCAATTTACTGCCTCGGACCATTTCGAAAGCGAACACACGACGGAGGAGGGTAGCGGCCGTATAGTTTGGAGAAAAATATCCTCCGTGTGCCGTTTCGACGGCACCTGAAACGGGAATGAGTTGTCAGAAATTATTGTTATTAAAGGCGGGGCGGAATACGCGAGCCTCCGACTCGCGCTCTCTCGCGTTAATAAAACGCGAGGATGGATTATTTCTGAGGCGGTGCTCCGCGCGATGGTGCTTCTGGTCTTCTGGGACAACGTTTATTGCCACGCTCGAAGAGGGAGCGTGAGCATTACCGCGCGTTCGCGAGCGTAAAACGCACTAGCGAAAAATTATTACGGGGCGATTCAATACCCGTACTTCGTCCGGAAAAATTAATTTGCGGAGAAAACGATCGAATTTTATTCTTTTTAGCGGTCTTTGTTTCAGACTATTGTCGAAAAGCTCCAGGGTCCGTGCTGTTTCTTAGATCGTGTAGTTCTACTATTTTCGACTGCGTTGAAAAATTTCTTTAATCATTTTTGAACTTTTAAACGCAACAGTGCTGATTTTCGTATATAATTTTCCACATTTACTGCAAGAGACAGCTGTTCTTAATTCAATTGAATTTTTTCTACCGCTTCGAGATAATGCTCTCTTCACAATCGATTTCGAAGCCTTATTTTTCTACCGGAGCAGAATACATCTTCCAACAAAAGCCTTCGAAATAAATGGTCTGTGCTCGCTCATGTCGGTCGCCGCTATCACAATGAATTAGCATATTTCATTCTCAGACATTCTGCCGACGAATTTGTGCAGGGTCCAAGGTAGCCAGAATCCCGAAAAATGGCCATGAAGCCAGGCACGTCCGCCATCGGCGGTATTTCGCTCGACCTTCGTTCCCAGCCCTCGTCTCGTCCGCTTCCTGGAAATTGAGAAAGATCGCGTCGGTGGATCACAGAGGACGATCCCTCTCTTGTCTGGCAACGAAAACGGTCTGTCTCTGCGAGGGCCCTTCGAATCGAGCCCCCATTCGATTATATCGAGGTGGTCCCCCGAGAAAGTTATAGGCTTGCACAATGTCCCGGCTGACAGAAACATTAAGGCCCCGGCGAAACCCGCAGAAAGGAACAACGCACTCTGCTGTGCACGAAACCATTTGGGGGAGGAATATTCCTTTGATCTATGGGGATAGATCCCCCGGACGATCCACCGGCTCTTGGCGAAGCGTGAATCCGCCGGAAAGTATCTAATATATCATCCGCGTCCTTTTTTTAGAAGACTCCAGGACACGATCGCTGCTGTGCCCATGGGTGTTCTATTATCCGGACAATAGCTCAATTATTGTGCAAAAATAATTGCAGCTTTTGTTCCCGAATTTAAAAGCTAAATGACGAATGTAGAACGATGAACTTTTAGTTCTTTTGCAATTATCGTCCATTGAATTTTGTAAGCCGCTGTTGAAGAACACGCTTATTAATTGTCTACTGATTTATTTTACATATCTTTTGATATTTATTAGAGGAACGTCGTTTCCATCTCCATTTGTCGTTCCTCGAGCCTCCCCAGCTGCTAATTTTATCGTTTAACCTTTCAACTACGTTGTGTAAATCCTGCATTTTTACGTAACACTTCTCGTCCAGCGGAGAAACGAATGCGAGCCTTAACGAGCGAGCCAAACAAACCGCGGTTTTCAAAGTACAGTTACGCTAACAAGGGTTCACAATCCTTTTTCGCTGGACGAGTCTAAATTTTAAGGGTATGCTGATGATTAGACTGGGGATTTTACTAAACAGGGACCAAATAGAAATTCCTTTATCGATTTTGAAATGCTGCAATTAACACAAACAATTTTTATTATGCATAAAAAATTGCAAACAACATCATAAATGATCAGCTCTTGCTTTACAAAGTAAATTTCATTAATTGTACAGTAACAGTCTGACTTCTCACAATACACAGACGTCGTTCCGGAAGATTTAACGATCCGAAGATCGCAAGAAGCGAACCATCGATTTCCCATCGTCGATCACAGCCAGTTATCGTCCCTGATCGTCGGGGATTCCGATATGGAACGGTTCCCGGTGAACAGTGTTCGGAACGGTTTTTCTCGGCCGCGAACACACGCGATAGGTCAACAGCACACTCTGCCCGGGATTCTATCGCAGGAAAGTGTGTCACTTTGGTCAGAATGTAAGACACGGGGAGAGGGAACTTGCGAGAGAGACCCGGTAACAGACCGATTGCGCAAAACGTTTGAATCTTTCGAACGGGTATAACGGGTATCCGTTCAGTATGCCACGAAGAGGCATACAATGCGCAGCCCCGGGTTGACTTGTAACACTTACCGGCGCGGCGGGCCGCGTTACCTTCTCGCGTCCTTATTGTTCGCTCGTTACATATGGATGCACGTGTTAACCCGTTGCAGTTCCTTTTCCGGACCGATCCTGGTCCCACACGCAGATTTCAGCAACGTGAACCCGTCGCGAAACCCTAATTCCCTATCTGACGCAGGCTTCTTCAACAAAAGTTAAAATTGTTCCACGTTCCTGTAATTATATAGAGATTGTTACATGTCCTGCCTGTGATTGTTTTAATTTTTGTGAGGACGACTGTACAGGCCCCGAAAAAGTTTTAGACGCGTCGATTTTTATTTGTCCTTATAAAGACTTTTCCAACAAAAATTTTGTGTAATTACACAAATAATTACACACAAAATTACTATATATGATAAAATTTCATCAATTTTATTATATGAATTCTAAAGTTTCATTTATTCATTAAAGGATATATTTTTTGTAAATAAAATATTTTTTTTATTTTAGTCCCTAAAATTTTATCTAATCATTTTTCATTAAATTTATCATAATTTAATATAAATTTTAAAAAATTCAAATAAATAATTTTATATATATACTGAATAAAATATGCTTATAATAAAATTAAATAATAAAAATTATTTTTATTTTACGTCTATAATGATATCTAAAAATAATTATTCATCTACAAATATAAATTCTTAATAATAAAATTTTATCATATATAGTAACAAAAATGATTATTTAGTTGATATTTAATTTCTGACGGTTTCAAGATGATTGCAGAAGAACAGCAAAAATCGTTGATGGCATTACAATGAATTAGGACCGAGTTACCAACATAGTCAAATAAAAAGCGTCATCTTGTATGTACCAGCTTGTGCGTCATGCTTCACGGATGAATTATTCTCGAATTATGAAAGAGCATTTGACCCTATAGAGCGGAGAAACGTCGAGGAAACAATTACTAAATGATCATTTCGATGAACGCAATGCTCGTTCGCGTGTGCACTGTAATTGAATCGCGAAAGTCCGCGTCTCCTTAAAGCGTGCCTCTTTTTTTCTGGAAGATCAAGAGATTCGTGAGTAAACATCTTCGTGTTTGGTCTGAAAGATGCTGGACATCCTCTTCTATCTTGTGCGAGCTCTCGGCCATAAATCTCTCCTAAGAAAGTAAAATGTCCACCAGGTTTTTTCATGTCGGCTCTTTAACAGTTGCAAAATGTACAATGAGCCTAGCCCCTTTAGTCTCTCTCTTTTTCTCTCGGCAAACTAATTACTTGGACGGCACGAATTATCGTCGTTTATGTAATGACTGAGTTGGTGGAGACCTGGTCGTTTTGTCGCTCGAATGAATGGGATGCTGCGATTCTCTCCGCTTTCGCGGACTCGTGACTCAGACAATGGCTGCGTTTTACTTTCGAATCTGTCGTCGAGTTATCGATAGCTGTTATCGCTAATCCTTGGTGCATTGATGATCCCCAAAAATAAAATCGTCAGGATGTGAAGCTCGTGTATCTACGACAAAAATACCAGCGAAATAGAACGTTAGACATATTAAACGAATGGCATCAATATATTACTTTCCATCTTCCAAAAGTATTTATTCAAAATGCTTATTTTGTATGAAGATTTTTTCTCGTGAAATTGCAGCCTGAGAAAATCATCCTAGGTTTAAAAGTTTAATTACCGAATGCCTAAGGACGCTTATATAATAAAAATTGCTCGGAACCTAAATCAATTCCTTATCTATTTAACGAGAGACAACAGACAGAGTTGTGCTAATTCAATTACATTGTAATTCATTTATGTAGTTGAATTACATTGTATTTCAATTAATAGTAATTCAATTACGTCGTAAATGAATTACTATATAATTCAAACAGAACGTAATTCAATTACTAAGTATTTCAATCAGATTTGTAATTGAAATACAATGTAATGGAAATACAATATACTTGAAATACAATACAATACATGAAAACAATGTATTTTATAATTGTACTCCATTGCAATTACGAATTACATTGTAATTTAATTGACTAAAGATCTGAATTATAAATTGCAACATAATTCAATTACAATTTAATACAACTACAATGTGTTTTATAATTGTGCTCCATTGCAATTATGAATTACATTGTAATTTAATTGACTAAAGATCTGAATTATAATTTACAACATAATTGAATTACAATGGAGTAATTCAATTGTAATTCTGCACAACTCTGACAACAGATATCTGTCACTTATGAGACAGCAAGTATACCATAAAAATGGAGTAACACTCACGAGGTCAATCTGTAGCGGGCCTTGTCTCAACATGTCCAGCCCGTATCGATCACTATGTCGGCATTGTACTTTCTACGAGGCAACGGATCGTTGTCCTGAAATTCCGCGATCCCCTCTCGGGGATCTAGCGAGATACGTCTCTCGCGGTGCTCTCGCGATTAATAATTCTTCAGCGAACAGATGTTTCGACACGTCAGACATGCAACCGGACTATCCATCACGGTTGCCAACATAGCAGGAAGCTGACCTGAAAAGGAGAGCACGGGTCCTGTGCGCCTTGTTATATACTATCTTCATTATGTCACGATCGGTGTGTGTTCGCCCGTGCTGTTGCCTCGCCTTACACTCGAAGAAATCTCCTACGTACTAGCCGATTTCGTCGCTAGCAAATTGCTGGGGCACAGCGTTGCGACAGATCGATTTTGATCGACGTGCCCCAAACGTTGCGCTGGCCTAACAGGATCATTTCGTCGCTAGCGGTTCGATTTTATCGGACCGGAGAGTGGACCGGTTCGACGATTGCCCTATGTCATCTGCGAGTCTTGATCGAAAGACTTTATTCTCCTCTTTTATAATTCCTAACTGATGAAAGAGCTTTCAACATAGTTGTCTCTCCTCCGTAGGTAGCAATGCTTGAACCATTGCACTCGGCTTGTTCTCTCTTAAGGCACGACTAAAAATTACAATACTAAACAATGGAATAATTAGAGCAACATTGATGTTTCTATTCAACAGTTGCTTAGTTTCAGCGATGAGTATTTACGTTTCAAAGATGGTATTGTCCGAAAAAGGAACATAATATAATGTATAATATAATGGATAATATTAATGTATATTATCCATTAATATAATGGATAATATTAATGTATATTATCCATTAATATAATGGATAATATAATAGATAATACTAGCACACAATATTACTCAAACAAATAGTAAAATAAATAGAGCATACTATGCCACTGCCCAAAAAATGATCAAATAAATACAGACTAGCGTATGACCCTGTTCAAATTTTTTAAAAAATTACAGACTAGGATAATCTTGTCCCAAAACATGAGATGATGCAAACCAACGATTGAAAAATAGGTGTAACGATGGTTTAAGAGCACTTTTCGATAAGTTACCCTTTCCCATCGATCAGGTGACTGTTCCAGGTAATGCGAGCGAGCCGAGACGAAAGGACAGCTCCGGTGTCCTGCGACTCATAAGGATCACTTTCCCACAGCTGTCTGGCTTTCGTTCTCCGTCTCACGTCCGTCTAGCCGGCGCGAAAGAAGCCTGGGCCCGCAACAGCTCTCGGTTGTTAACTCTCGGGGCCCGTGAGGCCCCGGCTAAATATGCATATTCTCGGGGGCTCGGTCTCTCTCGCTGGACTCTCTCGGACCGGCGCGGCCGCGGCGTGTCTCCGTGTGGGGCGCGCGCGTGAAACACGTTTCAGGATATCATCCGAGGCGAACAATGGGGAATCAAACGAGGAACGTAGGCGCTTGGAAAAGCGTTAGGCCGGGCGAATGTGTTATGTTCTGACCGGCCAGCTAGCCGTTGTAGAATGCGGTTGACATTTCTCGGCAAGTAGAGCGTTACCCCGCGGAACCGATCGCCGATATTCACCGGCCACCGATTTACTACCGATCCCAATCTATTTCAAGAGAATCCTCCTCGTGGACGAATCTTCCGACGTCCTGCGATCACAAGTTTACCTAGACATAACTCGATATTTATTTATTCAAAGGTATTTTGTGTACATACAACTGTGTGCAAGTCTCTAATTTCAATAATTGTGAAATAACGAATTTGGAATCTGTCATTTCTGATGAGTCCGCGTTCCAGTGTTGGAGGAGGTTCGGAGTCCAGAGTTTCCTTGAAGGCGGCAGGACTCGGTAGAATAGTCCTCGCGGCAGGATATTGGTCGTGCAATCGCCGCCGCTGTGCCGTGCTCGTCTTCGTTTCCAGCAAAAGCGAGAGTCACTCCCACGCGATGCTGAGGAACGCTTAATATCCTTTCCTCCTTGCCGTTAGCGTCGATCGTTAGGCAGTGCTATTTCACGTGCGGAACGCAAACGATCCGGGCTAGCTTCGCTCCGGCACCCTTCCCTCTCTTTCCCTCTTTTCTCTTGCTGGTTGTCTCTGTGCCTCTTTGACTCCATTTCGCAGGTTTTATGTCCCTCTGTCTTTGTCCCTTTTTGACTCCATCTCTCTCTGGCTCTGTTTTTCTCTATCTCTGTTTCTCTGTCTTACTGTTCATCTGTCTCTATCTCTCTTCGATTCTATTTCCTTTTATCTCTGTTTCTCATCGACTCAGTTGCTCTCCATCTCTACCTGTTCCTCTATGTTTTTCTCTATTCCTGATATCGCGTCGAGGGAAAGGGCTCCGTCGTAGGTGCGTGCAGACGCCACCGTTCCCTGTCCCTTTTTACGGCGGATATGCATATGCACGCATGGACGCACCCGCGCCGCACCGCACTCGTAATTTATATCGGGAGAAGGCCCTGCCTCGAAATTGTCCGTGGCGAATATTCTTCCGAGCATAATGATCCTTATTACCGGACCGAGGATGTTTATGCAAATGCGCCGCGCTGCGAAGAATGGGAGTTTGGATTCAGCCGCAGTTGTTACGTACGTTTGTTGCGTATTAATAAGACCTGGCAGAACCCCAAAGGACTGTTATCCTTGCCTGCGGCTTGGGTCCGAGGACCTGTATCGTTCACTGGAAACTATCCGATAGCTTGTTCCTTTCTTTAGGTTCGGAAATGAATGAAATGAATAAAATGAATAAAATTAATATAATGAATTCTATCCGGACCCATCGCCAGTATAGACAGGACTCTTTTCGATAAGATTTTCTGTTAGGATTTATGTAGTGGTACGGTTTAGGAGGCTGTTGGTGGCAGTTGGGATTGTTTACAGCCTCGTTTGTCGACTTTTTAACCAATTCGTGGATGATGTTGTCAGAACAGGATAATAGAATGCAGTCTTTATTAAGTCTCTGCTTGAATCACATCATTACAATGCAAATCTTTATGCAGAATAAGGATAATAGCCAAACAGAAACTTATTTCTTTCATTACTTTCCATAGATTGGTAATTGTTAATCAGTATTTGTAAATTATTCTTATCTACCTGCTGTATGCACAAATATTTGTTCGCGAGTGAAACAAAGCGAGTTTGAGTTTATGCGAGTGCTCCAATTAGCCAGTTGGACGCAATAACGAAGCTGCGCTCGCTAATTTGTGACGTAACTTGACGCGTGCATCTTAAACTGCAATACTAGTGACTGTAGTAGCTTGTTGTTAGCATCAAAAGATGAATTGTTGCTTTAGACATAATTGCCTTGGCCATTTACAACTTCCACAGACCCCGCAATTTAATCCTAAGAAATTTCAAAGTGTCACAAGGTGTTAAAGTGCATTCAGAGGAGATCTTGAAGTAGCATGGAACCGGAAGATACTGTGAAGCATAGCACCGACAATGGGTAACCTTGAATTTAGCAGAGCGGAAACGCGCCACGAGACGCGTCCGCATCTCGCAATCTCTCTTTCTCTCTAATTACTTTCTCCGAGCCGGTCTATCGGCGGGATCTGGTCTAATATGAGCCGAGAAACTATACCGTGCTCTCTCAGTGCATGTGCCGCGCATGACGTAACAGTAACCTACTTCCTGTGTGCTCTCTCGCGAGCGAGCGAGCAAGGAGCGCGCGCGCGCACGCGTTCATTCATGTGCCATGAAAGAAACGGAACCGGGAGAGTAAACAAGAGAAATAGAACGCGGACAAACACACAGAGAGATAAAGAGAAAGACTAGGTTAGGTCCCGGGTTCCTCATCCTTTTCATCAGCAGGCACGCACTTAGGTGTGTTTGCTCCCGTCGCCGCGGTTATCGGTGCATCTGTTGCAAGAGACTAGGCCAGCTCCGGGTTAGGCTTGATGCATTAGACCAAAAACGGCGGGGAAAATATAATGGGATCCTCTGCCGCACGTTTCGCCACGGATAAATGTGATTTGGACGAATTATGGCAGATCTTTTGGCTTAAGTGGAATCAGATGTCTGTGGTCAGACAACTCTGTACTTTAAGTGCAGTACAGTTAGCATTATAGTTAATAGTTTGTTAACCATTTATCTGTACTTGTGTGAGGGATGATTTTTTAGCAATTCGCATGGTCTTCCTTCTAGTTCCAGCGATGAAGAAAAATATTTGTATTACAACTATTTTCTATTTTGCTGAATAAGCAAGTTGCACCGTATATCTCTAATTTCAGCAATGTAGAAAAGATATTTCTATTAAAACTATTTTTTATTTTATTGGCTTAAGTGGAATCAGATGTCTGTGGTCAGACAACTCTGTACTTTAAGTGCAGTACAGTTAGCATTATAGTTAGTAGTTTGTTAACCATTTATCTGTACTTGTGTCCGAGATGATTTTTTAGATTTCGCATGGTCTTCCTTCTAGTTCCAGCGATGGAGAAAAATATTTGTATTACAACTATTTTCTATTTTGCTGAATAAGCAAGTTGCACCGTATATCTCTGATTTCAGCAATGTAGAAAAGATATTTCTATTAAAGCTATTTTTTATTTTCATCAATAATAATATTATTATAAATAAAAATATTTCAATTCTACTAAAATTGCGATGGATCATCCTTCAAATAAAATTAAAGGAAACGAAGCGAAACGAAGTTTACTAAAATTCCATCTGCTTCACCGATGATGAACGAAAGATTAAGGTTCCGTAAGGCCTTCTGCAGGATCTAAGCAGTTTTGCAGCGAACTCGCGGACCCCGTTTTTGAAAAATGCGATCGATCGACAGTCCGAGGGATGGAATTTCGAAAGGTGTGATTTTTCGTGGGTGTCGACTGAACAATGGACGTCAGGTGAACGACACAGAGCGCTGTCTCCTGTCCCCTGTCTCCGATCGGATTTGGGAGTAACCGGGAGGAATTTAAACGGGTGTGTAGGCGACAGTGAAAGCAGCGTTACTTAATACTCGGTATCACCGCTCGTAAATAACAAAGACCGCGTGTACCAATGGTGTCCCGGCCGACTTTTGTCGTTCCTGGTCTCTCGGTGCGTGTTTAAAGTGCCACGGTACAGGAAGGTAGCTAACGAAAAACGAGACTCGCGAGCTGGAAAACGAAAGTCGAAGAGACAAATTGCATTCGGCCAACGAACGCGAGTTTCTCGGCCATGCTCGCGGGATTATTACCCTATAAATCCCGCCAGGAACGAGATTAAAAAGATCAGACCTCTGGCTTTGGAAGAGATTCCCAAATACGCGGTCGATAAAGTTTGACAGAGTACTTCTTCACGTTTTCTGTCTTGCTAGGGATCTTTATGCAAAAGAAAAATTTTCCAATTTTTCCGTATATTATACCGGATAAAATCATGCAATTAAAGGGTAAATTCCAAGGGTAAATTAAAACAGTTATGTAATGTACAAATGCGGAACAGTTAAGTTCAGCTCACCGTATTATAGGAAGATAAAATAAAAAAAGACTTCAGGAAACTTGAACAATGCCGAGTTCTAGACTACATCTACAGCCAACTGAAAGGGATCACTGTCAAGTCCGCGCAACTATGTCAGCGTTTTTCCCAAACCGCCATTGTTGCGTCGCCGTTCTAGCAAGATTTCTGCACAATCAACCTTCAATCCCTCAATCTCGAGTTTCTCATTAATTACCACGGAATGCAAGAAGCCCCCTAAAAAGAAGTTAGAGATCACTGTTAAACATAATCACTGTCAAGTCCACCCGAAGTACTTCCCAAACTGCCATTGTTCTTCGTCCACTGGCAGCCTCTAAGCCTTCCCCACGATCTATCACCAACGCATCTATGTGCTACCACCTGCACATCATCTTCGCCAGCTGTGTTACCCGTACGAGTCAACGAGGAAAAAAAATAGTACTCAGAAAAAGGAGTCGACCAAAAGCTCCCGTGGATATTCTTGAAACAGTAGGATCCTAGTGGCGAGAGAAACAGATGAAAATCTTTGAATACTAGAGAACTATGCGTGTGAACGGAAGCAGAGTGGGTCGTGACGTTCTCGCAAAAGGAAAACCTCGGGTTTCCGTTCTTTGATTCCCTTCAGCTACTGTGGACGCGTTTTTGCGTTTTTGAAACGCTAATTATATCCGTGACGCTTTAAATTAAATTATTGTTCGCTGGAACAGAATTTTCACGACAGAAATTTAGTGAGAACTTCAAAAGTTCATCCCATAACTTACGGACCACTATCTTGAATGTTTTGGAAGTTTGGAAAAATAATTGCACTTTTAGTTATCATTTGCAAGATTTTTCTATTTTAATTGAGTTTCATGATTACATCTTCATCTAAACTTATGTAAAATAGATATGTGAATGAAAGTAAATAAAATCAGCAATCTAATCCTGTATTATGATAATTGTAAGTATATAATTAGAAGTTGCACATTGGATATGGTATGGTCAAGTCTTAATGCAACTCCTGCAAATGTATTCTTGCACATTCGACGGTTAAAAGAATATTTATCTTGCACTTATAGCTAAAATGTAACAAACAATTTTATTGAAATCCTGCTGCGACTTGAAGTGAGCAGTTCTGTAAACATAATGCAACCTGAAGAGATAAGATGAAACAGGTTCGTTAAAAAAGATTTGCAACAAGTTCTTGCTGCATGTAGCTTCAAACAAAAACAAAAATACGAGCCGGAGACAGCAAATTTCAGGAAAACTGTGAATATTCGAAAACATACATTTTTATCAATTTTTATCAAGTTTTGAAAAATATTCGAAACTTAAAACCTTGTAAAAACGACAATAGAAATACGACAATCCAGAGGAGAAAAATATATTAGGAAAACCGAGAATTTCGAGACGATTTTTTAAAAATTCCTTATCCACCTTCACATACGAGTATATCAAAAAATTACGATTTTACGATTCTCTACATGCTCAAGAACTTCCCAAAAATTTAGATAAAATTTTTCGCGGTCCCAGAGTCTTTTACGCCATATTCTGCACATCCTCGCGTTTTTTCCTCGCGAGTAGTATGACGGTGCCCGACGATGATCGCAACCTTGAAGAGCCTGTCCCCTCAGGGCCCGCGGAGCGCATCGCGCAGCCCCCTCGATTTACACGGCGCCAGCGCATCGAGCGCAGCGCGCATTCTTTCCTCCTTTTTATTAATGAGCTACCGCAGCGACGAAGGTCGTGCCTCCTGATGATCCTGGTTAAACGACGATTGCGTCCACTCTCGCGAGAAAGAAATTAATTATTTCGCTGGGACTTTTAATCCGTTTCTTCTCGTCCGCCATTAATCAACCGTCGCCTGGGTATCAGCTCTTTGCTACCCGGTTTCCGCTGGACCACGGGGTATTTGTAGCGCATCCACAGTGTTGCAAAGGAAACCGGGTTTCGTTCTTTCAGCCACCGACGATACTGCGATGGTTCCACATCGCGGCAGTTCAATGTAGACGTCGCTGCGGGTATTATAGCTGAGTGCGTGCATGCTGGTTTAAGCCTGGTCAATTGATAAAATATGTGCCATCAACCAGGGCATTATCAAAATTAATTATTTGAAAAATGTTATCCTCTTCGGCCATGTGGCATTTGAAATAATCTTGGTAGCTTATTTGAACAGGCAAATAAATTTTCAAAAATACATCATCATTTGAATTTTTTATGATTATGTACTTCGTGCACTGAAAAACTATGTTATAAGCGAACGCAGCTAAACTATAATTATTAAATTGCAAACATTAGCGTATCTGAATGTAATAATTGATTGATTACTTTTATAACGTCTTCAGATGAAATTAGTTATAATTTCAATTGATTTATTTATTACAATGTAATTGAAATAAATCATTACTAAAAATGATATATTATTTAATTGAAAGTAAAGTTTTTAAAGTATATAGAATTACCGTAAAGGATTAAAAGATGCAATTTTTCCAGAAAAATTGAAAATTACGGGAGACGACGCCATTGCGAGAAGCATGGTATTGATTATGGTCGAGGGATCAGTGGAATAGTGAACGATATCGATCGGTCTCTCTCCCGTGGATCGGTGGCTAGGGCAGTCGGAGAACAGCGTCTCTCGGCGAACCGGTGCATCTAGATCCGACGAGATCTAGATCCGCGGCGCGTCGGTGACGTCCAGGCAGCAACGGCGAGGAAAAAAGGCACAGACCGACCCAAACGCGACAGATCTATTCCTCTATTCATCGGTCTCGTCTCGATTCCGTTTGAGCGCGTCGCGCGCGCGCGCCTCTTTGGCCTCGATTCGATTTGTCACGTGCGAGCCTCGGGACGAACGCAAGGGAGAACACAATCTATCGATCGAAAATCGACAAACCGAATAAATCTACTGTCTGCACCTTTCAGTCTAGGGGGGCTTCAGTTTCCACTGTCACCACGTCTGTCCGTTTGAAAAGGGAGCTTCAAAGCTAGACGAGCCCAGATCAAATACGATCCTCTTTGAAACGATCCGGGTCTTCTGTGGTACCCTATTCCCTCTGACCGTATACGATCGTTGATCATGCTACCGTCTCTATGTGGACTCTCCGGGAAAATTAACTACTAACTTATGCTCTGTTCATAGTGTTCACATACAGTCAGCTGCAAAAATAACTGACCACCTTTTAAAAACGAATAAATTCTATATAATTGGTTCCCATGGCCTGAATTTATACCAGGTAATGAATAAAAAATTAGCATTGGTTGAAATTGCAAGGAAAACAATTTTATCCAAATCGATTAAGATCGCTACGACGTATAAATATGTGATCTACGTTTCAGATTAAGGCTCGTAATTACGATGTTCTTTATGGTAGAATGATTTCCTTCCTGATTGATAAAGAGAAGTTCAAGGCAAGCGTTTTCGTGGGGTTGGAATGGCGCTGACGTCTAGAGTAATGTATTGCTTATTGGTGGCAGCGTGCTAGAGAAATGTCAAGGTTGCTCTAACGTTCTCCTTAATAATGCGGCTGTATAAATAGCTTGATTGTGTGGCTTGTTCCGATAATAAGCATACTAAACAAACTTGACGATTCAGCGCGCCAGTACTTAATCAGATACCTTTCTTATTTCTTGCTGGATGTAGGCCGTGGGCAATCTGTCTAATTCTTCTGACATACATATACGGGGTGTCCCGGGGTTTTCCGGCCGTACTACGGGAGAGTGTTCGACAAGAGGAAATAAGTAAAAGATGTTATTTGAAGTTTAGTTAGAAACGCTTTATGAAAGGTCGAACATGATAACCTTATTCGTCGATAGTTATCATGTTTACTATCTTGGAGTAATTCATAACTATATAATAATTCATAATAAATACATCATAAATACAAAATAATTCATAAACATCAGTGTCACTTTTACCACAACACCTGTTAGGTACACTGCGAAGTAAAATCCGCCGTTACCAAATTCAATTTCATTTGTTTATAACTTCGTAATAACTTCATAATTTTTTTCTTATTTCTAGTTGTAGAATATGCTTCCGTAGTTTGACCGAAGAAACCCGGGACACCCTGTACATACATAAACATTTTCTCTAGTATGTTTTAGAAAAGACATCAATATTGCAAAGTTGTTGTAAAGACGTTGGTACAAATACTGGGTTAGCAAAATAAAATCTTGCAGTAAACGATGTATTAAAACGATGCATCAAAATATGTAAAACCACAACGAGTACAATTTTAATGAAAAATGAATTGCCTGGAAAAACCACGGTACAAAAGCCGAGTAGGTTCACACAAGTGCATTAAATAATGCATAAAAGCAATCCGTAAAAATATGTAAAAACTTCAACTAGTAGAATTTTATTAAAGAAACAAATTTCCTCGAGTGGACGAAGAGAAATTATTTTTCTGAATTACGTACCTCCATCTTTAGTCGCTCGAAAGACAATCCCCTCGGTCATTAGCCCTTTCTCCACACAGTTCTCTCTTAGGCGATCTGAATCCCGTAGTCGCGTGCGCTCGCCATAGCGCCGATTACTCACGCCCACGCTTTGCACCGTGCGTACAACACCTACCTCTGTCGCTCTGTCTCTTTCTGGCTGACAATTAAGGGTCCTGCAGACCAACGCGGATATTTCACGGCAATAGATTCTCGGCGATACAATATACGCTACCGTTGCGAGTACCCGGACACGTACCGAACTCGGATAAATAGCGTGTTAACGTTGGAAATGCCGAGCACAGCACTTTCAATCTATAGGTAATCGTTCCTCTCCTACGAAAATGTCTTGATCACATTTATCAAAATTTCAACTCGTTTCTAATCAAATTTCCGCTATTTTCTCTTTTAACCACTACTATTTACTTTGTGAATGTGACTATTGGGAAATTCTTCATTGTTCACAATTTATAGAAAAAACGTGAAAGTTTATATATTTATCGCGTGTCTGTATTTTCTCCCTCACCTATATCGACTACAACAAATTAATATATTGTAGTATTATTTATTATTATATCATAATAATTTTATCATTACTACAGTAATATTATTATATCATAGTAATAAATAATATCAAAGTAAATATTATATCAAATTAAAAAAAAAATAAAAAAAACATAGTAGATATTAATATAAATCTGATGACTCTGTTTCGATTGAAACGAAAGTTTACTTATTCAATAACTTATTTTCCATTTTGCTCTATTGCTTTCTGCCATGTTTGAGGTAAATCATCATGTTATAGAATAACCCTATGAACAATTATCTGAATTTCATCTTCGAATTTTAATTCAGAAACACCACGAACTTTCGTTCCAATCCAACGTATTCAGTTATTAATGTATATTCAATTTCCATTTTGCAAACTTTGAGTATAATATTATAAATGGCAGTGTCTATGAAGTGACTGGGTTAGGTAGGAAGTTTGGATTTGGTATATTAGATTGTCAGTTTGCAAACTTTGAGTATAATAAGTGGTAGCATACACGAAGTGTCCGAGGTATAATCGGATCCAGATTGCAGCATTGTGATCGCGGATAGAGCGTCGATCGGCAATTAATTAGACAGGAAAATTACGTTTTATCGCGATGACTGGCGAGCGGTAGAGAGGCAAGGTGAGGCAGAGCGAGGCGCGTGGCACACGCGTGCGTGTCCCCGTTGGCACGCGTGACAACGGGAAGCGCATCGAGGCAGCGCGCGGCGCGGCGCGGTCGCTGATTAATTCGACGCGCGACTCGGTGCGACGCAGCGCTGCGCTGTGCGTCTCCTTAGATCGAATTCCCCGTAACCTTGTAAACCGGCGGTTACACGGCGTTGTACATATCAGCGAAGGTGTCGAAGCCGAGTTGCTCGGCCTACACGCCCACGCGTCCAACAGACAGATGGATTAGACAGATACATACGCTTATTGGCTTTGGGAGCGAGCTGTCTCGCGTTCCTTCCATGTTGCAACCGCGCCAATGATCGCCAAACTATACCATCTCCCATCAGAATAAAAAGTGATGTCTCGGTTTACACACAATAAAAATCATTCACATAACAAAATCGAAATAGTTGCAATAAAAGGACGCAGTAAAAAAATGTGAAATTAACATCAATTCGAGAGCCTGTATAAAACCTAATAAATTACGACATTTTGTGAGACCATGATTAAAAGAGATATAAACCATTATTCCACAGCTAGATTAAAGAGGATAACACAAAATAAGTATGGGGTAGTCATTTTTTTATTTCTTGTATTCGAAGACATGTGTGTGCATATTGTTACAAACAACTTTAGTAAAGTTTTGAGATAAAATCAATTTTTAATCAAACAACGAAACCCTACTTATTTCTTACAAAAGTCACATAAATAGTCTCTAGATGTACTCTGTGCATCACTGCATTTTTCGTGTGCATTCGCTGCAGTGATAGCACACAATGTTCATGTGGAGGGTTCTCGTACTTTTCTTTACAATAAAATACAGTAATATTCATTTGGGTTGTACTCCGTATTAATTTCTTTTTAAAACGTGTACAGGGAAAAATTGTTCAGAATGATGTATTTGACGATATATTTCGAGGTCCTTAAAATCAAAATTCTTTTACAACAAATACAATAAGAATTCATTTTTGTTGTTCTCAACGTTCATTTTTTTTAACATGTGTAAGAAAAAGTTATTTAGAATGACCTTGACATACTTCAAGGTCATCGAAATCAAAACACAATCTAAAATACAAATGATTAAAGTATTGCAATAATTCAGAATGTCGAATGATTATTTGTAATCGTATTCGAAATGAAACGTGGCCAGCCCTGATGCAACATCCTCGGAAGGATCCTCTCGCCGGAACAAAGCGAAGAAAGTGAGCTGAGGAGAGCGAGGAGCGATGCTCGGGTGCAGCAAGCTGCGAAACTGCATCTCTGCCGGCGTGTCCCGTTCAGCGAAATTCGCTTGTCTGGTCGTCCCGCCACTGTGTTACGTGCGGACGGTTGTTTAAAAGCGGGCAATGCGCGCGATGCGGCTCGATATATATCGCGTGTTTCGAGCGGAGTGCAACGGGGCCCGAAGTGCAGCGCGCTGTGCTCTCGGTGCAGCGCGCTCTCGGTGCGACCGGCGTGCATCGCAATGCAGCGCAGCCAGCATAAAACAAGCTGCCATACATGGGGCGACCGTCAGCCGACTCCGGGTTATAGCAGGACCAGCTCGCTTCAAGCTGCGGAGCGAGACAGAAGGGAAACTGCTTGGAAGAACACGGTCGACCGTAAGCTGAACGAAGATACACCGACCGAGAGGAGAAGAGAGAAGAGTCGGAGGAGGGATCGAAGATTGAAAGAGAGGAGGCAGAGAGGGAGAAAGAGAACAGCGAACAGAGTGGAAGAAGAGGTGAAGGTAAAGAAAGACTCGAGAGGGAGAGAGACCGTTTTGGAGAGAGGAGGAACGAGGCAGAGCAGTAAGAAGCGGAAAGAGATGAGAAAGAGAAGAAACAGAAACCTGGGGTGGAAGGATCGAGGGAGAGATGAAGAAGAGAAAGAGAGAGTAAGAGAGAGAGCGCTGGTGCAGCAACGTGTTATCCACGAGTACATGCGCACTCAGGGACCGTGTTCATGAAACCGGGCCTCTCGTCGAGATAAGCCAGACTCGCTCCTTACGAACGAGGAGCACATGAAAAGGTCTCGAAGGTCCTCGACACCTTCCGTTTCGAGTCGCAATTTTCGTTAGAACTTGGACACGAAGAATCGTCGAACGTTTAGAGGGTCGTTACCGCTGCTGAGGACTCGCTTATCCGACGATCGGGAATAATTAGAAATCGAAACGGATGTTTAGCCAAGTAAGAAACTGTCCGAGCATCGAGAAACGTGCACCCACAGAGGCTTCCGACATTCATTTATCACAGTCTGACCTATTATGACACTGGACTACTGGCGCGCTCACGATCGGGGAATAGGAGAAATGGACCATATAAGTGAAATGAACACATACTCCTACAAATGAGTATCCAAAATTGTTTCGTATTTGACAACAATTTTGTACAATTTCATAAACGAACGAATCCCAAAGAATTTTTGCATGTTGTAGCACAGTATAGAAAAATGAAATTTGGTAGCTAGAATAATTATTCGCACTTGATATAATCTTTTTGCATGAACGAATTAATTCCAAATAATTCCTAGAACGAACCAAGTCTATTCCAGGATCAGCTGTAGACTTTTCGGAATTTTTTCAATCTTCCAAAAGATGGATTGAGCACAAAGTAGCACAGCATGGAAAAAATGAGATTCGGTAGCGAGAATAATTTCGCTTTACAATTTCTCGTTACAGTGCTACAAAAATTCTAAAGTTAGTTATTCAGGCTAGATAAAAATTTTTCACATGAACGTATTAATTCTAAATAATTCCTAGAACGAATCAAGTACGCTCGAGGGCCAGCTGTAGAGCTTTCGGAATTTGTTCAATTTCGATGGGGACACATTGTAGACGGTGCACGGAGTTGCTTAGCGTAGAAAAAGGTGATTCAGTGGCAAGAATTTCCGAAACGGTGAAAGAAAGCGAGAGTGCAGGATGACGACGGACGGCGGGGATTTCGATCGTGCCCCACTCTCGCTTTTTCGCGGCCGGTTGAAAAAGATAATAAGGGCGCCCGTGAAAAGAGTGACGCGCGGCCGCGTGCACATATACAGGGACAGGAAGCTGCCGTGCAAAAAGGCAGAAAGCAATCACGATCAGGCCCGAATATGGGCGAGTAAGGTCAGGGTGCGAACGCAGCTGAGAACGAGGAATGCCATTACGCGCGTTTCGAACTCGCCGCTCTCGTACACACACCACCCTCCCTCTTCTCTCTCTTTCTCCCTTCTTCATATCCTTTCTCTCTCGCGCTCTTTCGACAAGCATTTTCTACGCGGAACAACCTGGAGCCTGCAACCTGGTTGCAACTTTCCTTTCCTCGGGGACTTTAAATCGATCGGGAATTCGTTTGATCGACGTTAGATTGCATCGCCGTTAAGTGGAAGCTTAACGAGACACTCGCTTCAGTTCAGGAATTTTGGTCCTGACTAGTGAAAGTGTGATTCATGGTTGGTTCCCTGAATCAATGCTGTTTAATTCCGTTCGGCTGCGATTTTATAAACATCAGGGTGTGTGAGACATTTTTTCCGATTGGAAAATTTTTTCTGAACAACGTACGCTAAAAATAGTATTTGTTAGGTGTACAAATTAATGCGAGGCCTTCACAGTGAATCATTTGAACTTTGTCTTTTGTATAAATGTATAAATATATAAATAATATATAAATATATGAATAATATATAAATATATAAATAATATATAAATAATATATAAATATATAAATAATATATAAATATATAAATAATATATAAATAATATATAAATATATAAATAATATATAAATAATATATAAATATATAAATAATATATAAACATATAAATATATAAATCATTGTAATTTTTCTTAATTTTCAGGTAAGCCTAATGCGCAGTCGAAGGAAGCGCCTGTTCTTCGTGCTGAAACACGTGAGTCACGGTGTTCCTAATGGTTTCTGTAAATTCTTTTCGGCATTCGTTTAATGTACCCTAAAATAATGGCCGATTACCGGAGCCATTTGGTAGCTTCCACAATATCCGCCTGACATTTCGCTGCGTGAACGCGCCCGGTCACGCGAACAACATAACTCAAGGAACGACCCTTGCGCGATCCAGTCCTGTTTGGACATGGTTCGATGTTGCAAGAATTATTATCATTATTGATTTTTATCCCTGGCGTGTCTCGTTATCCGGCTGCGAGCTGAACAGGACTGAAACTGGCTAGCTACCGAGGAGGCAATATCCTATTGCTTTCCATGGTCTTCCTCGTTTTTAGCATCCGCGTTAAGTGATTACTGTTATGGCCAAGTCATTATCGACACAGAATCGCTCGGATTGCTTCTAAATATACGACCAATCTGAATGGCAATGGTTTACACGTTCCTTTTGTAATAACTTTATACTGCGAATCACCATGTTCATACAATGTGCGCGGTTTAGTGCTTCATTATGCGCGACGGGTATTACGATTCCATCGACGATAATTATTGGCTCAGAATGATTCGCCGCGTAAAGATTATGCGGTAAAGATAAATATAAAAATTTGATTTTCATGTAGAACCAACTTCAGACAGTAATCCTAGAGGCTTCATTCCTTCGAAACGAGTTCAAATAATTGTCATCTAATTGTTTCACAGAGGTGCAATAGTTTAAACAAATCTGCTCCACAAGTCAATAACGATCCTTTAATTTTTATCGGGTTGAAAAGATTTAATGAAATGGATCTCTCCATATTTTAATATTCCACTCATGAATCACAGTGTCCCCACTGATTCTCGCGTCGCAACTACCCCTAAAAATCATTTTTCGAAAAACTCGCCTGAACTGTTCGTCCAGTCAGATTCGACGCTACTTACGATCCACTTGATCCGATCTGCGGCGTAGGGGGTAGGAATACGGTCACATTCAATGGCGACCACTTTTACCCGGTCTCCCGGTGATCCCTAACAGACGTATTTATGTTCGGTTAATCGACTTCGGGTTCTTCCCAGCCGACGCCGGGAGAGACGTATCGGAGTAGTGGAAACGCCGTTGAAAACCCACCTCGAGAACCAAAGCGGAGTGAGAGAGAGAAAGAAACTTCTCTCTCTCTCTCTCTCTCGAAGATGGAAGAGGACAGCTTGATCCCTCTTCGCCGTGAGCGAAGACGGAAAGAAAGAGCAACGGAGAAAGAGGGGGAGAGTAGAAGACTATCTCTCTTTCTCTGAAGAGTGGAGAGGAGAGATCAATGGCTCGCGGGACAAACGCAGCAACAGTCCGCTTCTCTTTTCTCGTTACTCTTTTTCGATTCCGATAACTTGAAAAGCGGCTCTACCGAGATCCCTACCCGTTGTATCTCCTCGACACACGGAGAGCGAAACGGAGAACGAGAGAAAAACAGGGAGAACGCGAGAGAGAAAGAGGAAGATAGAAGAAGAAGAAGAGGTAGGGCTTGGTTAATTTTTAAGACGAAACGTCCTCCCTTTGTCCCCGTCTTCAACGTGGCCGTTGTCGTTCGCCTGTCCGATCCGACCACCAATATTTCGTCCGGAATTATTTATATCTTCGATACCATCCTTTTCTTCATCCTTCGACTGGTTCTACGAACCGGATCGATTTCACGTTCTGCTCTGCTCTGAGCTGCTCCGCTTTGATCTGCTCTGGTTCGATCCATTCGGATCTTGCTCTTGGTAGCTAAGCTCTTCGAATAGCTCTGGCTCTCTAGCCGAGCTACGTCGAATTAATTATTGAAAGGCGGCGGGTATGCGCGAGAGCGGAATCGCTGTACAGCTATAAACCGTTCCCTTAAACGCGCGAATGTCTGAAACGGCCTGAAGGCTAGTTTTCACTGACAACGCGGCGCGCATCCAGCCTCTGCTGCAGCCACGTGACCTTGAGGCCGGGAGACAGCGCAGGAACGCCGTCGAAGTGCAACCAACGAGCTGCTCGGTGCACCAAGCCGTATCTCGAACGTGGAATCGATCGCCGATACGATGCGATTTAGGCGGACGTGCACTCGAACATTTTTGCCAGGCGTATCAGCTACGACGATTCTTTGATATCATTAAAAATATTTAAAACAGGGACCCAGACTGAATAAGAAGAAAATTAATTTTTTGAGAAGGTTCTTTTAGTTAGTACCATTTTCGAAATTAACAAAAATATTTGTAACAGAGAATCACGAGTTCTTGAAATTATAAAGTATATTTAAGACACAGAGATTGAATGTCGAGTGTGTCTGTATTCCCCGGGGGGTAGGTCGTAGTTAGCGATGATTAACTAAATACTAAGAAGATTATCTATGAATAATCATCTTTCGATCATTTTATCCGGGTCATGGACTTCGGTTCTTGAGTCTGTGCAGCTGTCATTCATTTAGTAATATGACTCGTGCGTGGGGCGCGTAGACAAATGAATGACTTACGATTACTTTCTATTTTAACACTGCAATTTTTTCAAGGGTGATTTGTATGGTGTATTCATCCTTGGATGAGTCTGTCCGCTTGTTTTTCTACTAAATGTTGCGAAACTTTTCCCTCGAGCCTATCGTCTGACGAGTGTTGTCTGTATCTACTGCGATCAATGCAAGTAACTTATGACGAAAACGATTAGTGAAAATTTATTGGAATTCTATTTCCATCGTCTGACCATGCGATGTTATCTCTTCGATAAAATTCTACGAAGATTCTTTGTACTATAATTACAAAATCTTGATTATTAATTTTTAATCAACTTGTATTTTATCATACAAAAATCCAGAGCAACGAAACCATGTTGCGAAACTTGTCCCTCGAGCCTATCATCTGACGAGTGTTGTCTGTATCTACTGTGATCAATGCAAGTAACTTATGACGAAAACGATTAGTGAAAATTTATTGGAATTCTATTTCCATCGTCTGACCATGCGATGTTATCTCTTCGATAAAATTCTACGAAGATCCTTTGTACTATAATTACAAAATCCTGATTATTAATTTTTAATCAACTTGTATTTTATCATACAAAAATCCAGAGCAACGAAACCATTGACGACAACGTCAAATTTTCTCAAGTGTCCAGTTAATTTAATTTTCCTAGATTCTACAAATACAAGATTTCAAATCGTCTCTATTCGGAAAATTCCACCAGCAAAGCACCGCGACCGTGCAAGCATAAATATCGATAATTTCGACCGAGAGTTAGAAATGATCCGCTCCAATTTTAATTGCCCAACATGTAATTTACATTAACAGTTATTTGTATGTGCCGCAACGAGAAGATTAACACTGATCGTAATGGGACGCGTTAAAAAATAGCGAAAACGATGAAACCGACTCACGACAGGCAAGAAATCGTTGAAAGAATCCACGTTTCGCCACTGTACATTTGCAAAACGAGATAAACCTCTTGCTAGGATAATCATCCTCCATTACGCAACGAGAACACATTAATTAACGCTCGGTTCTCCGGCGTTTATCAAATAAACCGAGAAAATGGCGTGTCCGTTGTAAACGAGCGGCGATTGCGGTTCACGGGACGGACGACACCGTCGCAGCTGATTGCGGTTAATTATACCATCGATAACGCTGGTGCCGGGGGTGTGAAGCGAGAGGGGTGGTGAGGGGGAGAGGACGGAAGAGCAGGGGATAACGCACGTGTTTCCGGCGGAACATAAACGTTACACGGCTGTCGAAATCGCATCGCGAACACCGTCAATTACAGGACGTGTATAAATCGAGGAAAGCGAGCGAACGTCCGCGTGTTTCGCCAAGCGGAGCAAAGCGGAGTCGAGAGAAGAGCAGTGCAGAGCAGACGCGAGACGACTGAAAATAGGTGTCCTGCGAAACTAGTTTTTACCGTAAATTCGAGGAGCGCTCCGGACTCGGAAGAATCGTGCTCTTCGCAGCACGAGGACAGAACTGGCCGAGAAACTCGATGACGACCTTCCAGGCCACTCCATTTTCCTACCATCTTTTCCATCGAGGGCATCCTGCGCAAGAAATTTAGTTGTCGAGCCGTCTGTCGAAGCAGTTCATTTCTGATTTCATTTTTTCATTGTATCTAGCTTTCGAACCGGTTTAATGCAATCGTTAAACTGCGGATCTTTATGCATACAAGAACCACATTAAAATTACTGTTTTTCCTTTACAATGATCCTAATAAATTGAAAATAATATATCGACATCCTTAAATTGTTTTAAAAAATAGTCGAAGAATTTATCTTATACGTTGCAGTTTTCCAGAAATTTTATTCGAGACTATTTTATAAGACCCGGGCTAAGAGAAAGATTTTGTTGGACGTCTAAAAACATCGCTAATTATTGTAAATATGCAACGTTTTAAAGAAATTGTTACCAGTAAAAACGAACTTAAAATATTATTAATTTCCTTGTATCTTCTAATTGTGAACATTTCATAAATGCATAAAAATCCACAGTCGAATAAGAATAGCTTGTCCAGATTAAAGTCGGAACGATAAACACGCCCCTCTGATTTAATTTCTATTTCAGATTTCATTCGAAGATTAAATTCATTACATTCGTTCCAACATTACACGAACCTAAGAGGAACGTGTCCACAGATTGGCACGCACACGAACCCGCCGCGAATGGAAGGTATTACACATACATGTGTCAGACAAACATTCCACGAGACAAATGTATCCTACTTGACACCCGACCGCGAGAATCAATATTTGACACGGCAATCGACGCTCGTACAAACGCAGAAACAGCTTTCCTCCTTTTTCCGCTGTCAATGGATCGATTTGCGATTTGCACAGGCAATTTCCGAGGAGGCAGCTCCTCCAGTGACGTTTTCAAACGGCATAACAGAAGCAATAATCCTCAAAGGTTCATTCCACAGCCACTGGTAAACAGCTTCCACAGTGGTCGCTGATTTTTCCCATTCTCCGGGGTTTCGCCGATTCTTCCTCCCCGAAACGATGGTGTAACGGCCAATCAAAAACGCTCGTTACCCGATGTCAACATCGAAACGCGTCCCGCTGTGACTTGGCAATCAATCATTGGTCTCTCAGCAGAGAGGCTTCGTTCCCTCGGCTTTGATGGAAAGAATTAAATTTGATAAATTAAGAGATGGACGGAGAGAACGTTCCGAGCGCACACGCAACGCGAACGTGAATCATCTATGTATATGTATAGCGAAGGGGATCTATAAAAGAACGTCACTTTGGCGTCCACCGACGCATCGCAGGAATTATCGTAATCGCGGAACGTATCTCTTCGCATGGGAAAAAGGATTTAACCGTTTCAATGCTACCAGGACGCCGGGTAATTCAATGAGGCCACGAGCGAGCAGCCACTTACTTCGCAAGACACGTCTGCAACAAATAGAATCTGTTTTTGTACCGGTCACGATCGAGCACCGTCCCGCGGCTTTTTTCGAGCCGTGCTCGATCGTTCTCGGTTCTTGGAATCACTCGGAACCATTGAAAACGGACGAGCCAACGAAAAAGTTCGATCTCGGGCTATTTACGTCGACGCTTCGGTATTATCCACTTTGATCGAGATTAAACGGTTTAGCAATTCTCATCTTAACTGTTTATGCGCAGACCACCGACTACTCAATTTCAACTCAACGAAAACATGCGATACACTGACGTCAATGATTCCATATTGTCTACTTTGATCGAGATTATTAAAGAGTTTTCTGAAATGACTAAATCAATCAAGGACTTATAAAGATCAATTCCGATTTTTATGCACCAATCGATGCAGATTTTTATTCTCTATAAAATAACGGGTTAACCTACGTATATCGAGAAATGATTTGTTTAGGGTGGGGGCCTAGGTGGCGTATCTTTAAAGAACGTTTTCTATCAAGTCAAAATGAACGGGTAGTGTTAAAATTAACAAATAATGTCAAAATGAATAGATAGTCTCAAAATGTAAGGTTACCTTTAAAACTAAGGTTGCAGAGAATCGTGTCGCAAGAGGGTTGATGATCGACGAAAGTTAAATGCGACTTTTTTTATCTCGCATTTAGATTATACGAGAATTATCCGAGAGGATACAGAAGAAGCGAGGAAAAGAAAAGCTTCTCGCTATTAGGGTGGGGGCGTAGGGCGCGTATCCTTGAAGGACGGCCGATCGGCTGGCGTCATCAGGAATACCATGCCGACGGGGAATGAAATTACAAGACGCGGCGAACGAACGGCATTGAACGTGACGACGCCTCGGTTTCCCGCGCGCGTTCGCTTGCTCTCGCTCGCCAATTATTTCTAAATACGTGACGTCACGCGGAGCCGAGGCTCACGCGACTCCACTTTGTACGCCGACGCTAATTAGACGGTTACGTCGTGAAAAAGTTCGACGAACTGCTGCGCACACCTCTTCCAACGATCTGACTCTCTCTCTGTCTCTCTCTTTGTCCATCTTTCTCTTTTACTCGCGGAACCCGTCGTCGTTCCGCGATGACACGAGAAACAGGTACCCGTTACGAGCGTTCTATGTAAATGCACCTTCGCCCCGGTCGGGGCGAATTTGCTCCTTTTGCGGGCCGTTTCGACCAGCACCTCTTTCTATTCGCGAACCAGAAGACCAAGCTGACTTTCCGACGGAAAATCTCCGTCTTCGCGATCCTCTATTACCCTGACTCTTCAATCTGCTTCGTATTTTCCATTTTTAACGAAATATATTTGATCTTGAATGTCAACGTTAAAAGGTCAACGAGCTTTTTATCGTTGCATCTTATTCCACCGATCATAAGGATCGGAAGAAACCATGGGTCAAAGCACAACGGTTCTCTTAATATGACTAAGTTTTTCGATATCGAACTGATTTTATTTAGAAAAAACTTTACTATAAATTTTTTTTCATGCAATGCAATAAAAAAGAATTGTTGATTTTTCGATTTTGAAATGCAAGGTCTGAGTTAGCCGCGAATTTCTATACACCCTATACGTTGCACTGTAATGTTATTGTTATTTACAATACGCAGCAGTTCCTTACACATAATGAGTATTACATCGATTGCGTTTCTGTTTTAATAATAAATCAAGTTTAATAAAACAGTTCGACACCGGAAACCAGCGAAACAAACGGTGACAGCGAACGGGTTAAGGACAAAGGGAATTTTGATACGGAAAAGGAAGTTCTTCGGTGACTGATTTTCGCAATTTTGTGACGGAAACGCGCGCGGATCCCCTAGGCTGCCTCGTTTATCAGATTTCACAGTTCAAATACTCCGGGAGGAGATTTACACTTCAGGTGGCGCGCGAAGTTTCGCAAACTTCGAACCATCTGAACGAGAATAACCCCGGCAGATGCCACGTACAGATTAATTCCCTGACATCTTCCTGTCGGAACTTCGCGCGCTGACTTATAAATTCGTTCGCACACTGCATAATAGCGAATCAGAAAAATCGATATATTATTCCTGCTCTGTTATCCGAGGATGCATCGCGAGCTCAGTTGCGTGGGCTTGTGAGAAAGAAGCTTCCTGCCGTATTTTATCGAACCTCGTTTGCAATCAACGATTTATCACATATAATACAATTTATTACGTTTTCACAATTGTAAAACGAATTTTTCACTTCTATTAACTTGTGTCTGTATTTGGTCTATTTTTCTTCTTGTGTCAAACTGTGTCTATGTGTGATGAATTCTCCATAATCTCAATCAGTTGCGTTCTTTACAGTCACGATTTTTATTATGAACTTATTTATTGGAGAACTAAGTATATTGTTAGTGCACATAAGAAATAATAATTTCAGTGAATTAAACACTCTTTTTATTTCTAATCAGTAGTGCAGAAATGTTCATTGGTAACTAGTATCGTATGTGATCACCATTATTAGAACAATTGATTTTTAAACGAAAGCTAAGCTACACTGAGGTTCTATCACTTTTGTATGAATTACTGCCGTTTATAAATTATACATTGCACAGTTAAAAAGAAATGAATTTTTTCATACTGCGGTTTTAATTTTACTTTTACATTGCAACAATTGATTTATCACAATTGATTCATCAAACAATTGTGCTTGTCTCCAATGATTTGACTGTACACCAAATAAAAGTAAGTACCAAGAACATTCGGTACAAGAATAGTATAAAAATGTTTAATATACAGCGAGCTCGTCCAGGACTTACAAACTCACCAGTTTGTGCAGGAAGCGTTTAATCTCGATCCTCTCCGTCCGTAAATAGCATCGAGTGCAAGGGGTTAAATTATGCTTCTTTTCTTCTTCTGTTTCGAGTACGCCTATTAATCAAGTGAATGGGCGAGCGTAGCATTCGATGGTCATTACGCGACATTTCATGTTCTTTTTTTAAAGAAGCCGGTCTGGTTACCGTGGAACGGAAGAACCAGGAATTTGAATATTATAATTCAAGGATGTATGTCATTGCGGGCATGATTTTACACGCCGGCGAACCGTTGTCGTCTAATAACCGAGACGGCGGGTATCGGAGCGTCCTCAGAAAATTACTTTGTCGCGCATGTAAATTGCAAATTACTAATTCGCGCCTCCGTGTAACTCGATATCAACGCCGCGCCATTACATCGGAGAGCGGAACAGGATGATTTACACAGGGGACTCGTTCCTTCGTGCTCCACCGTGCCCCGTTTAGCGAACTGCAATTTTACGGAACATGATCCGCCCCCCTGAACAATTAATTTGCAGCTTTCTTGGGAAATGAAGCTTTCACGACGCTTCTATTCGCGTATATACTGTCTCGACTCTTCGGCACCGTTTGCCACGCTGTTTACCGGAGGACTATAGACCCTATGGTAACAGTCATGTTCAGTTTTTATCAAAACACTTCATAATTCCGGAAAAATTCTTATCGATCGAAATTTCAACTAAAGATAATTTAATGATATCGGCGCCAGGTTCGATCAATTATACTTCATAATTCGACTGTTTAGAATTCCTAAAATTTTTAGTAAGCAGACGACTAAACAAAAAATTGCAAAAAAATTTCTCTTCTCAGATAAATCTTTAAAGAAGATATAAATCTACATAAAAATTTTCGGGAACCTTACATTTTGTGCGAAAACAAATATTCGTTCACATTCATTGGCGTTCGCTTATTTTCATTCTAACGTTCAACTTCCCTCATCAGCGAGAAAGTTTGCAATAAAATCTCGTTCCTATTTCTAATCGATAATCAAGAGTAAATATCACATTTTCACGAGACTCTTACTATCCCCTATTAAATAAGAAATCAAACTTTCACAGTGAGACACCACCTGCGAACTGGAGCGTAGATATCGTATCGGCCTAGTTTTCTGATCTGTTTTTAATATTAATCCGTTTCTCTGCAACTCGAATTACCTCTCTGTTCAATGATTATAATTCATCATCCAGGATAAGCTTCTCGAGAGATCGATTAACAAGTTCGATCGGTGATTAATCGAATGGAACTTTAATATCCCCGTGGAATCTCGATGATGGAGAAAAAAAAGATCCATCGTTTCTTTTTGTATTGAGCAAATGCGTTTCTGTTTCAACTTGAACCAAACATTCTGATGTTTTTTGCTTCATGAGATCATCTTCCTTTCACCCCTTACCTTGGATCGATGATCCTTCTGTTGCTCACCGCTGGAATTCGTTGTTTGCTTTACCTCGTGATTGGCATTTAATAGACACTCTTATTTTGAACTTCTTCAAATTTTTCTCTTGCGTGGAAAAGTTTTGTGTATACGGATCCTTGTATTTTTTTTACTTTGGATTCACTGTTATTTCACTCGCAAAATCGATAAAAAATTATTCGAAGCAGACGTAAGGTAACAAAAAATACTAGAACTACACGATCTAAGAAACAACATTGACCCGAGGGTTTTCCTTAGATCAAGACTTCATAGTATTTCACTTCCAGTTCACTGTCAATTCACTCGTATGATCGAAAAAAAGGAACATGTTTGCTTTTAGTTTTACCACAAAACAGTATAAATTTTGTTGATAAAGTTAAATTTTTTTAAAAATAAAATTAATTCACTTCACCAATAAATTAATCAAATCATCTTCCTTTTATGAATTGAACCATTTTTAAACTGAACAGTGGAAGGCAATTTTATTTTTAAAAAGGGGGAAAGTCAGAATACCGCAAGAACAACCATACGGTTTCATAATTCGCTTCCCGGGCGCGCGAAACGCCGGTCCCGATCATCGCAATGGGAAGATAGCGAAGAGCTCCACGAGAGAAGATTATTTATACGCTGTGCATTATCATTACGATATTATTCACTTATTCGACGCTGATGGCCTTTATGGGGGCCAATTATGCGACTACCGGAAGAGGGCGCCGAGTAATAATGCACCGTGCAATTTGCGACGCGTATTGACGCCAGCAAAATGGCCTCCGGTATGTCGTAATGGTGTACAGTTACTGCTTTTCGATCAGCAGAAAGACCCACGCGAGAAGTCGTTACCGTTGCAGAAGCTTCTTTTAATGCAGGAAATTAAACAGCGATAGCGTAACATTAGGAAGATGCTTAAAATTTGTCAATGTTCAGGGGGGTGTAATTAATTGTGTGGCAAATACCTGACCGAAACTTCACCACACATTATTAGTTAGAAATATTTATTTTTACAATAAGCAACAAGTGAAGGTACTTCGAACGAAATTATTTAATAAATTATTTAAAAATCATTTGCAGACAATTTCTCATAGAAATTGATTAAATAAATTATTCGTTCGAGTATTGAGGTTCGTACAAAATCTTGTTGAAAATGGAGTCATTTTATCAGGTTGACTGCACAATAAAACTTGTGAGAGATATTATTTGCGAATTACATGGAACATGAACAAGTGTATTTTGTGACCATCCTCCCTAATACACGATGGTAGCGGTCACCGAGATCTATGGGGTTCCTTGGGGTTTTCGTGCAGGAATGCCTGAAAGGCGGCTGTCCTTGCTTTCGTATGCCAGCTAGCTCCCCTTCGTAGTAACAGCCGAGGAAACGCATCCGGTGCATCGTGCATCACACACAGTCACGCATGCATTCTCCGCCGCGTTTCCCCTCTGTCCGCCATCAACAGGGGTCGGGTTTTTGTTTCTACGAGCTACGTTCTAGCCGAGCGGAATTAACCGGCACGGTGCACGGTGTGTTTCGAAGCTGCTTACCCACCTCGGACACGTGTTCATTATCACCTGTGGCAGCCCATCGACGAGAGAACGGACGAATGGGACTCACTTATCGTCAGCGAGCCTCGAAAACAAATGATTGTGCCTGAAACAGGGAAACAATTTTCACTTTCAACATTTGACGATGCGCCTTGTTGGAATCACAAAGAATTCCTCTTATGAAAGGATCAAGCAAGCTAAAATTGTTCCCACCCTTAAATATCAAATCGTTACGAATATTCAGGCATATCATCTTATATTAAATTTTTTTAAACAATGTAATTTAAAGGTTTAAAGTTATATACTTAATGCGTTATATTCTGCTGTAACTACACTATCAATGCATAACTGACCTTTTAATTCTAATATATAGTTTTACAATAACCTATAAGGAGTCAATAAAAAATTCAATTCAATAAAAAAAACTATCATTTAAATACATTTTAGAAATGTATAATAACATACGATGTTTCTTCAATTCCTCAAGCAGAATAGATAATTTTGTTAAGAACAAATTGAACTATCTCTGGTCTTCACGATTCAAGCATGTTCTACAAGCATTAGATTGTGATACACCGTTCCTTGCATCTTGCACGATAATCGTTCGCGATAAAAACATGTTACAGCTCGTCGAAACCACATAGAAATCGACAGGGAACAAACTGAACAGTTTCCTAGCAAACGTCCACAGCAAGAAACATCTCTTCAGTTTCCTTTCCGGCGAAGGAAAGCGACACTGTCTGATCAGAGTTCACAGATGGTCTGGTGAAATGCACTGGCCATCTGTCGACGTATCAAACCACTTTCGAAAGTGGCCAACACACCCGGAAACCTCCTCGAACCAGCACTTCGGGTCTTGATTGATGCCCTTGAACTGATGCTCATTAGCGAACACGAGAAAACCGTGGTGCTATTTTATTCCTCGTGGCTGGACAAGTTGTTGCGTTCTGAAGCCATCTGACAGAGACTGGAAGCCTGTAATGGGTAACGTCTAGGGTCCCGCGACGAACAGAAGTCATTTTCCGCCATTCCAGAACCGGGGAACCGCTTTTCAACGTCATCTTTCGCGCGGGGTGTTCACTTGTTCAACAGGATCGATGAAAACGTGGTGACATGCGCGGTATGGTCGAAGAAAAAATTATAAATGCGTCGCGCTTGTCTCAAGTGCGTATATAATTTTTACAAACCACTTGATAAAGATCGCTGCTCTAACTAAGTTTCTATTTTTACAATACTAATTTTTGCAGATTAACAAGGTTCCATAATAATTAATTTAATTCATCCTTATGTATATCCTCCATTTATCTGTATTTTAATTTACTATGATTAGAAACCAATTGAAAAATAGCACAGGGGTTCCTAAAGTTATGTGGTCCGATTCCCCTCTCTTGAACAACATTTTTTGAGTTTTTTTATTTGATTAAAAGCGAAAAGTTAGGAAATGTTAATGTTAAAATTGTATCGTGGATCCCCGGGGTCCGTAGAAGAGGAAAGGTAGAGTGTGAGAGGCAAGTCTTAATCTGGCGACATTGTATTACAAACAAGTTGAAAGGCTAAATCTCAAAGGTCCTCTAAAATATGAGAATGCAAAGATTGTTCTAACCTATAAGGCTCATTTGCGACAATGCAAAAATGTTATTAATTCTAATTTTTGCAAACCACTCTGGACATGTTCTCCAGGAACGAAAACAAGCGAAAGATCGACTGTTTTAACTAATTAAAATTGCAGATTCGCTCGCCGATGCAGAAAAGCGGCTCGAAACCGCCGCGACTCGCATAACTAACGACAGTGTCCGATCGAGGAGCGATAGATCGCCTTTCTCGCCATCTGAATAGTAATTTCGGGTTTTTGCAGTTCGCGGGAGGATCGACCGGTCGACGTGAGAAGGTTCGAGCCACGGATTTGCATATAAACGACCGGCTCCTAACGGTCGCCTCTTTGTTCCTGCACGATCATTAGCAATTATTAGCAGTAATTTTCGTGACTCGTGAGACGCGGCGAACGATGTCCGGGCCATTGGTCCCATCGATCCGATCGAGCGTTACCTTAGCGAACACAGGATCGGATTACGATTAACGTCCTCGGGAACCTGGTCCGGGAGTCAATCCTGAAGACCTGTCGAGTTTTACCGTGCGATCCCCCTCGGAGAACATCGAGGAAGATCGTTCATGGAACAGGAAGTCTCTCTCGTGATCAGCTGTGACGGACCAAGGCTTTCGGCAGATGGTCGTGATGCTGGCCAAAGAGTCGTGGACATTTGATGCATTATTAATATCACGTCGGTTATCGACTCCTCGATGAATCTTTGATAAATTGTTTTCGGAAAATCTGCCGGAAGTTTCGCGTCGTCACAGCGAAGACAGCTGAGAGAATCTTTGTGCTGGCGTTTTAATTAGAACTCGTCTTAATGGCCTGCTGTTTTAGTCAGAACTTTTTTCGATGAACTGTCGATCGTTAAACGTGACTGGTATAATTATTGTGTGTACAAAATTATTTTCGTTTTTTAATTATACCAATCATACATTTTTTAAAATAGTTTTGGTGTTTTGAATTTCAGAGAAACAATTTTTAAACTCTGATCTTCACTAATCTTTCAGTGTAAATAATAAGGTCTTTCAATTTGTTGCTGAATTTAGGATGAAGTGGTTCTAGAATTTGCTCTAGAACGAAGTTGTCGTAGAATTTAGAACGGGGTGGTGGTAGAATTTTCAATTTGTAGAAGTACATAGTTGGGCAAAATTGGCTGGAAGGAAGCTGTAGACCTCGATGTTCAGCGAATCTGGAACGAAGCTTGTGTATCTCTCTTATGACTGGCTATCGAGCAGCCTGATCTCTGCCTAGCTTGCTTGACCTTTGCGAAACCTGGAAGTCTGGTTATAATCGGCTGCACCCCCTCCGCTATCGACCGCAGAATCTTCGATACTAATTATTTTTTAGCGTCTGACTTCGCACGATTGAAGTAGCGTTTCTAATCGTTCGATCAGTGAAAATTGTTAGTTCGTAAAAATTATGATGAATTGCTCTAGTAGTTCGATTTAAGGCGTAGGATTGTGCATCTCATTTGTTGAGCAATTGTAACATTCAATAAATCTCAAATTGAGTAACAGTCCATTCTATGACTGCGAATTAATTTATTAGTTCACTGATTGTATTTTATTTACTGTGAAGAAAGTGTGTTAGCCTAATAGGTTTATGTATTTTTAAAATTTGCACCCAACGTGTTGAGTAATTGTAACATTCAGTGGGTTCGAGATTGAGTATCAGTTGTAGTCACCAATTAATTTATTGGTTTGCTTTACTTACTGTTACATACTATGGTGAAAATGGGTTAGATTCACTGATTAGTTGACTTCAGGGCGTAGGATTTGCAGTACTGTGCAGTGTAATCTTCGTGGAATCGATTTTGGGTGTGTCTGACCAGGGACGGTGACAATCTACTGAAATTGGATATAGTCACGACGTGTGCTCGTGTCGCGACTACGTTTCTAGTTCGTATCTTTTCCCCCTTTTCTGTTAATTAGAAATTCTTTTACCACAAAATGGCTGGAAACCCATCATTAATTAATGAATTGTTACACACAGTCCAAAAATTGGCTGCTTCGATTGCTAGACATACGAGCTAACTAAAAATGTATTTTATTGTATTATTTAATATATTTAATTTATAAAAATTTTCAACATAGGTCCAAATACAAATTGTAAACAGCGATTTCTTAATTGTTGCAACTCTTAAAAAGCTATGGTCCTGCAAAAAAGTGTGCCAATATTATTTTGATTCACTGTATCTGTATTTCGCTTCTGTTCCTCCCAACTGCGCCTCCATTTCGAAGTATTATAAATTCAGTCAGATAATTCTTGTTGATTAGTAAAACATGTATGTAACATCCACGCGTTACAGTCGAGAATCGTCGAATCAACTCGTAGCAATCTGTTCATTAGCTTATCTCGATTCGAATATAATTCGACTGGTTGTAATTCATCAAGGACCCGCTGCCAACCGGCCGTTTAGCGTCCGGAGAAAGAGGAAGACTGATCCTTCTGCACGCTCTTCAAATCTGACACAAACGAGCCGCGTATGATATCCTTTATGGCTCGCCTTGAGACTACTCGTCTATCTTAATTCGCGATCTTAATACGTCATGGCATCGTGATCCTCGGACGCGTCAGCGTCACGCGTCTCTGCCCGACAATTCTCTTCGTCGCGTGATACTCTGTCCATTCCCAGTGTCCCTTCTGTATCACATTCGCACCCAAATAATTATTTCAGCAATCGCATTCCTGATCTCGATGAAATATTTCCTGCCAGGGAATTATCCAGAAACAGCAATGTTTAAATTAATTTTTCTGATCCGATGGAATTTCGCTTTGCGAGATTGGACTGCGGATTTTATGCATTTATGACAGAATGTTTTGATAATTTTTTCGCACGGTTTTTTTGCGAATTTTATGCATGTGTAGTGTGGGAACCAGTGTCGCCATACGAAGACTTGTCTCTTCACCCAACCTATCCCTACTATTACGCTATTTCCCACGTGAAATACAACGTCACGTGACTAATCCTATATTGGCAGAGAGAGGGTAATTGGTTCCCTTCAATTCCCCTGATCTGACATTAATGACAAAGACATTAATGCATAGTTCTGGAATTATTAAAATTATTTAAAAAAGTAAAACTTTTCTGGTTCCTGTCTCTTGCAACTGACGTAGTTAGTTTTTATTTTACACAAAGGCCCACAGTCATCTAATCACGGTTATGATACTACTTATCAAGATATAGAATGAATCAGACTAAAAGAATTCACAAGACTACTAGATTCATTACTTTCGACCTACTAAAATTATTAGAGGGAAAGAATTTCTAAAAAGTTCCTGTTGCTTCTAACAAGCAAGTTTTCATTTTGCATAAACATCCGCAGTCTATTAATCGCAGCTATGATGCTATTTATCTCGACATTGTACCAGATTAAATTGAAAGAGGTGTAACGAAAGTTAGTACGGTGAAAGGTGTTTGCGAGTGGATTAGACGTTACTAATTTCTCTTGGTATGGATATGAAATTTATGCGACAGTCTCGAAGAGAGTCTCCTGCACCTGGTCGTTAATCTAGTCCTCGATTCTTCCAACTGGATGTGGGTCATAAATATGAACACTGAGAACTCGTTCGGAATTCTACAGAAAAATTATGCTGGTTAATCTCCTTTGCTTGTCTGCTTTTACTTAAAAAAGTACAGTTTATTAGGAAAATGGTACGATGTATTTAATAGAATGATCAATTTTTGCACACCTCTATATACTTCATTTTTCCATTAGGATGTAGGACAGTCTTCATACAAATTCATATGCGAATAAATTTTCAATTACATCATTGTGTTAGCATGACTTTAAAGAAATGATCAAATAGGAATTATCATATGAATTTTTGTGATTCATTATATTAAACTTGTTAAAAAACGAAAAATTAACGTTAAGGAACATTATATTTGTTTTAGGACAATATTCAGAGGAAGTGCATTCTGATGCACTCTCGAATAGACGAAAGACTGCATCACCGGGAATTTGTCTAGAAAAAATTATTAAAGATCATGAGAGTACAGATTAATTTTAATGAATTGAAATTATATTGTTGCAATGGGAATACATGGGTACAAAGTGCATTCTGATGCAACTTGAAACGAATTGAATCGCAAGTAATATTTCTAAACAAAATACCAAGGGTATTTAACACAGGCCTAAAATCGAACTTTTATCGAAATCGCATCACGATGCAGATCAGAACGAAAGCTCTGGCGCATCGGAAGAAGTGCACGGGGCAAACGGCCTCGAGCTGTCGATCGAGGCCGCTAAGAAGGTCTCGGCTGACCGGCACGCAGTTGCACGAAGACACGAACGTCGTCGTACAAGCTTTTGCGCAAGAGGCATAATTATGGCCGAAGAGGAAGCGGCCGAGTCGAGTGCGTTAGCACACGTAGGACGAGCGTTCAACGATGAACTTGACACTGGCCAGGGAAACCGGGAATAGGAGATCGAGTCCGGCCCAGAACCATGAACGAAGAGAGAAAGAGAGGGGAGGAGAGAACAGACAACGCGTGCTCTCGCAACTTGCACCGTTTCCACGCGATCTCCGACACTTTCATCATTTTTTTCCTTTACTCCTTTTACGCTCGACGACGATTAACGACCCGCTCCCCTCCCCTGTTCTCGGTTATCTCGTGAAAGTGACGAAATATTCGCGCGCCGCACGCGAAATGCCTTCGTCGGTGTTGCTTCGAGGTGATCAATCTGCCAGAAAAGTGTTCCGATAGCGTTTCGACAAACCACTTCCGGTGTGCAGGAGTAATTAGTCGACTCGTGTCACCGTTCCGCTGGAAAGGCGGCTGAAATGTGCCTGTTGGACACGAAACAGTTAGTAGACAGGGATTTGAATTGATCTAATTGACGGCTTTGTGTGAACTTTCATTTTTATAATTAACTTTTCGAAATTTTTTTCCTCACTCCTTTTGTCAATCATAAAACGCTTTTTAAGTTTTAAATTGTTTTCAAATTCGTTTTTAAATTTTTATCACAAAATGTCTTCAAGCTCGTTTACTTTCAATTCTTAAATTATCGGAAAAATGTCACTAAATTCATTTTTAAATCATTATTTAGAAACGTCTGCAAGTTCATTTGCAAAGACGTCTATATTTTCGACGACAATATTTAGCCAATTTGAATAAATTATTATTAAACTCATCTATAAGTCAATATTGAGCATGTCTTAATAAGTAATAATTAACAAACATTTTTAAATATGTTTGCAAAGTCGTTTGTACCTTACAACGTCAATATCGAATCTGTCTGACCATGCACCGGGACAATCTACTGAGCTTCAATCCGTCATCCAACAGTTTTTTGTGTCTGAACGCAATAACTCAGTTTTTCCATCATCCACAGTTTCCATTTGCGCCATGCACCGTACTCTAACGGACCCGAATGTGTCACTATTACGTTGCCACTCTCCGAAACCGTATAAAATTGTGCAACATCGTGCGAATCCGCCGAGTCACTCGAAAATCGGACCATTGTGACCGCAATACGTTTCATTGACCCGACGATCGGAATTTTCGATGTTCGGTATGTCACTGGCGCTGTAATTTGCATATCTGGATTTCGGCCAGACTGGAATTTCTCTGTTTACGTGGCTACTTAAGTTCCCGGAACTGCTCGACCCCATGAATATCAATGAAGTTCTTCTGGAGACTGAGTCATGGGTTTTTGGGAGACGTGTCTGACTCGAACTTTTCTACTTGGAAAAGACGCTGCCAAGTAAAGAAGAATATAATCTGCAGACTCAGCATTCGTGGGAAAGAGTATTATAAGGAAGTCTGTAGTAGTACGTTGATTTTGCAACGTCTGGATGTTATGAACTCCCGGAAAATCAATAAAAGGCGTGTCTGACCACTGTAGTCGCAATCTACTTGGATTTCTCTTAATTCGGCTTTTTGACGACTTTAATGAAGTTAATCTTTAAATAATTTTCATATGAACTCGACACTGAAGTCACTAAGATTATTTTACAAGTTGTTATAAATATTTTGTTTTTAAACAAAGGTACATTGGGGGAATTTATGTAATTAAGTAAGTACGTGTTGAATATGAACAAATTTAACAATTAACTGTGAAGAAGGGAAAATTATTGTTCGCCAAACTCTATGGCAAAAATGAAATAAATTATACAATAATGTACAAAAATCGACACAAATGGCCTCGGTCTTATGAAGATTCTTATAAAAAATGTTTACAATTTAAATTTGTTTAATACTATAATTTTCGATTAAACTCATAAAATCAAAAAGAGTATATTGTCCCAAGAGAAATTCTTAAAAGTCGCGTCATGTTTAAAGTGTTACACAAATTGTCCGTGAGAGGGATACGTATAAATTAGCAGTCGCTAATAACAGGTGCCGTTACAGCTACCTAAATCCTTCCCGAAAAAAAGAAAAAGCAAAGAACCTTTGGAACCCTTTGAACCGCCGACTGTCATCGAAACCGTTCATCCGACCATTCGCTTTCAATATTTGCGAACGGACTGTATGCAGAACGGTTCCAGGAACCGGGGAACCTTTCCCAGAACGAAAAGACGAGCACGAGGACCAGATGAAAGGTGAACGACCGCGGGGACACACCGCGAACAGCTTAATATTTCTGTAGCGGCTGCGACGCATAAATTATGAAGGAGCTTGTGCACAGCCTGGAGGAAGGAACAGGAAGTTGTGCGCCGACACACGATTTGACAAAGTATTATCGATACGTGACGAGAAAGTCGAGCCTTTGTTACGTTGCAACGCGCGTGGGATTGCCATTCGCCGCACGAACAACTCGATTTTCGTGGTATTGCACCGAACACGCCAGAATACTTCAAAACACTGCGTTTCTTTCGGACGATTTCAAAAAGCGAATGTGCGCGATTTCACGCTTCGTCCGTCTCGGAAAGTCGCGGAGACTCGAGATTTGTCAAGTCCGCAAAGCACCGTCGGAAGTCAGTGAAAAAGCAAAGTGAAATGGGTTTGAAAAATTTCTTTATGCAAAAATTAAGACGCTTTGTTCAACCGTTTGAAAGGAAAGAAAATGATTCGCAAGAAAATTTCTTTTTCAAAATTTAAGAGGGCGTTCTCATTTCCTACGATCCAAAAATCAATTATATTTAATTGTCTTCAAGTGTAAGTGTTTTCAGCGACAAGCAACATTGAAGCAATGAAATTACTTAATATTGGTAAAATGTTTAAGACAATTTATTCGACTCTCTGATCTATAGATGAAGGCAAATGTCTCATAATAATATCTATAATTATTCCCTTATTATATTCCTATTTATTATATCATATCTTTTATTATATTATATCTTCCCTTAATTATTCGCTATTTATATTGGGATATTCTCTTCAGTTTCCCTTAGAAAAAAATCCCAAAAATCGTCCGTCACCTTCTAGTCTCTCGTACACGTTCGCCCCGATTAATCAAGATCGTAGTTGCCATAAAACGATTTCATATCGCTGATGCCCTCGTATGCCCAGACCTAACTCGCGCACACTTCGACTTCCTGGCTCATCTGTAGCTCTCTCCCATTGGCAACAAGACGCAACGAATGCCAATCCCACACGGGGCCAGGGTTCGCTTTCTCGTCACGTATCAATAACGTCTGTCATTCGTTGGCGCAGGCTTCCTTATACCCCCGCGTAAATGTGCATTCCCATTCGACTGCATGCGAACGAGAAAAAAAAGACGAACGAACAGAACCGACGCGTTCCTTTTGTTACAGAGACAATGGCGGCGCGACCGAATCCCTTGCGAAATCTCGTGGGCCTGTTTCGCGAGACTATTTCTTCCCCTGGTTCTATTTGCGTTCGAGCGACGCTCGGATCGTTTGTATCGGCTGACACGCAGACGTCCCGCGTCTTCTTCGATTATTAATTTGTTGCCGAGCGGCTCGCATCGATCTTGATTCGCGATTCTCGATTTGCGAGGCGGACAGCTCGCCGAGAGAGAGAAACGAACGATTCTATCTTCTCTTGCTTGTTTCGGAAAACATTCGACAAAATAATTAAATTATTTACAATCGTAAATATATATATCTTTTATTTGTGTTTCTTTTTTTTTGTTTTCAATTTGTTTAAATTGAATATATATATCCTGCCATTCCATATATATATATTTATAAAATTACATTAGCTTCTGTTTCACATAGTTGATATTTCCAATTTTTCTTTTTTGAACCAGGTGAATTGACAGAATATTTATATATTAAGAAAATATTATATATAAAGAAAAATTGGAAATGTCAACTATGTGAAACAGAAGCTAACTGAATTTTTTAATGATTAAAACAGAATGAGTACCTCACGAATTACCTTCTCAAGAGTTAAAATTTTGAAGGTAGCAATTGTGAAAATTTTCGTATGACATATCGCAAAGAAAAGTTAGCATTTTGCCGAGAAAAAGAAAGCAAAATAGATTTGTACCTAACAAATGGCTTTCTCTAAAGTCAATCTTGGTAAGACAACCAGGGAAGTGTGATACGTATAAAAATGTTTGATTCGCATGAAAGTGCGTCTGGGAACTTAGTGTAACATATTGTGATGAAAAGTTAGCGTAACAGCGCATTTAACGATCGTATAATTTCCCTCGTTTTGCCCGTCCCGCGAAGCGGATCATTTTTTTTCTGAATCCGGCCAGTGCAATTACCGACGCGCAACGCATTTAGAGCAAATCATTTCCGTGCGAATGCCAGTCCGCGGGATCCTGGAAGTCCAGTTTCCGCCTGTGGCCGCTTCGAACCAATTAAAAGCTCAGTTTACGATACATTATAACCAATATCGGTAGAAAACGCGTCTGCCCTCGCTCTAAATCTCGCATTCGTATTGCCGCAATAATCATCTCGCGTGTGCACGACGTTTCCGCGAACGGAGAAATTCCGAAACTCTTCGCGTTTACCATAGTTGGCTCCCAGAGAGCAATTGCACAACCGACATCCTCGGACAAAATCGTGCGAGATCGAGCGAATGATTACCCAACCGAGAGCGAAATAATATTCATCACAATCGAACTCTGTTTCAGTGCAATGCACACATTGCGAGATTAATTGGCTTCCGCCACGTGATAGAATAATACACGGAAAAACGTCACACAAAATATACTTTGTTAGTGTACAGGGGAAAAGTTACCCCCTATCTGTCAGTACCGACTTACAAGGAGAGTGCAAGGACGTTGTCACACCGATTTAGTTGAGACTCTGTATACTTATAGATCTCGATCTCCCATTTACGAATATATACCATTATAGACGCTAACACTCAATAGTTCTTGAGATATTCATAAACAAAGTTCTTAAATGGTATACAACGAGACTTCCACCCGGTGGGCTAGGGTTCGATTCTCGTTTGGTGAAATTTTTTTTTTCATATTTATTTATATTATTTATTCGCTGTGTAACATTGACTTGTCTATATAAGATTGCACATTTATTACAAGTTGAAGAACAAAAGGATTAATAAATTATAAATAAATTCGCTGTGTAACATTAACTTGTTCGTAAGATATTGCACTTTTATTTATATACAAGTTAAAGAACAAACGTATTAATAAATTATAAATAAATTAGCCGAAATGAATTCGTTATATACCTCTAAAATAAATATTCGTTGTATACCTCCTCTACAATAGCAGATTTAAGCAGTAATGTAAGAACTTTGTTTATGAATATCTCAAGAACTATTGAGTGTTAGCGTCTATAATGGTACATATTCGTAAATGGGAGATCGAGATCTATAAGTATACAGAGTCTCAACTAAATCGGTGTGACAACGTCCTTGTGCACTCTCCTTGTTAGACACTCACATGACCATGGAATAACGTCGTAGAATGAAGGGGAAGAACATGAACACAAGTCTTAATAAATTGATGCGCATAATAAATTGTTTATTCCTGGACGTATGTAAATAAACAACAAAATTTTCTAGAGAGTCGCAAATGCATTTAGATACACGATAAATTGTTCGTTTCTTTGACATAGATAAACAACAACGCATTGGAGGAAGAGTTACAAACGAATTTATACACCTAATAAATTTCGAATGGATTTACGCATACAATAAATTGTTTTTTTTCCCGGGACCCAAGTAAACAAACAAAGTTTTGGAAAAAGGGTCACGAATGAATTTATGCACATGATAAATTCCTTTTTCCGGGATACGAGTGAACAGCAAAGTTGTAAAGAAAGGGGCAGTAGCGAATTTGTACAGGCAATAAATTGCGGCGGCACAGCTCGCGAGACCGCCGAGGAAAATTCGCGCAAGTTTTCTCGGCGAAATTCCTCAGAGAGTCGCCAACTTCGGCCTTGTTCGTGACCATGGCTCGTAACTATCTACGACGAAACGTCTGGGCACTTGATCCTGGACAATTTAAGGGATTAGCTTGAATTGCCTCGTCTCTCCGGAAATAACCGCAGCAGTTTGAACGAAGCGTGCGGAATATCGAGCACGCGACCGACAGAACTTTCGTCGGCCGCGAAACGATTTTTATCCTTTGTTCCGCGAAATAGCGATGGCGCCGCGACCCACTCGAGACTTGGACACTTACCAGTTTCAAAATCTGCGACACTTTCTATTAAAGGTCATTTTACAGTAATGCAATGATTATTTTCTAACTACGTTAATTTTGCGACTCGAAGTAAGTCTATTTACACAAATATTTTACAATGCTCATATTCAAAGAAAATACAAAAATATCACATTTTTGGAAATGGAAAACCAGAATGTCGCTTGAGTCCTGATAGAAGCGGCGATGCGGGTCAGAAAAAGATTGAGACTAATTCACCTTCAAGCAACTTGGGATTACCATTCCGGGACGTTTTCGCGACGAATGAGAATAACTGCGTTATCGTCCGCCATTTAGCCGGCTCGAAGTTTTAACCAGTTTGCCGTGGCACGTTTTCATTTTATCGTCCCCAGCGGCAGGTTCCTTTGTGTTAGCTGCGCGCCGATAACAAAACTACTTTAAACCCGGCAATTTTTTGCATTTTTAATGGGGCCCCGGCTGTCGTTACGAGTGTCGCAGGCTCTTAAATTCGTTTTGCTGTCGGTGTCTCCATTAAACTGACGGACGGAATTGCTACGAAATGAATCGTCAATTAGCCGCAAGCTGCCACGATCGTCGTGCTTCGCTAATAATAGAATATAAAGATCCCTTTGTTTTCAATTCCGAGAGATCGCACACCCAGGTGGGACAACCCAGGAAAAATTCAAAATTCCTTTAATTAATTCACCAGCTGTGATGCTGAAAACAAAAGAACAGTAATAGCTGTATTTATGACAAGAATGAATGCAGTAGTACCTCGCTAGTTGCAACCTCGGTTAGTATACGACAGTGACGTCAGATCAAAACTTGTGTCCCCAGTCTACGACGCTATTCCCCACGCTTCCTTCACAGCATGGTCACGTGACACGTTTCGTCTCTGACGAACAAGTGTGCGGTAGTGGTAGTCGTGTTTCGCTAATAATAGAATATAAAGATCCCTTTGTTTTCAATTCCGAGAGATCGCACACCCAGGTGGGACAACCCAGGAAAAATTCAAAATTCCTTTAATTAATTCACCAGCTGTGATGCTGAAAACAAAAGAACAGTAATAGCTGTATTTATGACAAGAATGAATGCAGTAGTACCTCGCTAGTTGCAACCTCGATTAGTACACGCTGTCAAACAAGTGTGCGGTAGTGGCAGGAAACTCCATCAAAGTGCTCCATCCCCTCATCTGACGACACTGGTACCCTCATTAGTTGCGTTCAGATATTAATACAGAAATTAATACTGTTCCAGGAAATATTGTACATCCGTCCCAGGTCCCGTGTCTGCGGATCCGTTGCATTATACTTCGCGGTATCTTTAGGTTCGAAATCAAAGATAGAGCCGCGGCCCTTTGAGTCCGCATGCCGACATGAGCAAATGTTTCGACGAGTTACCGAACTCAGTCAGTCGAAGCCTAGCTTTGGAAGAGAGAGCATCTTATAAATATTTATTTATTTATTTAATGCTTTAAACCAGATGTGGTTTACATAGCATATTCAATACATGAATCCATTAGCGTATTACGTAATGTGCCTCCTAGCTTAGCTTAAGTTAACAGTAATTTTTTTATTCAAAAAATTGATTCAATAAATTAAATTTTTAGAAAATGATTAGCAGACCTTTAATATCTGGACCACATAGGAAGCATCTTGTCCACACTCACTGTCTGTAATAAATTTTACTCTGGCTAACGAGGGGAGCATCCTATAAATATTGTTCAAAAAGATGTCTGCCCCTTTAATACAAAATTATCTTGCTTCCTTAAAACCAAAACGTACTGGTGATCCCCACCACTAGCTGGTACATTGGCGGATTAAGCGGCTGGTTACGGACCCGGATGCTTCTGGGGGCCCTGTGCTTGGATCAGAAAATGCTTAACTTGTCAAATTGCGTAACAGATCTGACTACCATGGACAGACATATTTGCTAAAAAAAATGTAATTCATTAAGATTACTTTTTTTATTTTTATTTATTTGTTCAATGTTACTTTAACATCAAAGGTCATTAGCAACACGGTACATTTTCTTACAATATTTTGTACATCTTAGTATCTTTGATATGTTGGGCAAGACCGACAACGTGTTCCTCAGAACCTAACAGAATGGGTAAAGATCCAAGCAGTTTAGCATTTTTCCTTTCATTTTCATATTTTTTGCATTCCAGTATAAGGTGATTTCTATTAACTGGTACTTTACGTATATCGCAGATCATGTTTTCTTTTTTACTTAACAAACTTAACACTTTTCTTAAAATGATAATTAATTTTATTCACGGCCCAATTTCGATCAATTTCTACATTAAATAAATATAGCTGAGGAAGGCATGAAACGTTATGATTCGGGTTTGAAACAAATAACGATTCGGATTTGAATCTGTAAAAATGCCAGGTGCTATTTTATTGTAGGACAACAACAAAGGTGGAGTGTTTTGTCCTACTTTTCTTAAAACATTTTTTTTGGAGGGGGGGATTCATTTAGGGACCTCACTTATCTTGACCCGCCACTGAGCTGATATAAGTTCTGGAACTCGTGGTGGTCACGTAGGAAAGAAATATGATGGTGTGGGAAGAACGAGGATGAGTAGAGTGAATATTGAAGTGCAACATATCTAGCAAGTGAGCACTACGATAGCGTATGGTTTCCGTGGATACTCTGTACGCGTAAGCGTATTTCTCGGTCAGCGTCCTCTCTGGCGAATCGACGCGCTCGTTCGTGCTCGTCACAATTTCACCAAATGGCCGTGGACTTTCTAGCATGCATCACGGCTAAAGGGGTTAACGGCCACAATATTTCAGCTAATTGCACGTGTTCGCGGCGGCTGGTTAACGGGCCGATAAAAAGTTTCGACGCGCGCCGCTGGATCACGCGCGTGCCGCACCTCGTTCCGAGATCGAAAGTAACGCGGAAACGGTTCGCGTTTTAGTTTTCTTATTCCTAAGGTTACATATGTTTCTCTAGACTAAGCTGGCTTCGAGCATTTTTTCGATAACCGCATTATCGCGTGGGCTCGGAACGTGGTAACTCAAAACACAGAAATGCCTCGGTACACGGTGGTGGATGAAAGTGTTCGAAGAGATGTAGCTTCTTTAAAACCAAACTAGATCCTGCCAGAATTGTATTCCGAATCTTTTTATTTAAATTATTGGATTGCAAAAATGCACTCACTTATGATATTTACTGTATGCATTTAAAATAATTCAATTATTACACGCACTTAGATCCTGCTAGAATTGTATTCCGAATCTTTTTATTTAAATTATTTGGATTGCAAAAATGCACTCACTTATGATATTTACTGTATGCATTTATAATAATTAAATTATTACACGCTATTAATTTAAATATTCAATATCTTCACCCCTTGGACCGTACAGAGGGTGAGGTACCTCGAATAACTTTGAAATTGTGCGTTGTACAAACAAATTATTTCCACAGATGTAAGGTAGGAATATATGGTACGGTATACATGACATTTTTCTATGCGAAGATTTTTCTTATGCAGATATTTTAATTTGAAATACCTACGAAACTCATCATTTTTTCAAGTAATGCAGACAATATTGTACAATAATAAAATTCGCATATTCCCCTCTAAAATGATTCGACAATCGGTAAGAAGAAAATCCCAGCAATCCTCAGCTGGATCGTCGGTCAATTAACTCGCAGCAATCCTGGCCGAGATGGATCGGGCACGGGGCCACTCCCCTAATTAATCCGAAACACGCGTGGAAGCCACGACTCGATTAAAATTCCCGCGCTTAATTACGCGGACTGCGATTAATCGGTTTTCCCCGGTTCGATGACAATAGGGTGCGGCCTCAGAGTGCGCCGATGTACACCCTGATGTGTGTCGGATCCATGAGGGAACTTGCAGAAAGAAAAAATTTGCGTGAATGGCATGAGTGTAGGGGAAGGTGGGGAGGGAAAAGAGGCAGAAGAAGAAGGAACGAAATGGAGAGACGTTGAAGTCTGTTAGCAAAAGAATCGAGGGTTGGGCTGCCGCGTCGCGCATTGGGAAATCGAATCGCGGAGGACAGATGGCTACGAGATGGATAGAACAAAGGAGAAAATGTGGCTGGAATGACAACGACTGTCGCAACCACCGGGCCGGGGCCATTGTGTTTGCTTAATGCCCGCGCCGCGCAGGGAATCGTCGAACCGCGATCATTGGGCCGCTCGATCGTGAAAATTATGCTTTCCTCGACGGACCCGTGCGTTTCGTTGGTTAGGTGAGCGGCCCTTGTCGGATACAGGGGAGGGTAGTCTAGATTGCGGTCGATTTGCGATTCGTAGTCGGTTAGCGCGAAAAATGCTAGATTTTAACTTCTGCAACCATTTGCTGGTAAAAGCTTAAAAATATCAATGGTCTTCAAAGTAGAATGTATTTTACTAATGCAAACATACTGTGGTGCCCAAGGGTGGTTCGGAACCCACCATTATTCTAAACTTCAAGTCCCGTCAAATAATTCACACATAATAATTAAAAAAGCGACGTTAAATAATTTAAAAAAATTTTAAATAATCGATGAATTTAAGGAAAAGGCTACAAATTAATTTATACACCTAATAATAGTGCTGAAAATATGTTTCTGTTCAAGATATACGTCAATCTTTCTAATTGAAATCAATAGCGAATTTATACTATAATATTTTTAATTTTATAAGCGTTTCTCTTATCACCAAGATGTGGCACAAACGGTCACCGTACAAAAATTGCCATCCAGAAAAATTTGCTTCTGCTGAAAGATTTAACCATTCGTACCATTTGATTTTTGGAAAATAGTCGTCCTTATTGTGTTTACGGTAAGAGACAAACTCGGAAGCATTCTGCACACGAATGTGACAAATGGCTTTTAAATTGCACAAATTACTGCGATGGGTTACCTCGTACCAGGTTATTCAACGTACACTGGATCGTAACAATTTATTATTGTATATAATTTCTGTTTCATTAGTACTTAATACTCTCCAATATCTACAACAAACTAATAGTATGCACGTGACGCGTACGATTCTTAAATTGGACAAATTAAAGTGGCAGATTATGAACTAAAGAATTGCAAGAATTTATGATTATGTATAATTTCTCTGTTATTCTTGCCTGATGCTATCAAATCTGTACAATGAAATAACAGTATGTACGCAACAAATGACTTTCAAATTGAACAGATTAGACTATTAGTTTGCAAATTAACGTAAACTAAATTGTAAGAATTGTCTTTATAAAAGGTCTTCCATTAAGAGATGTCATTTTAAATTTCGCATTTGTTTTTATTTGAGAAGATTATGCGTGTCACTGATTGACACGTGGTTCGTATAACGAAAAAATGGTAAGAAAAATAGAATATTTTTATTTATTAAAATAACATTTCTCAATGGAAGACCCTGAATATAAATTCCTATGAAGCATCCAATATTCTCTAATCTCTGCAACAACGAATTACAGTAGGTGAAAATTGACCACATTGTTTCTAAACCATGTGGTCTCTAATGACCTAGATGTTAATGCGACCACATTAAAAAAATAAACCATTAATAAATAAATAAATAAAATTGACCACACCAAATTACAAGAACATCAAGTGTACGAGAGAAGAAATTTTCTAACTTTTAGAAATTAGTCTAAAAATCTCGATATTTACATAAAAAATTTCGCAACGTCTCTCCCCTAGCAACAATAAATCGTAACAGTCCAACACGTTCACGATAACGCAACACAAGGCTGGTAATTTTTAATGTCGACACTCTGACGCAAGTAACGCGCGATTACGTTCGATTAATTACCAGTAGCCAGCAGCATTAACAACGATCATTTTCAACAGACTTTCGTCATTACTCCCTGACACTGTTTGCGAAAGAAATCGAGCGTTGCAAACAAATGCGATCTGTAAAAAAGGAGCCGCTTGCGCGATAATAAAACCGGTATACAAAATCCGAAGGGGACTCGAAAGATAAAAAATAATATTCCGTTGAAAATAAGCTTGATGGTCGTAGCTGGCTCGCCTTGCGGTTCAAAAACCTGGTCGTGATAAGCTCAGATTACTTGCTGTCTTGAATCTTCTGACATTTCCATCGGGTCTTCTGCAAACCGAGATAACAACTGAAAGGTTACTTTCAATTTCACATTTCTTCTGTCCCTCTCGAAGGATTTTACGTCATCAGAACTGTGTCAAGATGCCTGGCAATTTGCATTTTGTTTGCAACCTGTGAGCATCTGATCGATTGCTTCAATAAATTCGAGTGGAAGCTTGGATGATACGTATGCATGAATTCTTTGTGGCTTTAATTGGGATCGAAGAGAATTCTGCGATTGAAGTCAAGTACTAGATGAATGCAATAAAATATCCTTGAAGGAGAGTCGAAAAAAGGGCGAGGGAAAAATGCATATTTCTTGCAGAAATTGAAAAGCCACATTGTTTATATTTTTATGATAGCAGCACACTATCATAACCATTGTTTGGGCCATTTTATTAATTTTTTAGAGAGACGTGCTATAGTCGACAAAAATAGAAATTAATCTCATCGAGTCACAACTTCTTCGCAATAAACTATCCGTACTGTTCCTTCAACTATTTTTTTGTGGCATCGTCGACGTCTACGTATTTTACCAAGCAATTATATTCTATTATATATGAAATTATCCAGTAGTTATATACATTGATTTTAACCATAAATTATAATGATCATTTTTTTAATGGCAATGGACAAATTTGTGTTAGACCATTCCTTCAAAGATTTCACCGTTTCAAAATCAAAGTGTCCTCTCAATGACGTATAAAAATTTGTGTATGTTGTGAAAGTTTCGCCCTCTATGGATAAATATTAAATAATATCTATCGTAAATTACTTTAAGCATAAATTAATGATATCGGCGCATAGGTTCGATCATTTTTTTAATGGCAAAGGACAAATTTATGTTAGACCATTCCTTCCAAGATTTCACCGTTTCAAAATCAAAGTGTCCTCTCAATGACGTATAAGAACTTGTGTATGTTTTGAAAGTTTCGCCCTCCATGATTGATCGAACCTATGCGCCGATATCATTAATTTATGCTTAAAGCAATTTACGATCGACATTATTTAATATTTATTGATTTTAACCATTATAATCAATACAGTTTGCATAGAAATTGGAACAGCTGAAAAGTTTGCATAAGCCACCGCAGTTCGCAGAGTTCGGTTTGACCATCAAGAACTAGTGGAGGCTGAAAAAGCGGAGCAATTGCGGGGCTCGTTTGCAATCGACACACCATTTTCGAAACTCGTTCGCTCCCCTTTTAATTCCCCGCGTGCCTTTCGCGGAACGGGGTGAAAAACCAGGTGGATGGGAGCACGGGGCCTTTGTTCAGTACGTCACTGGGTCACCGGTTCGGCAGGTTCGTGATTTGCTCGCGAAATTTTACGTGGAACCGGGCCACGTTCGACACGCCAGGAATTTACCCGTGAAATTCCGACGCGAACGCGTCTCGGCACACTAAAACGAAATTGCTTCGAGACTTGCCATACTTACACGGTGTACATGGTATGCTCGAAAAGATCCCAATCCGATTTTTCTACAAAAACTTCCAAAAATTTTTCTCGTAAACGAAACTACCAAAGATTCGAAGATAAGAAGCTCCTCTTTTCAATAAGTCCTTAAAAATTGATGTATGATTTTTTTCACCGTTTTATGGTACAAAAATTAGGACCTTGTTAGGTTCTAATTAGGCTCTCATTCAAAGCTAGATAAAAGATGTGAAAAAATAGCAAGTCCTTGTTTAAGGTATCGTTGTAAAGAGGAAGCTTCAATCTTTAAATCTGTTGTAGTCTCTGTCGCAAGAAAAATTTTTCAAAATTTTCACGGTTGTTTGAACATAAAACATTTCCAAAAAACAAATGTGTCTTCAGCTTCTCGACTGCTACATTATTAAGAAAAATCTTATACAAAATGATTATGAAACTAGATGGGTGCTAACTTTAAAATGAGTCAGTTCAAATGTAGACAATTTTTCGAGAATTTTTCGTAAAAATGTCTTAATCGACGAAATTCAATTTTTTATTACAACAGCCTTGAAACTTTTCGAACGTACCGTGTATACTGGTTCGACTCGGTGGCAGCGGGGGAGGGTGCAGAGGAAAAAATGAAAATGCACTGGAAGACTGGCATTCCCCGCTGCAGCCAGCCGAGCTCAATGAATGCGCTTATGGCCTCTGGGATCACCGGCGATTAACATCCTTGTACAGAGGAGTAATCGAATCACGATAATTACGGCTAAAGGAGGTGAAGTGCTCCCTGGAATGCGTATTGTTGGATCAACCTCTATGTTTCGGCCCTCCCGTTACGGAGATCCTATATTTCCGAACTTGTAACTCGCGGAATCTCGATTAGTTTGATCACCAGGATGCTCGGAACATCCTGGATGTTTCGATGTTTTCAAGTCTGTTCCCTCGGTTCATCGACGTTCCTTTGTTTTGCGGTACAACGATGCTGTTGGCTGGACGATTGAAGTCATTAGTGCTGCCTTTGAAGGATTTATTTCGACCAATCTTCAAATGAGACATTAAAATGTACATGTAGTCTCATTAACTCGTTTTTCGAACCTCTGCCAGGGTACTTCTACAAACAATTCCTTCCAGAAAAACCATAAATTGCACAGAGAATCTGGCCAATCCTTATCTAGACCAATAATGAAATGGCAGTTGAATTCTGCGTGTAGTCTCGACTCATTTTTTCAACCTGGTGGAATAGTTGAACAAAACAATTTTTTCCAGAAGATCCATAAATACGAAGAATCTGTCCCAATTCTTTTATAGTACGTACCTGAAGGTACGTGAAAATATTTTTTTAATTTGTTTTTGCACAATGTACAAGGCAAATGCATTAACGCAACATGTCTGCGACTGTTTCTATTAGTGACGACCAGATTCGACCCGGTGGTACCAAGCTATGAAAGGTTGCAAAAGCAGTCGCGAAAGTGGGTAACGAAACTTCCCCGGTATCTGCGCGAGGGTCGCGCGAGCGACAATTGAGTGATTAAAGAGGGACACACGCGCATCGATCGGGGATCTGCTTGCGCAAATCGCGCGTACGCGCTCGATGATGTACAGGGAGAAAAAGAGAGAGAGAGAGAACCCAGCCGTTCCAGCCACGTTTCAAGCGTAATATCAACGACTTCCATTAAGCAACCGATGATTGCCAGCCGATTGGTTACAAGGATCTCTTAATCGACAGCGATTTTTGCAAGCCTCGACCCCCACTGGTAGAATGCACTCGCGGGATCGAACCTCGATCGTACACCTCGATCGATCCAAATTAGATGGGATCATTGTTCGAAGTATCCGTGGCTTATCTGGTTTGGACAGCAATAATATAATCTCATCAGGTACATTACCCATCTATAGAAAAATGTTAATGACTGGGGAAGAAGGGGATTTTATGTTGGAGAGTAATTTCGGAAGCGTTATCTATAAGCATCTGCACAACTTGCAAGACTTCAGTTTACTAAACGCACAAGCTCCTGCATATTAAAAATGACAAAACGCTTCGTTTAGTTCGTTAACAAGGGCGATAGAGGGTTCGCAATACTCTCCGAGAGACCCCAATTACGGGCAAGTTGTAGCGCACGTAGGAAGTAGCAGGAAAATCGATGAAAGTGGGCTGGAAACCTCTCAGGAATCCAAACCCGTTCTCTATCCAGGTGAAGGCGACTCGTTTTATCAATTCCCGTGGCGAGAGAGCGCGATGCGCCGCGAGGTCATTCTCTTCTCGCATTACGGGGTCTAGAGAACGTTCTAACTTGAGCAATTTCTCCCAATGGGGCCCACTAAAAACACCACTGAAAAATTATTTCAGCTTTCCCTCACACTACTACAATTACTAAATAAATTGTAATAACAACTTTTCACTTGCTGTTTATTAGTTTTAACCCTTTGCACTCGGAGCTATTTTACCTCGAAAATCAAACGTTTCTTCTGACCCAGAATATTCCCATTCTCTATGATTTTTTAAAATTTGATAGATATGAAATTGATATAATATCTCCTACAATACTTAAATGTTCAGTAATTGGTTAGATACCGACATATCTAATAATGTAAACAATATTTTAAATAACAGTATAGCAATTTTTAGTGGTGCCTCAGAGGCGCCCTCGAGTGCTAAGGGTTAATATATGTATCGATTTAATCTGTTATAATTATGGTATTCTTGAGGTAACTAATATGTTATCGAATAAACCAATGAATAAATATCCTAATTTTATCTTCGAATTTCACTTAAAAAATACTATGAAATTTTCACTTGGTGTTTATTAGTTTTAATATATGTATCGATTTAATCTGTTATAATTATGGTATTCTTGAGGTAACTAATATGTTATCGAATAAACCTATGAATAAATATCCTAATTTTATCTTCGAATTGTAATTAAAAAATTCTATGCAATTTTTTTCCAAAAGATAAATAGTATTATTTCAACGTCGGTTCAGTACCAAGATGAGAGTTGATTTTTTGATATTTGTGGATTGTCAACGGAGTGTTGGATGTCTCGGTGACGTTCGACGTTTCTGTTCCCGGTAAAGGAGAGACGAAATTCCAGGGTTAATCGCGGCCTCGGTCGCGAGTCGAACGCCAGAAAGGTAGAAATCAGCGGTTGTGTACGCCGGTGTTTTTCTGGCTGCTCCCCTTACCTCCATATTTTCTTGGTAAGGATAATCGTTCAGTGGAACGCGCCCGAAATAAAATTTCGCCGTAGCACGTACGAAGAAACTGGTTCGTCAGTCCAGGAGAGAGGATCGCCCCCGTCGTCTACCGCGTGCGAACGGAGAGAGCCCTCTTTCTCTCTCTCCTAATAAACGAAATTAACTTTCCGCGGACGAAGAGCGGCCCGAAAAAGCGGTCGCGTTCAAAGGAATGCACGTCCTTTCCGAGTCGGATCGGCTGGGAATAAGGACTCCTCTTCTTCTATCCGTGGATCTCGGTTACGTGCCTCGCCGTTCGTCCACGTCCGACGATATAACAGTTAAAGAAACGAAAGGGAACCATTAACTTCTCGACGTCCACTTAATCATCCGACGAACCAGACGTTCGCAAAGCCCGAACCCCCCTTTTACTATCGCGTTAACCTCTCGACCCTGCTGCACTGCTACGGCGATCGTCGCCTGTTCATATTTTACAAATGAAATTCGGTGGAACACGCTGCGATCGTTCACCATTCAAATTGTTTCAGTCTCGTCTCTGTCCGCGGAGGCCAGAGATAAATGGAATTTCGACGTCGTTGAATCAAATTTAATGGGACGCGTCGCGATGCATCTTGATATCATTTTTATTCCCGATTTCGAAATGAGGGATAAATGGAAGTAGAAATCTGCTGCGATTGTTCAACATTCAAATTTTTCTAGATTATATTTGGTAGGACGAATTTCGACGTCAGTGAACTCAATTTAATGACACACGTTAGCTCTTCAGGTTCGAAGTGAATTGATATACGAATCTCCTATAATATATTTGATAATTTTGCAGTCGATGAATGCATAAATGGATTATTGTATAATATGTAGAATTTTTAATATTAAATATGTAGAACTTTTCTACTAAATGGTATTCCATCAATAGGTGTAATTCGCGAAGATTATAGTGGCACTCTTCAACACGTGATTAATAACATCGTAAAAAAATTGTGAAATTATAAAATATTGTAAAGAACTGCATTTTTTAATCGTTTCAAATGACATTTCTTAATAAAAGACCGCGTATATGTAAAAAATGTTCGTGAAGTTGAGCAGCATGTTTTTTAACGAAATTTTCAAATCGACGACCGGTCGCGTCGGATCTCGGCGCGGTACTTGAAGCCCGATTACACGCGTTTATTGGAACGGCGTTCGATTAGCTCGTTTAATTTATCGGCCGGTTTACGCGGTTGAATACGGGTCCAGGGCCTTTATTGCCGCGGAGATATGCTAATGCAACGCGATAGTTGGCCAATATTCCTCTAGACGACTATCGACGCCGATCGCGAGCGAGTATCGCGCGTTCAGCCGTGCAATACCGACCGTTTTCCTCCGATTCCTCGCGAGTTACGCTCGCCATCCAACTTTATCGCGCCACTCTTCTTACCATTTTCGGTATATTCCGTTCCCATCGCCGTGATCGATGCGATCCTTCCACTCGGTCGTACGATAAAATCAGCTTCTTTTTGAGATATTGCTTATCGAGTTGGTAATGGAGAAACAATTCCAATTGTTACATTTGCTCGTAGGTTTATGTGGTTAGTGCATTGACTGCTTCGATAGTGAATGTAATGACATAAAATTTCTTAAAAGCATGTTACGTAAAATGTGTATATTATTCATTCTATTAAAATGAACACTTTCTTCACATCTTGTTAGTGTCCGTTCTTGTTCGAAAATTTTTCAACTTGTCTTGATTGGAAAAATTTCTCATTGATATAATCATATATTTCTATAATTACTATTAACAGATCGACTTCTGCATTTGTTTTATTTTACTCAGCAATAGTAACCAATGAACATGATGTCAAAATAAATTTATGAAAGCACCGTAGCCGTTCATAACAATTTTTATTAACATGGCGACTATCACAGCAAGCAACCGGGCCCAAGATAGGGCCCGAAGATGATGGCACTTTACGCTGGAGGATGATACTCGGCCTAAAGCGATAAATTCGAGAGAAACGGGGGGATGAAAAATTTTATTGGGTCGGTATTCGGCGCGTAAAGGGTTAATGCTTAAGCGAGGGCATGCAGGGCCCAGATAGGTCCCCGGAGGATAGTGTACGGTGGTGGTGGCAATCCCGACGCAATTACCGTGCCGCTATCAGGCGGTTAAGTCGCGCGCCATGCGGCCGACTCGTAAACACGGCGGATGGTTCCTTGGATAGTCTCGACTGGATAGGGATAGGATAGGACAGTCGGCCGATTTCGTGGCCAGATAACCTCGTGGCGGCTGCGGGAGCCGCGTAATCTTTACGACGGAGCTGGTGGAAACGTCATAACTCGTGACCGTGGCCACCGTTCGCCGAGTTACGAGCGTTCCTCGCGCGAATAACGCGCTAATTGAATGAACGGTGAAACTGCCTCCACCCTTCCTCCCCCCACTGTTTATCTGCGAGGCCGGATCTTCGATCCCGTCGCGTACCGTCGGCTGCTTTTAGAAACGGAAGTCTCGAAATCCCCTGTAGTACTCTCTTGCGGCTATGGGTTTCAAGACCGATCTCGCATGCCTCGGACCTCTATGGTGTGCCCGGTGTTATGGCGCCGTTAACGCTATACGCGACAACTGAGACTCCTCCGCGGTCTTGCGATTAGGTTTGGAAGATGGAGGAAGCGTGTTAGGGAGCCTAGCTGCTCTTCGGGGGGAGCGCTCTTTTATGCTGGCTAATGAAATGTAGATCTTGATATCGGGAACCCGCTTTGTCCGAGCCTCTTGTGGGAGTTGCGTTGGTCTCTCAGATAATTTTCCCCGTTGATATTGGGAATGTTTGTGGCTCTAGTTGAGCAACCTCTGTGACCTTGGCTAAGTACTTATACATAGGATAATAAGAGAGATCGACTGGTGTAATAATACAATTAGATTACATCGAAGAATAAAATGCAACTGCACCTGGCGGTGCATCGTTGGGTAAGGTCACAGGAAGTTAGGACATATTATGCCACATGAGTTAGTTCTATTGTATAACTTATGCGAGTCTAAAAAATACATTTTTGTAGGAATATCAAGAAATCCATAATCAAAGCAGCGGCATTTCTGAGTATGAGTGTGTGTGAAAATGTGTGAATGCGTGTGAATGTGCGTGAGAGTTGAATGTCTGCTGTCTTTTGTATGATGTAATGACAACTATCAGTTGTCTTCTGTACGTCAAAGAGAATTGACATAAATCAATTATTAAAATCCTTCATTTTTTAAATTTTCAATAAATATTATCTGGTAAACTGATTAACCTAACGTGGTAGAAGAAGTCCGTTCTTAAAAGTGTTATTCTGATTTATAAAGTATGCACCATCAATTATGATGCTGACGGAAATTTTCTTATTCGAGTTATTTCATGGAAACGGACTATCGTGCGCCGTAAACAAGTCAACAGCAATCGCAGGCCAACTATGCCGAAGAAGATCGTTACTTTCTGGCCATCCGGTGCACAGGCAACGAACTCGCAATTGTCGTGGCCTGTGTCGTTATTGCTGCACCCGGGTGCAGCCGGTTACTTCGTAATTTAGCGGCGCTGCGTTTGGCGGCAACGGTCTGCGAGTTACGACGCTCTCCGCGTTTGGACTAATCACGCTGATAACACGCTCGTCCCATGAACTATCGCCGGTTGGAATCACGACCCATCTACCGACTACTACCTTCTTCCCCCGCCTGCTGCTGGTTTTCTTCGTTGCCGTCGCGAATGGCAGCCGGACCGGAGAGAACCGAGCCAGAGAGAACCCGGTCTCGGCAATCCGGTTGTCGAGTTGCGTGACCGCGAAAATCTATTCCTCCGTAATGCTATCTGTTATTACGGGCGTATTTACTTAACTGTATTAACGAGGCCGCCGCTGTCGTATCTAGCGATCCAGCAATTGAATTAGATTGTTAATCGTGCCGCGTTTCGCCTGTGCTCGGTCGCCAGGGATCCCGAAGATGGCAAACTATATTGTTCGCGACTTTCTCCACGTTTCACCTCCAATATTGTACCCTTTCCAAGACCAGGCCCAAGGTACGGCCCTAAGATAGGTCCCCAAGGAAATTAAACAATTGGATTTTTACGATTTATTTAATTTAATTTTGTTACTTAATTGGTATTTCGTACGGAATAAATTAATACCTATCCTAGGAGCAACGGGGCCCAAAACAGGACCCAGAGGTGATGGCAAGGTCAAAGTACCTAAAAGAAAACAGTTGCCTTTTCACTGGGGGATATAGTTAGACTAAAGTCACAGACAAAATGTGTCACGTGATCAGCTCATGGCGGAAGCGTGGGGACAAGCGTGGTGGTAGGGGAAGATAGCGTGGGACAGGTCTTAATCTCTGTAATATGCATTGCTTTAAATTGTACGTAGCTATTTTTATCATTGTTGGAAAGTAAAGGAGGCTTTTCAACATCTGCGCCGCGATAGTGGCAAATGAGGAGAACGCCCATCGATTTGCAGGATCGGCTGTGCCCTCTTCGTTAGGGTTTTATTTTCTCGATGCCATCGGCCCCGTTGCGATGCCATCCATATTCAGTTAATGTTCTGACCACGCAAGCGACGTGACGTTCTTGTTTTCTTCTATTCATATATATATTCTTTTGTGAAGCGGAAAATAAATTATCCTATATTCATTTAAATATAGAAGCGTTATTTTCAATAATCATAAATAATTGGCATAAAATTATGCTCAGTTCTAGAAACTAGAGCATGACGTTTTGCAAATATATTGAGACACCTAGTGGATCGCTGGCTACGCAGAAAGCCGCACAATATTGCGACTGGAGAACAAAGAGTCGGAGCGATTTATCCACGGCTACGTTTATTATCGCCGGTGATGTTTCTACGGGCGCGCGTGAGATTAATTCCGCGATGAACGATAATTGACGGCACTTAGGACTAATGGAACCGATTCCGGAACGGTCTTTATAACGATCTGCGCCGATACCACGGAAGGTCGAACGCGCGTTTCGCGAAAACGCACCTCTCTCCGTAAATCCTCGTTTGAACGGGTCATTCTTCTGGTTATCTGCGGCTCCGATGTCCTCGCTTTATCAAGATTGAGGGCCATTCCGGGGCATCAATTCTGTCTGATGGGTATAACAGCGTTCTTACTTTCACGATCCCCGTAAAAGATGACTTGTGATTAGAGTGGGGACTGTTCCGCATTTACGGCCCCGTTAAAGCCCGCAAAAATCCAACAAAAGGATCGAGTCCGACGAAATTTAATTGTGTTTCCCGTTTTATGCTTCGTGCGTTATGACTAGCGTAGGAGTACTCGATCTTTTTTGTCGATTGTATCGACAAAGTATCCATTATAATATTAAGCTGTTTCATATGAAATGGCCAATTTTGGTTAGTGACTCTAAACAAACAGAAATTTGTCGAAGTAAATCTTATTCGGAAAAGCAAATAACCCTTTAGCCAACATATTGGACAAATTTGTTTTTCATTGTACACATAGAAGCAGAGTCGCCAGATTCAGACTCATGTCCCCACTCTACCTTCCCCTTCCATGGCGCTGCTCGGCCCGGTCACGTGTCACAATGTCACGTGACTAATCTGGTACTGGCAGAGAGGGGATAACTGTGTTTCCCCTTAATTCAAGTCGAGTCAATGTGAACGTTGATTGTCGAGTAAATTCGGTGTCGATGAAATTGCGTCAGTGAAATGTTTGTCGGCGAGGTCAGGGTACCCGTCACGTTACAACTATTTCCGTAATATCGCCGGGCCCCTATCCTCTAGTTCGCAGGAAACAGTATCATTTTCAGCGAGGTGAAGGCGCTCTAATGGCGGAATAATAGAGCGAGCGGGGCACAGACCGAGAAAGGGGGGCTACGGTCGCGGGCGAGCGGCCGGCAATAAACGTCAGTGGAAATGGTCGAAGATTAGCCGAGATAAATCTAATTGACCGCGGCAGAATAAGATAATAACTGCATAAATATCTATCGGGCGTCATTGTTGTCAGCGAGTGCCGCTGCCGCACCGCTCGGATAAAAGCGGACCGGGACAATACGTCTACCTAGGTGTTGGACTATGGATCTATATGTATATGTATAGATAATATGGATGTGTATCGGTAGCCGGGACGGGACGATGCGCTGGCTACCGTGGATAGTTGCAGGATAGATGCAAAGATACGGTGGACAACGAGCAATAATAATCTTATTCGCTGTCATTCGACCGACTCGTGTCTCGGCCCATTGAAAACCTGGCGTAGCTCTTATCGATCCCCCTTTGTCCGCGAGAAAATCCCCCCGGTCCATAGATCCTTTGTCCAGGGATCGATCGAGCCCTGATCATCCTTCCCCCTTGCTCCGTTCTTGAAGAAAGTTCTTCAAAGCCCTTTCTGGAAATGTAGAAATTTTAGAAATATAATAATGTTTTAATATTTTAATTCTAAATTGTCATTTACCATTTTACATTGCCTGGTAACGTTGACAATTTCTACGCAAACGGTTAATGGTCGTACACATGAAATTCGAGCAACGCGACACACGGAGTCGCAATTTATTGTGATTGGCTCTGGTGGAATTGCGGGGCGGAGGGGAGGGGGAGGGGGCATCGAGCCTGATCTATTCAATTGTGAAACGATGAAAAGTATCACGATCTCGATTCCCCGCGGTAAAGTGAAACGATGCAGCTAAATAGGCCGGAGTCTCACGCTCGCCAGTGCATCTAGGCTTCGACGCTTCAAGGTTGCCACGCGGATTGGTGTCGCGCTCTTGCCAGAGCGATGCAGACCTTTTAGCGATTTTGCAACGAAATCTGCGACTCTGCAACGATACTTGGGCAATCTCGCGTATTATACGTCCTCCGGAGTGTCTTCGACGTTACGGCGAACATCTGACACGGTTAGACCGTCCCATACTCATCCTAGCTTCTCGAGAGGTTCAGCCATTGTGTTAGAGCAGGGACTGCTCGATCCTTTGGTATTTACGGCTTTACGACTATAAGATCCCCTGGAGCTGAGATTCGATGTTACTAGAAAAAGTAACGATAAGACTGCATTTTTAGATGTCTATCAAACATACAACTTGCTTTCCCAGATTCAATGGGTCTAACAAAGTTAGGTATCTCATCCTACTACTAAATGCGACTTTCAAGTACAAAAATCAAAATCTCTTCTTCCTGGTTTTCCGTCAATGAAACTTTTACTATCGCGAACACGATATAATTATGATCAAGTTTTGTACTTAACATTCACAGTAGGGGTGCACGAATTCTTAACTTTGCTTATTACAGGAGTAATTACAATCGCAACCATATCGAGTTTTAGTGTCATTTCAGTTAGAAGACTGAGACGAACACGATGGTAAAAGTCTCATAAAAAAATAAAAATCTTTTGATAGACTTACATTAGTGTGCCAAGGGTGTTTCCGCAACGATGGAAATGAAATTTTTACAGTTACGGCGAGAATACTCGAATTTCCAAGGTCGCAGGTATCGAACACAAAGAACGATCGATCCGACATCGCATGAAGTGAGCTCCTCGCGCCAGTTGAATGACTATGGCGCTAAAGTATTGCGCCCTCGATCAAAGTCTCGCCTGTGGGATGCTCCAACCGACTTTCCCGGGATTCCCGGTTACGTTCGTGTTCGTCCGCGTTAATGGCGGACCCTTTGATGTGTGGCGTCATTGATTATACGTTGCAATAATGCTTCACGACCAATTAAAATACACTGTTGGATACTGATATACTGCAAATTAACCGGCGATCCGTTCCCGCTTAATCAGCATATTTATTGCTGCTAGCCGCCAGTCGGCCAGAATGCGTGTAGAAAACGATAGAGAAACATAGTGGGAAAAGAGAGAACGAGAGAGAGTCGGGAAGAGAAAGAGAGTAACGGAGAGAGACGGAACGGCGCGCACGGCTCAATGTTGCAACTAGTACCAATTTCATTCGCGGTACGTTTAATCCTGGCATCGAAATGACTCGGTTGCTACGCTCGTATAATAGGAACCCTCCGGGCAGCCACGCTCCGAGTCATCTCGGCCTACTAGTTTTCGTTTAGGAGGAAGGCCGAAGAGGTAACGTATCGCGGCAGACTTAACCTTTTCCCTGTACTATATCACGGCGCACCTCGTATTTCGTTCCACGGTGTGCCCGAGCTACGTGTCTCCCTTCTCGCGATCTTGCTATCTACCACCGGAAATTTATTCGATTCTTCCTGTTTTTCCTGTTCCGACGATCGGCGTGTTATTTTCTTTGTTTCCGGCGGCGAAAGCCCGCTCCCGCTCGCCCAGACTGGGCCCGAGCTGCAAGGGTCCGTTCGACTTTACCAACAGTGGCACCCTCGACATTGTTTCGTCGATACCATCTCCCTAATTTCCTCACCATTGCGTTTACGTTAATTGCCACGTTTTTTAATTATTTATCGACAGTCCTTTCTCGCCGACGTATCATTGTACATTTCTTAGAACATTTTTTTTATTAGAAAATCTCATATGAGATTTATTTCAACATAATTTAAAAAAAAACGAAATACACCACATACAAAACAAAATATAATAATTACAAGATATTTTCAGAACATTGTATATAGTTGGTTTTATTTCATTTTTGCATTAGGAATGGCGAAACATTTTATTCTCATCTTAAGTCAAAGAATAACGATTTCACCGAATCGTGTGAAAGTATTCACATTAGTATAAATTATATTCTATTTTCATTGTTTATGAAGAAATAGATACCGTTTTCTTCCGATATAAGACAATTTTTAGGGGCGATTTTCGACGTTTGCGGATAAGTAACCTATTCTGTTTGACATTGGTCTCGAGTGGGGGCTACGTCTCTATGAGTGTCAATGATTGAAACTTGATGCAGTTAAAATAGTTGATAAATACTACAGTTGTTGTTAACTTATATCCACATCATTTGAGACAGTAGAAATTTAAAATAATTTAAAGTTGAATTGCAGGAGGTACTGAAGAAGCTAGGCAATGGCACAAAGGGTTAATGTGCAGTTGCGGGCGATACCTTAACATTGACGATTCGGTTGTTAGGTTGCATGTTGTGCCAATGTTAGAAGACCTCAACGTATAATGTCCACTCGAAAACCAGTCTCGTGCACTACCATATTCCCCACCTCGAAATTCCTGTATCGTGAAAGCTTGTCTTACTAGTTCTCATCAGTTCCAGCCACCTTGTGCCTCTTCGGGGGTCAAGACCTCCTTACAACTAACTCCTGATCCCCAATCTCTTAATCCTAGTACTTGGAGACCCACCATACGAGTATCGTAGTCTATAAATCCTTGGCTTCCAGGATTTCCATTTCTTCGGAGATTATAATCGCTCGAGGGCGGTTTGTACGATTTTCTTTGAGACACTGGGCTGGTACCTTGATACTGGTTAAGCCGGTCTCTTTGCAATCGATCTGCGATTCCACTATTTACTTACCCACGACCATTCCGGTCGTATGTAATTTCCTACCAGGAGCTATTGAATCTTTTCGGAGGACTGTATAGATAGGAACGATCGGAAACTCACGAAAATAGACGAGAATCATCCCATATGTATAAAGTCGTGATTTATAAATTTTAATCGTGCTGTTACTTGCTTTCCTCAATTTTCAGAAGAACCATTAGTTGTATAAGAAACATTGAAACAACATCGATCAATTCACGAGTCGATGTTTAATATTTGCTATGAACATGGGAATTTGGGAAAATAATTTTCAACAAGTATTCATCTGAACATTCAAGAAATGTTTATAAGAAATTGAGAGTGGGTGTCTGGGTTACCTGTTAGACGCAGGGGTTAAGTAGAGATTCCAATTTGATCAAATTGTAGATAATACGAACGTCGAGCAGCTAGGCGGAGGTAACAGAATCCGCCGAACGGAAAAATTACGCGTCGCGTTCGCAGAGCTGCCTTCTCAAGGTCAGTAGAATCCGTGTTGGACGCACCAGAAACCGGAGAGGGTGGCGAGGATCTCTGAAAAGAATGAAAAGGACTCGGTCGCCGTGACCGGGCCGCGGGTCATTAAATTCCTTCGTACGCGATTACCGTGTCCCCTCCTCGCTGAACCCCCTGTCTCGTTCCCCATTTTATCTACTCGAGGGATCCCGTGTTCTCTCCCGTGCCGCGCCTCACCCCCTCCGCCACCCTATCGTTCGCGTTTCGCAGTTCGCGAGATCGTCGCCGATAGATACGGTCACCCGCTCGCAAACTCTGGGCTTAGGGCTCGCGAGAGATAGAAACGCGAGAAACGCGCGTTTAAACACGCGGACAAATTGAGGCCGCCGCGCTGAGAGTGTCCGCCTCCGATGGCGGACGCGTTCCGCGCTCGCACGTGCAATTTCGCCAGCGTTGGGACCATTCTTTCTACCCCCCACTCCGTTTCATAGGTTTTTGCAAAGTGTAACACACGATAAAAAACAATTTAAAAATTATTTTTCGGTATAAGTAGGTTTTTTTACACTGTCTGTCCCCATTGATGTATCACGAAATACATCATTGTACTTAGGAAAAACGAAGTTTAAGAAACTAGCATCAAAGGATATGCCCCATTCAATACCATTTAAATATGTCCCTTATCTCGATCGTATTGTTGTTAACAATAAATGTTTAATGCTCTCGGCGCTAAGGTTCGATCAATTATTACTGAGAAATCAAAAAAACAATTTTGCAAATTAGCAAATATTCGCGACGTTTCGATTCTAGTTTGAATCATTTTCAAGATGTATTTGTATTGCGTCTGAAAATATATAAATGTTATACAGTTTTCGATGTATATCGTTAAACATTAAAACGTGGAACAGAAATGTCAGTGAATTATGCTCATAAAGCCAACTTACTTGTTTTTAAAGATAGTATAAATATTTATTTGCGGCGCGTTATTAGTTCGATCTTTTATAACAATGGAAAAGAAGACTCATCAGTAAGGCTATCTGCGGGCCTTTGCCTTAGACACAGGATGCTAGAAGGCAATTTGGAAAATGTATTTATACTGTAAGGTGACATATCAGTAACTAGCGAGAAAGATTCCATTGTTATAAATGATCGAACTAAAAACGAGCCGCAAATAAATATTTATACTATCTTTAGATAAAAGTCGATCGAAAACCAAATTAATTATTACTTGTTTTTGATGTGATTTAATGATTTACTATGAACATGATGGCCAAACGTAATGTACGTATGTCCTCCATGCCTGCTGACGAGACACTGAGTATATTCTACATCGATCTAGGTTATGTCAATCGATATTAGGCGGTAAATTTGAGAAACATAATGTATCTTATAGCCAATCGAGGTGAATATACCATAAAGGTAAATTCATTAATTAACATTCAACTTCAATTAGATGGACTTCATACAATTAATTGTATTTGTTGTAAAATTATTGATTATTTTGAGAATGTAAATGTAAGTTATTTTGGTTGGAAAGAAAACATTTAAATGTTTCTGTGATACATTTCTCGGTGCGAGTAATCATAGCAAGGAAATCAGACGTCAAAATCTGGTGGGAGTTCTGGTGTAGAGTTCTCGAATAAGATCAACGGATCACTGTTTTCTATGATCCATGAAATCGCTGTAGTTTTCGGGGTAATCGAATTGAGAGATATCCTCAGAAATGTAGGTTGGTCCACGGAATCTGGAACGAATCACGCGTTGTACAGCCGACTCGTGCGCGCTCACCCGTTCCTGTTCCACGTGTATCGTACGCCCACGCGCGGCCGATTCCGAGCACGTCGATACGGCTCTCGGTTACCTAATCGCGGCGCGGTGCTCGATCCCCAAGCACTATGCATTGTCTCTGTTTCCCCTCTTTCCTCGCCTTTATCCAGCTACAGGGTACCTGGCCAGGATCAGCGACGCGTGTACGCAAACTTTACTCGTTCCATTAGATTTTCTACTTGGATAATCCGGCGAGCGGTGTCACGTTCCTCGACTGGTCTTGAGAGCTGGAACTCTCTGGTTACTCCGGATGGGAGTGATCCGAAATTCGTTGGGTAATGATCCAACGCAGAGCGTAGATCCACTGTCGCACGAATTCTACCCAACAACTACCGTAAAATCAGGCATTTCTCGAAGATCTGATAATCAGACTGCGGATCTTTATGCATCTATAAAGGAATTGGTTGGATGAATTATGGAAAAAGTGAAAGATTTAAACAATTCAAGAACGTTGTAATGCTGCTTTTAATGTAACATATTCGTTAAGGGTATAAAATCAATTTTTATGTTATTCTTGCTTCCCACAATCAATGCAAAATATTTTTATTTGCATAAACATTCGTAATCTACTGATAATAAACATGTGCACGAACGATCACTTTATGGGACCCATATGTACATGTACGTGTAAGTTCTTCTGACTCTAGAAAGAAAATGATTTCTTGAAAATTGTGATTTAGTGAATCGTCTCTACCAATTGTCTGGAGCTCAATCTTCCAGCTATCGAGAGTTCAATATCAGCCACATATATCTTGTTTAACGGTTCGTCGATTGCCATAGTGAACACACACGTGCCACAGTCCGTTCTAACAAGCAGATTCTTTCGACGAACAAACGTTAACATTTACCAAGATTGAATATTTGATCAACGATAGCCTTAACCGTCAACGCGAGACAAGACACACGTTTAACTTTTACAATCGATCGGAGTCGGGGTCCGGATCGGCTCGCGACTCTCGGTCTCTCTGTTCGGTTTAACGATCCGCCGAGGCCGCAAATGAACCAGAAAGTTAATTCTGACGATTGATCGTCGTTAGGACAGCATGCACGGTTGGACAAATTAAGGCGTAACGAGTAAATGGCTCGTTAACGCCGCCCCGTCACCATCTACCTTCGTTTCTCTTTCGCAGTGTTCCTTCTAGAAACAAACCTCCAGAGGAAGGGATTCGTTTGATTGTTCTTTCGTTCGTTTATGGGCTGTAGTAATTGATGGACGGTCCATTGAGAACATTGTGCCACTACAAAATGCCTGAGAGTTACAATGGATAGACAATTTTGTATCATGCTTCAGAGAACATCGATTCGTGAATTGAGCCTATGTTTGGTGTTGTTTGAATTTTATATATAATGGATTTACTATAACCATTCACTATTTATAATAAAAAAGAGAGGCTTCTCTGAAAATAGAGTGAAGGAATAAGAAAATTAATTATGTAATTTAAATTTCGAGGATTACTGAATATTCTTCAATTTTGTTTAATTATGAAGATTATATTGCTTGCAAAATTGGTCTCTAAGATCGAAAACGGCAATGGAAAAATTCATAAAATGATCTACGTACATGCAAGACTCACCACAACCATTTACTATTTATGATAAAAAAAGAGAGGCTTCTCTGACAATAGAGTGAAGGAATAAGAAAATTAATTATGTAATTTAAATTTCGAGGATTACTGACTTACTGAATATTCTTCAATTTTGTTTAATTATGACGATTATATTGCTTGCAAAATTGGTCTCTAAGATCGAAAACGGCAGTGGAAAAATTCATAAAATGATCTACCAACATGCAAGACTTTTTAAAAAATATGTGGTGGCAGTAATTAAATATTTACTATATACAGTGATTCTTCGATCAATAAATCATACTTAAGGGCATTGTTTTGTTGGTTTCAGTGGCGACAGGAACTCGAGAGGACCGATCGCGCAGAAGAGTGCGGCAACATTGTCGGTGAGTGGAGGATCTGTGACGAATTTTTCATCGAGTCATCGACGGTCTATTAACGCGCTCTTAATCCGACTTTTTTCGCCTGTCCGCGACGTCCATCGATCGGTCAATGACTCGCCGTATGACGCAAGAACACTCGGAAGTTTGTTTTACCGATCGTCAACCTTTTTCACTCTGTCCCGTGACAGTTTTTTTCCCTCAACGTTCACGATCTTGAATCTCGAAACAGGAACACCGTATTCTGTTCGGGAATGAACACAACCATCGATGCGATTAACGGAGGAGAGGTTGATACTATCGCGACTATACGCTCGCCATTTTGTGTATCGTCTTTCCAAACTCGGGGCTTGTGTTTCGCTAACATCCGGCCATTTCAGGACGCGACACCGTGAACGTATTATCGCGTTAAGAAGAACGGTCTGCTACTTCTAAGGTTAATGGATCGTGAAAAGCACTCAATCGATTGACGTTTCCTTCCTTTTTTTTTCTTCTTCGAGGCGGACGGGGGAAGTGCGCTCGTTTGAATCATTGAGATCGTAATTGTGTTACACGCGGTGCCATCTGCGGACTCTCGAATCCGATGACTTCTCTGGAGATTGAAATTCTCATGTCTGTAACGGGAACAACAGAGAGTTATCTCGCAAATCAATAATTTATTTTTCAAATTCATTCAGAAGTTTAATTGAACCAACAATCATTAAAAGCACATCGTTACCACCTACCAGAAGCTTTATTTAAACTTATGACGCCACTGGTGCTTTAGAATCAATATTTTTATTTTATACATTCACTTAGAAATATGTTCTTATCAGTTGACTCCAGTGCTGGCTCAATAAACCTCAACAAAAAGTTCAATGGTGTTTGAAACCATTAACACCAAGTGTGTTGGTTTCTGCCTCGAATTTCCACCACTAAAACTGCTTTAGAAATCAGTATATTTTCTAAAATCACTTAGCAATCACTCCTGTTCATCCTCCGTCAGTTGGCTCGAGTGCCAATCCTCCAAAACCCAACAAGAACTTGAACGCCAGCTTAAGAACATGCCATTAGAGCCTACCAGTTTGATCTCCTGAACTCCCAACACCGTCTAGTCGACAGAGATCAATATTTTCATTCCCGAAACCCACATACCAACGCTCCAAGACCAGACAAGAAGCTCGAATGCATTGGTGAACCCCAATGACCCAGCGCAAAAACGATCACGATATCTCTGATGAGAGAGCGAGCATGGTGGGAGCGAACAGGTAACGAGCGATCAGATTTCTATCGGACGGGGAGTAGTCGGTCTCAGGTTAGGTCTGGGAGAGACTAATTTTTTCCACTGGGAGTCTCCCGGTCAAGAGTAGAGGCTGCAGTGGGCCCAGTAACGGTTTCAAACAAGAATCATTAAAAATGAGTTTGGGTCCAGAATAGACACAACAGTGGGCCTAAGAATATCCTAACACAAGAACCATTAAAAACGATTCTGAGTCAAGAATAAACACAACAGTGGGCCCAATGATATCTTAAAACAAAAATCATTAAAAATGAGTCTGGGTCCAGAATAGACACAACAGTGGGCCTAAGAATATCCTAACACAAGAACCATTAAAAACGATTCTGAGTCAAGAATAAACACAACAGTGGGCCCAATGACATCTTAAAGCAAAAATCATTAAAAATGTCTATACGTTTGTAAGTGTGAACTCGTCATTTAAAATGAGACTCGGTCGAAAGTGGAAACAGCAGTGGGCCCAGTGCCATTTCGAGACACATGGTCCCGAGAAGAAAGGATCCAAAGTTGCAAAATTTTTCGCGATGAAAGAAGTTACTAGAAAAAAAAACATTTACGATTGGAGTTTGAAGAATAAAATTTTGGAGAATTTATTTTTTGAGAAACTGCAGCGCCATGCGTCGGCGTCGGTGCATCGTCGATGAGAATATGACCCCGGCACGTTCGGCTCGGTCGCGAGTCGAAGCGCTCAGGCCCCGTGGCGCGTCTCCATGCTCTCGAATATGGTTGTGCCGGTGTGTCTGTGCGGGGCCTGGGGCCTCGGGCCCCGTGTAGGTGATGCTGATGGTGGGAGTACCGCAAGGGTCAATCCACGGTCCGGCATTATATTCCAGCACGGCGCACGGGGGCCTTAGGAGGAGAGAGAAAGAGAAAGAGAGAGAGAAAGAGAGAGAGAGAGAGAAAGAGCGGGTTCACAGCCACCACACGACGACGTTCGAACGCTTAATGGCCGGAATTTGTCTGGCCGGCAGGTACACTGACAGCCAGTCGGTAGAGGCCAGCGGCCGTGCCTGTTCTAGCTGGCAGAGACGCCAGGAGGATGCCCGATGACGGAGCACACGAACACCATGGGATGTAGGACAATTTCGCGGGAACCTACCGCGCATTTTTCCACTCCGCAACTTGCCAATTTATCGGCTTCACGGCTACCTCGCTGAAACTTGTCTCCGTCAAGTGAATATTTAGTCTCTTAACCCTTGAACGGTGGGAGTTGGGTCTATCTAGACTCAGAGCTACATTCAAATTTCCTACTATCCAGTTTGAATTATTAATTTCAATTAGGTTCAGTTGATAAGATCAACGTTGTTCATCAAAGGGGTAGGCTCAGAAGTACAGTCAATGAAAACAATAACTTTTTAAAGTATTAGTTTTCCAGCTAACGTGTAAATATTTTTTGCGTGTGTGTTTTAAATTGTTATTGGTCACAATTACGAAGAAAAAATTGAAGATCACGATTTTTATATTTTTCATCTAGCTGCCAGATTTTGCGTAAAGATCCACTGTCTAATCGTATGTAGTTTTACGAAATTATATTGTATAAAAATAATTATCCATTGCTAGTCGTATGTTAGTACCAGTAGGTAGGGTTGAAACAAAACGACGATTTCGTGTGTCCCAGATCGTGTCCCTATCTGAGGAGTGAATCAGCCATTAGAAACATCTTTTCCCGATATTCTGGGCACGTCTGACAAGAAGTCGGCCATTTTACACGCCACTCAGCCGATCGCTGAGATACTCAGTCGGATCTTTGACCTTCGAGGGTGGGTACCCATGATCTCTCTCTCCTTCTCTCTCTCTCTCTCTCTCTCTCTCTGGGCATCTGGCAGCGTGTCCCAAGACCGGCAAAAATCGCCTGGATAGAAGAAACAACTTCGCCGTAATTAAACCATTGACGTCCGAGGTACCGTAAAGGGTCAATCCACGGTCCCTCGAACATTATACTCGGCACCGCTTAGGAACGCGCGGCCTTTCGACCGGCCCCGCATAACTGCAGTCACGCATTAATGGGTGATATTTGTCTGAACCGCAGCCAACACTGACAAGTGTTTCGAACGGAGGGCGGAGACGATACTAGCAGTCTATACTCAGGATTCCTCGTAATCCGTGACCGGACCTGGTCACCGATTAACCCTTTGCACTCGTCAGCAGTTTTTTAGACTGTCGAGTGGCCCGACTTCTTGGTAAACCTCCTGAAAAATATCAAACATCGTCAAATTCTCTTTTTAACCCTCAACAATATTTTATTTTAAAATACTTCAGCTTATATTTTAAATCCTTGGCAAATTTTTATTTGTAAATTCGTTAGCTGCTCTTTTTAACCTTCCAAAAAATTTTGTATGTTTTCTAGTGAATTATAGTTGAAAACTATGTAATCAGTAATTATTTATTATTATTCTGGCTCTTTTTAACCTTCGACAAATTTCTATTGGTTTTCTTATAAGTTGTGTCTCAAGATTCAAATATCAATGTACACATACTGAATTAATGTAATTTGTCTGTATAAAGCAACTACATCCTTTTTTAATGACCGCATTTGTCCCTCCATATTAATTTTATACAGTGTTCGACCAAACAAAGCTAAGTGGTTGTCAGAAAATGTGAGTCACTTCGTTTCTGACTGTTTTAATCGTCCGATTCTAGATTTTAGGCATTCCAGTTCGCTACGGCAGTAATTCAGTGGCAAAGGGGTTTCGAGACAGGCCTCTAGGGTTCACGCGGTTCACACGCGCGCGGAAACGCCAGGACACTTGAGCTTTAACGACCGGAATTTGTCTGGCCAGGCAGGTACACGATACGCCGGGCTAGGAAGGTAATCAGGAAGCGAGGAAAGTCGAAGGAGACTAACGAGTCGTATTAGGAATGGATAAATAGGCAGTCGTCCCTTGAGACTTTTTCCTTTCCGGTGGCCACCGTACTGGTCGGTTCACTATGTTGATAGACTTGTGTCTGCTAAAGTGTTTTCGCTATAAGATAATCCAATATCGTTGAAATTTTTACTGGAAAGATGAGATCGATCTAGACAAGATACACATTGCAGCTTATTAAGCAGCAGAGAATTTTAGTTCCCTATAAAAAACAAGATGCAATTTGTGTATCGTTAAAATAGAAAATTAAACCAATAATATTGATTCCATCAACCGGACAAGTTTAAATTTGTGTTATTAAAATATACAGAAATAGAGTAGTCAATCTTGATTCCGTCAACTAGACATAATCAAGTTTGTATCATATTAAAGCATGTACAGAATAAAGTACTCAATCTTCATTCCATCAATTTTGTATATTATTATAACATATACAAAATAGAATAATCAATCTTAATTCCGTAAAAAATATTAAGTTCGTGACTTATTAATATATACGATTCCTATTTTGCATAAAAATCAGACTAATGAATAGAAATAGATATTCTTATTATTTGTTGGTTTATGTTACTTAAAATTGTGTTGCTCCAAAAAATTGTTTGAAAGTTGTTAATTTTCACTATCGTCTTGGCATTGTTATTCGGATCGTAACTTTGACAAAGAGGTAATCGAAGATCCACGAAAAGCCTCTATAAAATCCTTAAATACTATCAGGAGATAAATACTGTCTAGCACCACATTCAGCCAGAAGAAGTCAGCGTCCACAGGGTTAATTGTCGAAGAGTCAGAAGGTATATCGTCATTACGCTCTGTGGGAACCGGCGCGAGGCCCCTCGAAGAAGTCATACGGGTGGATATTTCCATTTGTATCGGCCATAAATTAACGCGACCAGGAAAAGAGAGTTGCTAAGGGGCATGATAGCTAGAGAGAGAAAGAGAGAGTCGGCTGTCAAAGGAGGCACGTTGACCGGTCAACACAATCGGCGCGCCGGTTGTGTACCATGCCTTTTTCGGCGAACTGTGAACGTAGCCTGAGGTCTGGCATTCCCCCTTTCCTCGTCGTCGTCGGCCGGTTCGTCCGGGGTCACCGACGAGGGGTCACGTCGCTCGCATGGCATCGGTGACTTTTTCATTTTTCTTTCTCCTGCCTCCCTCTTTCTCTCTCGAGACTCCCCCACCGAGCCCTCGTTGCCTCTCCTTTCTTCTTCGTCTTCTTCTTCTTCCTCCTGGATAGCCATGGGGCCTATGCTCGTTGCTGCCTCGTTTAAAGGAGTGGTTGGACGCATAGGCGCAGCCTTTGCACAGGATTCTTTTGACCCTGACTCTCTATAGGTTCGAAGGTGACGGGGTGGAGGTCGGTGCAAGGTATTTAGAACGAGATGATACGGAATTATTTCGGGGAACAGGGTCTGACCATCGCAGGCCAGTTCTACTTAGAAACGGATCCAGACTCGCTCCTGGAACCTACAACTATTTTTCACCATTTTGTGAATCTTTTTCTTTAATTAGTATGTTGAACAGAAAATATTTGTATTTATATTTGTTGTTCATTTTTTCAAACTTTATATTTATTAAATTCATCACGTAAATTTCACAGAAATAATAGAGAAAGACATTTTTAATAAATTTTTCGATTCCTGTGTTTAAAAACTTTTTTTAACAACGAAACATATAAGAGAATCACTATATGAAAAATATATTTAATTTTCATATTCATCTGACTTCTATATGTAGAGTGTAAAACATTTATTGTATACTTTTTCATACTAATATGTTTCTAATATTTATTTTAATAATTCACCTAAAGAATAAAATAATAATAAAAATAATAAATAATTCTTAACATACATATTGAAGCTCTCACAGCCCAGTATTATTAATTGCATTATTATATGCATAAAGGCGTTGAATAAAGACCAGTCTTAATTATTCTATCCTAATATATTAAACAATCTGTTGTTACTCTGTAGTTTCAAGTGCAGTTGAACAAAATAAAAACGTCAAGAATATCGAAAACCGTATATTCAACGATAACCAACAATTTCGAAAATCGAAGTAAAGTTAAAGGAAACTCAGACTACGCTGTCTGATACTACTTAACGATCGTTCGAAAGAACTATGTCATCCTCGTGTAGACAGCGCTGACGAAGGGACACGGGAAGTAGTGGCGAGACGTTGTTGATCGAACGCCGGTGTGCCCTTTAAATGTCACGCAGGCCTAATCACGTCTGCGCTGCGTCGTCGGTGACATCGACCCGAAAAATAACGGTAACGCGTTGCCAGGGCGGCGCGAGTCAGCGCTGTCTCGTCGAGTGGTTTTTGTGTAGTGTTGGTCGCGGACGGCGCCACAGTGGTCAAAGGTGCTCGCGTATAAAACCGATGAAGACGCGCTCTCTCGCCGAAGCGGGAAGAGGATCGCGCCGGTACATCGCTACAGAGAGCATAGAAGAGAGTAGAGGAGAGGAAAGACGGCTTACCGCATACTCGCCACTCCGTACGTCACCGGCACGAAAAGATAAATGCTCGCGATTAGCGATTTATTTGAATTCCCTCTATTCCACCGGTGAAACGACTAGCTGATGCTCCTCTTTCCGAAGCTCTCTTCCTGGAGGACTGGAGACGGTCTCCGAATTATGGTTGTCCAGTCCGGAACGTATTGGTTCGATACTGGCCTGAGAAAACGGCTGGACCTTTAACTGTTCCGGTTGGAAACAAGTTATCTATGGTACTTTGAAGACAAATTAAACAAGCAAAGCTAGTTTTATTCAGGATCATTATAAATAAAACAACTAAAAGTTTATTCATGATGATTGAGCATCAGTAGCGTCTGTACATGTCATCAGAAATCAAAAGATACAAATTTTTCTTGCAGCACAATTTATGCTGGGGTAGATCATATATATAATTTAAGAAAAATTTGTCTAAAGAATTGTATAACGAAGCGACAATAAACTTTGGTCGACGTGGATTAGTCAATTAGTTTTTTAATTGGCTTGCATACCAGTTTAAAAAATATGATTTCGAGGAAAACACGTTCAAAATATTTTTAATGTTTTCCATCTCTTGTTTCTTAAATATTGTATTTTTATTTCAACATAATTACAAAAAAAAATGAAATACACCACATACAAAACAGAATATAATAATTACAAAATTGAATATGGTTATTAGAGATACATAAATATTTTAATAGAGACATATGATTAGTTTGAATAGTATAGATAAAACTTAAACTTTAAGACCACAGCTCTTAAAAGATGATAACATGTAGTGACAAGCTTTGATATTTGGTTTAGCTATTAATATTGAGGCATTTGATCGACGAAATGCAATACAAAAAATCGATATCTTGACCCAGATAAATAATACCCTTTAGCATTATTGTTGGGAGACATTAATCGGAGTGGGGATTTTCGCGATTCTAAATACGGAAGAAAGCACCGATGAATCTTTGGCAAAGAGGCTGAGGATGAGGAACGTAGGTACCCGGGCGATTAGAATCTGGCTAGGCGGCGCGGAGGCAGGCAGCTTCTCGTCGCCTTGAAATTCGTCTTGCATCGACGAGCAGGCAGGATCGTAAATCACTGTATCTGAGGAATCCGCGATTATCCCATCGAAAGCGAGGCTCTCCGCGCCGGTTCGTCCACCGGCAAAGAGACAAACGGACTCCGCGTAAGGTCATTCCGACGGGCCGACGGACTGGTACGTACGCAAGCGTTCGCAAGCCTAAGCGCAAAAGAGCGTAAGAGAGCGAGGCGGACGCGTACCTTCTGCATTTCCGCGTTCACGCTGCCGAGCGTCGTCGGGTCGTAGGTCGAATATTCGATAGGCGAACGCCTGCTTAACGGTACATCACGTGCCTGCCCGGGCTTTTGACAATCCACGTCCCGGCTAATCGACCGGCTACCACCGACCAGACTACCGGACAGTTAACGATCGCTGCCGAGCCTAAGTCGAAGCGATCCTGAGAATCTGGGACGATCTGTACAGAGATCTTAGTGTTGAGGCCACTTCAAGTCTGAAGGATCGTGTGGATTGTAAGATCGAAGAGTCACAGATTTTTCTAAAGGAAGTTCAAAGTTCAAATTGCCTGTATAATTGGGTCTGAGATCATTTGGAACGCCCTGTAAAGAGATTCGAGGAACACGTGTAATTAATAAATCATAATGAGTGTGAGACTCGTCTTTAATTTATTACTCAATTGTACTTGAGATTTTAAACTAGATGTACATTTGAGTCTGTATCAATTGGAACGCCCTGTATATATACTTTACTACTAGAAACAATTAGAGATTCGAACATACGACAACATTTAATTCTTGAACCGTCTAGTACAAATCAACTCAGGCATCAGCAATCTCAAATATTGAAAATCAATAGAGTATAGATCAAACTAGATGTACATTTGAGTCTGTGCTCAATTGGAACGCCCTGTATACACACTTTACTACTAGAAACAATTAGAGATTCGAACATACGACAACATTTAATTCTTGAACCATATAATACAAATCAACTCAGGTATCAGCAATCTCAAATATTGAAAATCAATAGAGTATAGATCAAACTAGATGTACATTTAAGTCTGTGCTCAATTGGAACACCCTGTATACACACTTTACTACTAGAAACAATTAGAGATTCGAAAATACGACAACGTTTAATTCTTGAACCATCTAGTACACATCAACTCAGGTATCAGCAATCTCAAATATTGAAAATCAATACAGTATAGATCAACAGAAAATGAAATCAGAATTACACAATATCTGAAACAGCCTGTACAACGTAATTCTCAAAACTGGATACCGTTCGTGTACATTCTCCTCGCTCACAAAGGCCGCGAAACTAATTAACATTCTCCGGAATCGAAACGTTTACAACAGTCATACAGGTCGCCTCAAAGCAAGCGATCAGAAGTTCAGAAGACATTATTATACCCATTGTAACGGTGAAGAGGACGCCGCGCACACAGGCGTCAAACGTCAAACTAACCATTCGAATTGTATCCTCGATCCCGGTAATAGATCTTCATCGAAGTCTGAAGACCTCCGTCGGCTCGGTACGGCGGGAGTTTTAAATTCGCATGAACGCCGAACCCACGATATCGGGAACAGTGATTGACAACTGTATACGTTCAATCACGATTATATTATAGTCGCGTGCGCTCGCGCCGCGCCGGTCCCACCACGATCGCCGGCGTCTATTATATTAGATCTATTCGTGGTTCTCCCATAAGTTTCAATCCGGCCGACAAGATTGACGTCAACAAGACGTCTCGCGTTCCGCCTGAAAATACAAACGTTCGATTCAAACATGCCACGCTTCCTCATCGTCGGTCTCTCTTGCTCGAGAAAGAAATCGATAGGAACTGGTATCCGGCGAACCTCCGGGCGTAAAACAATGTAAATATTAGCTTATTATACGCCAATCACGCGGGCAAAGTAACTGGGCTAGGCTTGGACTTAGGTCTGACCCGGAACGAGGCGTCGACTACGTCACCTGAGCTTCAAATGGTGGTTTGTACAAATATTTCGGAACGGAAGTAAGGATAATAGGTCTTGGAAAACAGTAGAAGAGTAAGACTTGTTTCCCTACTCCACCTTCCCCTTCTACGGCGCTCTTCCCCCACGCTTCAGCCACGGTCACAATGTCACGTGACTAACCCTGTACTGGCAGAGAAGATACTGTTTTCTCCTCAATTCGAGTCAATTCCTCTGGCAAATCTGGGACTTTGGAAACTTTCTTTTCAAACGTCCAGAAGAGATAACAGCTCTACTCTACACAATTGAAATTGTCTCTCAGAATTGGAAGACCGAAAAGTCAATGACGGAAATTTTGACAGACAATGGAATGAAATGTTCTCTTTCACAAGCTGACTCCAGTTTCTCAATCCATAGAGAAAAACGCAGGGACTATCTCCGGAGTGTAAATCAGAAAAGATCTCGGTGTCAGATCCCCAACGATAGGAAGCGGCTTTTGAAGGCATTGTGCCTGCCGGATTACACGGAATCTATCGCGCATTATACAGGCCGACTGAATAGATAGATAAATGGGCACCGTACGGGAGTAGCCGACGAGAAAGAGAGAAAGCAAGAGAGAGAAGAGAGAAAGAAGAGAGATAGATAGAACCAGGCTGGGACCACTAAAGAGCACGGTGCTTGGCTCCCTCGAACAATGGGGGTCTTGGCTATAATCGGAAGTAAGTCTTGTTAGCGTAATGCGTAACTGTACATAGTGACCGGCTAATTTCGCATTATGTCCCATTACGTGTCGACGGATTAAGGGCTTGAGATCGTCGAGTCGCCTTCTCGCTTGCCCTCTACCCCTCGTCCCGTGGCTTCAGCACCGTTGGAACGATCCCGGTACTCTTCAGGTTCATCCTCGATAGATAGTCAACCTCTTTCAACTCTCATCGCATTTAGACCGATTCTGGAAAAATAGTGAAATTATACAGGGTGAGACTCGTAACTCGAACAACTTTTAAATCATATATAAAAAAATTATTCCCATGGATCTTTTCTTCCCTCAATTTATATCCCTTCCCCTTATCTGACACGACACTGCTGACAAGTAGCAATATTTAAATTAAAACATCTAATAATCTAATTATTTTTTCGACATGCATGGATTAATATCTTTTCATAGAGAACAAAAGGTTGGTGCATAAAAAAGTACATGATTTCACTAAAAAGATGAAATTTTTTTCCAAAATATTCGTTCAGTTCATTGAAACTGGACTTGCCTCGCTTCAACACTGTTTGAACGATCCCAGATCCGTTCGGGTTCATCCTCGAGGATTCTATGGATGATCTGAACGTCGTTGAACACTGATTGCGGGGAACAATGTAGCAGATTTTGCATGACGGGGCGATTTGATGGAAATTATGCATCCCCGGTGACGAGGGAAACAATGTTCGAACGTGAACGGTTTGTTTTCGAGGAAGCGCTCCTTGTAATTTCGCTTCATTAAACGGCGAATCGGGGGCCATAGGTACCGACGATAATAACGCTGGGAATGTCGGATTTGCATAGTCCGAAATGGAAAGCAGCGATTTCCGTAATCTGAAAACGATTTGCAACATGTTCGCGGGATAGAGATCCCATTCCGGCTACTTGGTTCGGCGCTTCTTCCTGGTCGGGAAAGGATCTGCACGGTCACGCGATGCTCCGGGAGAGCGGCTTTCTGCCCGTGCGAAAACAATATTACAGCCGCATCAATCTTCCTCTTTCTTCTGGCGAACCTGCCCTTCCTTTACCTCGGTGAAACACGGTGCCCAGTTTTCTTGCAAGTTCGCCAGAACCACCCGGAAACTCCAACTCGATCGTTCCGCCCGGTAAATGCACCCTGTCCGCTCGACAAAAACTTGGCAAAACATAATTTATCAATTCCGCCTCGGCGAATTGACTGTACGCGGTCAGTCGAACTCGCAGGATTTGTTTGACATCAAACGAGCACGGTGTACTCGAAGTTCCGCCGCTGACATTAGTCGGTCACTGAGACAGTTCCGAAACGTTTTGGTAAAGAAAATCCATCAGGGAAATTGATACTAGCTCTATACTAGGTGGTCCACGCAACTTGCACACCCAGAATATTTCGCACCTTGACAAGTTTCATAATGTACGCGAAGGCGTTTCAGAGATTTCAAGATCACCTTGACTTCTTTACATGCGAAGACCATGAATTGAGCAACAATTCTGCCTACAAATGTGTTGCCGTGAAAAGTCAGGGTGATCTTGAAATCTCAGATCATTTAAAAAAAAAGTTTACAATATTTCTACCTCCATACCATGCAGCTTTTGTAGAAATCATTTTTCCACATTAGAAGTAATGAAAATATTGAAGATGCAAGTAACGGGACCACCCTCTATTTCCGAGAGGTAAGTATACTGAAAAATTTTAGAGATACATTTCCTCTCGGATGTTCTGCGACATTGGAGAATCGTTCAGGGGAGAAGATGCGGAGCAATCGGACGTGCACAAACTTTTATGAACTGCTCTTACGAACTTTTGCAATAATCTGCTGTCCCATAAATATACCTTTCGATTTAACAGAAAGCTCTCAGACACGACGTTTCAACTGCTTTTGAAGGAAACGGAGAGTTCGCTCGATTAAGGAGATTGAGTCTAGGAAATGTCTCTGTAATCAAACTTGCACAAACTGGTATACATTTTGGGTCTAAAGTTCGTCGCATGGATGCTTTCAATTTATTGGAACCGAATGTAAAAGAGAATATTTGTATGTTCCATCGTGAATTGAGTCTGAGGTACACCGGACCACAAACATCGTGCAACAAAACGATTGCAGAGTTGTGCAAACTTGAAATTTTCTCCTCAATACTTTGAAATCATCCTGAAATACTATTGTTTGTTTTAAATGAACTTGTGTGATGAAGACAAGAAAATCTCCATCCCCTCTTCTTCAAGGAGAAGAAGAAGAGTTTGATTGTACAAACATGTGCAAACTTTTTCGAGGTACAGAATTAAAAACTTTTTCCACTCAGAAGAGCAGACGACAAGAAGTGTAACTTCAGATATTACGACGTAGCCTAGCCGTTCTCGAGAGAAGAGGAACCGGGAGACATAAGCGTGTTGGGGGAGCCCTTTCAGGTGCATCTCGGTGCAGCCATGCGTCTTGCGGGGCAGCAATGGCATTTAAATGTTAGCTCTATCTGCCCGGTGGTATTTTGCCGCGGTCTGAGAGGCCGCGTCGCGCCGCTCTCTGTTCAATTTCGAAAGTTAAATGTCAATGAGCAGCAGCAGCAGCCGGAGCGCAGCCGCGTCCTGCACCCACGACTGCACGCTCGCCGCATACGCAGATGCACTTTTCGCGGCCGGGCCATACAGCCACGCGAAAGCCCGAGGAATCCCGTTTGAATTACGCGACTCCTTTCGTTTTCCTCCTACGGGTACCATCCCGTCTCTTCAGCATCTCCGACACTTTTCATTTACCCCTTTACGATATCATCTAATCACTTATCTATGCATTTTATTCATTCAGATGATTCGTGATATGTATATTTTATTCGATGGATTTTATTTAGCATTTTTGTACAATGTGCGATTATGTACAATTGTACAATTAACTATACAATTGTATTTTTAATTAATTATTTAATTTTAATTAATTCAACTGTACAATTGTACAGTTCGTTTCTGCATTTTATGCAACAGTTTCATACTACTTTTAGATTGCTTTGTTTGTAGACTTTATTTTATTCACCACTTTCATACAATTCTGTAAAACTTTTATTCAACACGATTATTTCACCAATTTGGATGATGCACCTACAGATATACTAATATATAGATATACTATATAAATATAAATATATCAATATACAAAAATTACAAGAATTCAGTGCATACGTCCGTATAAAATATATATTGTTTCAGAATACATTCATTAATTTCTGTAGCTCCACCAAAAGGCCTTACTAAAAAAAAATTCATCAGACAGGTGAAGAAATAATTATAGTCAATAAATAAATGAGCAATTTGGCAAACTTTTTACAAGTTCGCACCCGATAAGGGATTCGCAATAAATGGTTCGCGTCAGCGATCTCCAGACTCGCAGTTGCACGCATTAGGCAACCGATGCTTCTCTTTTTCGTCCGCGAATGGTCAACTGGCAAAAAATCCCGCGCAACATGCCCGAGGGTAAGCGCAGTCGAGCCGAGTTGGTAATCCGCGCGCGATATCGCTCGCTGATAGCAACTCGGTTGCCGGATTCGTCGGCGCTGCGTTTCGGTGCGCAATTAGCGGGGTTAAACGCTCGGGTCCCCGCTTAAGCGCGGCGGATTCGCATCGCGAACCTAACCGCGCATTCTGCCCGAAGCAGGAAGCGAACAACAAGGCCGAGAAACGGGAGACTGAAAAACACCGAAGAGGCGGAGGAAGTTTCGTGCGTCGATTCTACCATATTTGGCGACGCACTTCGCGGTGCGCGGCTCGTTAACCCTTTAACTTAACCCTTCGGGGTCGAAAGTGTTCCGTGCACTTCATTTAGGCACTTGCCACAGCATCGTATATCTATGAACTGCGGATTTTATGCGAAATAAAAAATTCCCTGCATTAATTGCAAGCTACCGGAACCAAATAAAAATTATTTGCAACAATTGTAAGGTCCTGGATGTAAATAAAAGAATGTCTGAATCCATTCCAAGGTAGGGGAATCAAATAAAAATTTTGCACATTAACTACAACCAACTAAAAATTATGTGCAACAATTATAAGGTCCTGGATGTAAATAAAAGAATGTCTGAATCCATTCCAAGGTAGGGGAATCAAATAAAAATTTTCCACATTAACTACAACCAACTAAAAATTATGTGCAACAATTGTAAGGTCCTGGATGTAAATAAAAAATTGTCTGAATCCATTCCAAGGTAGGGGAATCAAATAAAAATTTTCTACATTAACTGCAACCAAATAAAAATTATCTACATTCATTGGAAGGTACTGTAATCAAACAAACAATCAGGGCTAAAACTGTTTCCCTTGAAGAACGAGATCATGTATGAAAATCAAAAATACTTGGAAAGTAGGCCTCTATTAGGTTTTAAAGTAATTAAATAATTTGCTTGCTACTTCAGGTTAATCTTGCGATGCAAATTAATAATTAATATTCTAGGGGTGATATTTGTGTCCTGTACTATTGTACAGTTTCATGTTCACTAGTTACCGAAAGAGCTGAAGAAGAATCGAAAGAAAGGAAGTAGGGAGGAGGATGAGGGATAAAAAAGGAAGAGGATGAAGAAGAAGAAGAAAAAGCAACGATCAGCCACGTGTGCACGTAGAATATCGACAGGACTCGGAGGTTCGTCGAGGACCTTTTAAGGTGCCGAAGGGTACCACCTTCCCCCTGTGGTCGCAGCAGAACGATAAGAGGGATACTCTCCCTACCTGGCCCTATGGCGTAACAATGCTGGCCAGCCGGCAAGAACCGACGGCCTCTAATGGAAGGGATTCTGTTTCCTGCCGGGACTACAGATCGCGCATACTAAAAACTTCATCCTTGGGCTACCGTTACTATCCTCAACAAGAACTATCCTCCTTGCAAAGCTGCGACTCGCCACAGTAGCCTAACATCTAGACAACTGTCCAAAATCAAGTACATTTATGATGTAGCTTGATTTTGTCATAAATCATTCTCAAAAAAAATTGAAAAATTGCTGCCAATATTGGTCCCATAAAATTGATATACTTACATCTTCATAAAAAATGTGTATTATTGTATTAGGGAGGGCAAAAAATCAGATATTTACGTATTTTCTACAGTTGAAGCACAAAAAATCTTAAAGTTCAAAATTTCTTTGTCATAATACTGATGTCATTCACACCATTATCGAGTGAATCAGAAAAGTCAAAATAATTTGTTTATAAAAAAGTCAAAATAATTATAATGGATGTTCAAAGAGGTAAAGTCGTCGAGCAAATAATGTAATCGTAATTCAAATTTTATAATTAATGATAATTTAAATGAAAAAATTTGAAGCTGTTATTATGACGCAATTAATTTTGAACGTGTTTTTAATTTTGGTGACGAGACGCCGACTCCGTAGACGACCGTGTGCCGAGGGACGTTCCGTTAGTCGCGCGGTTAATGAGTCCGCCGGCTAACAATAATTAACAGAGCCAATCAAACGCTCATTAGGTAAAGTAAATAGGGGATGTAATTACGAGCGATACCGGCCGATGCTGTGCAGCGTGGCGCACGCGCGTGGACGCGCATGGTGCAGAGCGTAATCGTGCGTGCAGGTAATAAGCCGCGTTTACATAGTGGCGGTGGACGTATCGGGGAAGCCATTACTGCGCCCTCGAAGGACCGAGGATATGAAAAGATAAAAAGAGAATGTGCATTAGCATAAGAACCATCGTAAACACCAAAATCACCTTACTCAACCGCGCCGGCAATTAAAGCCTGCTAATAGAAAAGCCTGCGAGCGTTGAATACTGAAATTTCAAAAATTGCCAACCATTTACTCGAATCGTAAAAGCAAAATGGTCAATTTTTAAATTAAGAAAAATACATCAAAGAATGTCATTGGATTAATAATTTTTTTAGAATCTCCTGGGTGAAACGAATTTATGTATGTATTTATTTAAAAAATTTCTTGTAACGAACGCTACAGTCAGTGGATGATAGCTGTGTACTGAATTCTTTATTTTAGCCTTTGCGAATTTTTTGAAATCGTCTGTTACACGTTAAAACTGATTCCTCGACATTTAACTTCAACGAAATCGTTCCTGAAATCGTGGCCAACTCAAAATTCCTGAAGAGGTCCTTTGATCCCTAAAGTCCGATTCTATGGGGTCGGAAAACGTCGGTAACCCATATAAAATTTCCTAAATCGTTTCTTAGACCCTGAAGATCTATTCGAAGAACCTTAAAAAATGGTAGCCCGTGAAAAATCCCTGAACTCATTCTACAAACCCCGAAGAGCGAATCCACGAACCATGAAAAATTCGTAGCCCGTGTAAAATTCCTGAAATGGTCTGTTGAACCCCGAAGACCGCTTCCACGATCCCGTAAGAGGAAGAAGCGTGTAAAGGGCAGACGCGTCGACCGGAAGTCACCGATCCCCCGGCCGATTCGCTCCGCGAATTAATTCGATGAACATTATCCGTTAATCCGGCGGCCGATCCTCCTCGTTGCCCTTGGCCCCGAAGAATCGTCCGCCGGTTTATCTGCGGCGATCTTCACGCCGACGGCGCCACGAGCTCGCTCGTAAAGGAAAAAGAAGGGGAGCAGGCAACAGAAGAAGAAGAAGAAGAGGAAGAGAAAGAGCTAGGACAACGAAGACGCCGAAGAAGAAGAAAAGGGAGGCGGAGAAAGAGAAGGACGGAGAAGGAAAAAGAAATTGAACTAATTGCTGCCCTCCCGGAGCTAGATTCCCGGAACGAGGTGAAGCGCTATCTTTCTGATTAATTAAATTACTCGGCGTGAAATCAGGGAGGCAGCGAGCGGCGTTACGCCGGCGAACGCCGACGATGGTTAAATGGTAAATCGTCGAATTAACATCCGTTTCTTACGACTGCAACGATTTCACGCGACGCACGCGCCATTTTTTTTCTCGCTGCCGACCATGTGCACACGAGCGTCGCATACTGATCGGAAGATCCCCAGCGGATGTTCGATTGCTTTCGTCGAATAGAAATTACACGGCGTTAGGTTGTAGGAATTAGAATTACAATCGTTCAGCATCACTTCTGTTTTAGCTCCTTAGTTGATAAATTTGATCCTTCCAAGGCTTTGCTTTAGAGTCATTGATGCCCCTCTGAACGGGATTGTACATTTTCAACAACGTTCGGTATCTGGAACTTTCTGAAACATTTTAAATAGATTATGAATTATTTTTTTTGTGATAACCCAGCAGTAAGTACAGAATCGAGTGCAACTCTGACCGATTTCTACGAGTCAAGTTTTGTTGATCAGCTGCGGATTAGAGACCCCCGCGATTAGGTTTTCAGTACCGTAATTTATGAACGATTTCAAATTGAGATTGATTCGAACGCGTTTCCGTCGGAGTTGTTTGCAACCGAGACTCGTAACTCGAGCGATTAATATAAATTATATCTGAAGCAGATATCGATATTAAGTTAAATCCGAACCGGAGGCAAATTATAATAGATTCGTCTACGGATAATGGATCATTTGACGAAGAAACGCTATCAATCTCCGTCTCAGCTCGTAACAAGACACATCATTTTCCCGGGGCAACAGCGCCTACCTTACATTTAGCTTATTTATTTGCAGATCGACGAACTCACGCGACGAAACGCTGAATACGAGGAAATTAAGATACGATCTCGTAATTGCTGCGCGTTGAGACAAAGGAACCGGCGATTGTAGATACACGTAACAGACTTTATCCTCGACAGTGAATGGAATAGATAACTTCCTGGACTCGGAGGAATTCGTGGTCTAATATAGAACGCCCTTACGCTTACCGAACGACATAACTAACAATCTCTACGAGAGAACATTGCACAGGACAAAATAAATATAAACACTCTTTCGTGACGAAGCAAAATTTTTCCTAAAAGTTCTTACACACTACTATTACATTATCCATGATGTTCGAAAAATTCTTTCGCTTAGTTAATTTTAAATAGATGCATAAAAGTGTCATTAGAAAATTCCGAAAATTAAGAAGCAAACGTCATGTGCGCTGCCATAGTGGTATAATACTATAAATTTTTGAAAATACAGAAATTGGTACCTCTTCACCTCGTAAAATTTCACAGGAATCGATTGTTGAATAGGACCACAATGGACATTTAAACCGAGCTGATAAAATACACGAAAATTGACGTTGACAAATATATTTTTCAAGTGAAATGAACTGACATCAAACGAGAAGTGAGACGTGTTTGAAAAACTCCTGAGAAGGTTGATCTGTTCGAGCATTCGTTGTGTGCGCGTGTGTGAAGAATGTAATTTTCTGAATCAAGGTTGTTTTGACCCAGTTCAAGTCCGCCCGTCCCGACCAGTCAACCCGGCAGTCAATATTAGTTCGCGGATAGAAATGTGCACTATGCGCTTCATGCAGTGGAATAAGGCTGCTGTAACAGTATACGTTACGTTGTCTTGCCTTATGTGGAGCACTCTTACTACTTGCGACTTCAGTTTCTAGGGGACATGAAAGTGTTCCGCCGGACGTAACGTATGACGCGTGCTGGTCAGCTCCGGCTTCTTGCCGATCGCTCGTCACAATCTCTTGTTACGCCACTGTTCACGATCTACAGATCTCATAGATCCTGGATCAATACCGAGCGGTACTAAACAAGTCGCAAAACAAACCCATACTTAAGAAAATTGGCGACCTTTGAAAAATTGGACAAGTTCACTTTTCAGTAAATGGACGGGTTGTTGAGTGGCACATTGCCGATTGTTTGAGACACGAATAACAAGAATTGTTTGCACTTCAATACGAAAAAGTTGAAAACAAATTTGTGTTTATTTTCTCTAACAAATTTCTCGGGTCTCTGAAACCTAGATCAAGCACCTCCCTTAGTCACTTAACCCTTTGCACTCTGAGCTATTTTAACTAAAAAATTTCCATTCTCTATGATTTTTTAAAAAATTGATAGATATGAAATTGATGTAATATCTCATACAATACTTAACACTTTCACAACCGCATGTTTGCGCAGTGAAACGTCGCCAGTGGCCGGCAATATTTTTGAAGGAAAAACTTTACGTACATTCATGAAACAATTAACATTATTACACAACAATATTTTCCCTTTGTGTGATAATTATTGAAACATACAAATATAAAACAAAATTCATGACTGGCCTGTCCATGACACCACATTGGTGTCAGCGGTTGTGAAAGTGTTAATGTTTAGTAATTGATTAGATACCGACATATCTAATAATGTAAACAATATTTTTAATGATAGTACAGCAATCTTTAGTGACGCCTCCGAGGCGCCTCTCGAGTGCTAAAAGTTAATTCGGAGATAACAATTCCAATAAAAATTGACTTTCATCTTGGCTCAATCATAAAGCTAGGTCCTCCCAAAACAACAACATATTATCAAGTCTAACTCAACATCTCATTTCATCAAGAGCCTAATTTCTCAGGTCCCTAACTAAGACCTAGATCACCCAGCATACCTTGATAAATCACTTAATTCCGCGACTCATCCACAATGAGTCAAGCTAGCACTCGATTCCGCTTGAATGGCGACTAAACTCTCCTCCGTGCCATAACTTACATCGAAGCTTAAGTATTACCTCGGTGAAAACCCAATCCCTAGAGGTCTCCTAACAGAGAGCTAAATCAACTGGCAGGCTAATAAGGCGCATAAACTGCAGTCCACTTAATCGATTGAGCTCGGTGACTCGATAAGCGGCAAAGGTCCTCGAGCGGGGCCATAACTCTACGCTCATCAAGGCCTAACTCGATTACACCGTCCAGTCAAAACCTAATCCTGCGGACGGCTAACCGAGAGGCTAAATCAAGCCGAAGCAAAAGTTAATAACTCGCATGAATCGGCGTTGGGACCAATAGCCGAGTCACCCTCGACCCCTGGGCCATTAAAGATATGGAGGCCCGATCAGCGTCCGCCAGGATAGAACCGAAGTCGGAGTAAAAACCAGCAATCGCCATTTTAGGCTAGCTTGGCTTAAGGGTCCATAAATTCAGAGCGGAAAACGGTGCGCCACGGCTGCGAGTAATGAACTTTCCGTCCCGTAAGCCAACTCCAAGTAACAAGTCAGCCTATGGAAAGACCTCTCTCTTTCTCTCTCTCCTCATCTCTCTCATCCCAAAGAGGTGTCCTGGCAAGCGAGAATTCCCGGCGCGCGTGCGTAAATTCAACCTGTGTCGTCAGCTTCCCGCGGGACTCGCGGAATCGTCTAGGATATCTCGTTTCGCGGAAGCAACCATGAAGCCAACGACACCTTCGTCACCCAGGCCCCCTGCTGTCGACGATCTCCGTCGCGATCCTGGTTTGCTAACTTCCGCAGGACTTTTCTCGGCGCCATTAACGAGCAAACGGGGCGTGATTCACTGAGCCTCGCTACCCTGAAACCCGACGAGCTTCAATGGGACTCCGCTGACTACGCAGGTTCTGGTTTCAACATTTTTCGACCTGACAGGTGTCACCCTTGCTGGAGAACTTGTGGTTGGTGTCCTCCATTTTTTCATATTTATTGGTCTTTCAACAGGAGTCGCTAGTGAAGTGTTGGGTTTCGGGCGTTTGCTGTTTGGCCACTGAAATAATTTTTGAGTGAAGGATGATCCTTTGTCGTACGATACCGTTCATGGTTGCGATGATAAACCCGTCGTGTCAAAAGCATAATGCGATTCCAACTATTTCTTTAAAAAATTGTCGCGTGATTTAATGGGATTTAAACTTTCATATTAAATGTTAGATTGCTAGGATGGAACGGAGGAATGCTTACGAGTCCGTGGACAGATACAAAGGTGAACGCAGCAAGCTATAATTCCTTTGTCGCTGACGTAACGAAGTTTTCCTCGGTCCGTTGTCTCCCTCAGGTGAATCTTTTTCCTCAGGTGTATCGTGCCCCACTACAGACACCGCCGTCGGTGTTATTACCTCGCCACGAACAGAGCCCTGTCTCGCTCGTTGCTTGGGTAAAGCCCCCGGTGCAATTTGAATGTCTACCCCAGCGTGAAAATCACGTACGATAAAGAGCCACGCTGAGCAATAATTATCCTTGGACGAGGGGGAGGAAGGACTTCTTCATTCTGTGCTAAAAATATATATATACATATATGTAATCCTTTTTTGTTGTAATCTCGTCTGGCCAGAATTGCGACGGCGCGTTGCTCAACGAATGTGCAATTAGGTTGCCAGATAAGACAAAGTAAGGCTCGATAGAAACGTAATTAACGCGTAATTGCGGGATTAATTATATAAATAAATAAGTAATTCTCCTGTGAAGACTCGCTTGCTTGAATCTTGACAAGTTGTTTGCCTTGAGTGTTTGTTAAATATTGCGTAACGGATATATATATATATAAGGGACGTTTTAATTTTTTATTCAACTGTCTTATATGTTAAGATAGAATTAAACATTGCTAGATAGAGGAACGAGACGGAAGGAGAGGGCTACAATAAGTGTTGAGTGATTTTTTTAGATGAAGGAAAATTTTTAGAGAATGTCTGCATTTATTTGCGAACCACCCGTTGGATAGTCGACAGGAATTGTCCCACGTGTCTATATCTTTCCGAGCCGTCATGGAAGAGCTCACGAACGCGGCCAGCCGGTGTGCAGCTGACAAGCGTCGCGACGGATGCAGTGCGATCCCTCTATCGAGCCACTCCAGTCAAATAATGCAGACGTTTGCATTGAATCGAGGCGGTGCACTCGCCGAGTGACTGATCTCGTGTAATGCTATTTACATGAAACATAATCCCCGGTGCTCGCGACGCTGTTACCTGGAAGCGTGGCGAATGATGGCACATGGAACGGGGTGCGCGCGCCGCGTTTGATGGAATTCCTCGACGACTAATGGGGTGTTCTTGTCACGGCCCTGACTTCCAACTGAATTCTTCTTACCTGTCCCCTAATGCTAAACCATCACACTTTGGAGAGACTGCACTGCCAATCAAATTTTGACAGGTCTCAAATTTTCTTCAAACAAAAGACAACAGCGGGGGAAATAATTACAAGAAGAGCTTTCGAAAATTGTTTTCCCAAGACATATGGACGATAGCAACCATTAGATTGTGACTCCAGTTGATAAATTGAACTTGTTCCTCATTCTGATTTTCATAGAATCAAGGAAGTTGGAATCGATAATGAACAAGGTTCCTATATGTTGTATAAAGACAAACTTTTCAAATTTGTTCATCATTATAATTGTATTTCTACTTTCTTAAAACCTCAAAAATTGTGAACACCAGAAACATGAAAATTATTAAAAGAAGAATCATCGTTCGAAATTGACACGTCATTTTTATTTTGCAGATTCGCAGTCTGACGAAGTTGCAGTCTGATGAAGAAGAGACCCAAATAACCGAATAAGGTAACGAAATTTTCTCTCAATCTTATGTTGTTCATAAACGTCTCCATAAAGGTGTACAGTAAATATTCGATCAGAAAGCGGGAAACAAAAAGATAGTAGAACTACACGATCTATGAAACCGCTTAGCCCCAATGGTTTTTCTTAGATCGAACCTTCACTGTACGATGTAACTACTGTATGTGTATTTAACGTTTTGAAGCGTGGTCCCAAGATGAATCCTAAAGGTAAAAGTGTTTTGCTAGGAATAGCAGAATTCCGTCAGATGGTGTCGATCGTTCAGGAATCAAACGACTCCTTGGCTCGCAATTAATATTTTTACCCGTTCGGCGTGGTTGGTATCCCCTTAGTCCGCGCTCACTCTCGATATTCCCTTTCACGCAGAGAACTCAGAACGGGAAGGTAGAAAACGACTTCCTGATCCGCGGGGTTAAGTGGCGAGTGATCGTACCCCTATATCACCTTCCGCATGGGACCGTTTACACGGGACCCGGTTGCCATTTACACGACATATTTCTGTCCGCGGAGCCGAGCCGCGAAAGGAGAAAGGTGAACCCATGTCTCGGATGGATCTGTGCCCTCCATTCTAATATTCGATTCTTCCAACGTTTACTGAATCTACAACTGCTTTGAATCTCTCATTAAATCCTTCACAACACGGTTCTTATTCTTTGAAACAAATTCAGTAAGTTTACATATGAACAGCTATTACGCCAGAAGTATATTAGAAAAGTTGCTGGAACACATGGTTAACAATTTTGTATAGTGCTCCATAGAAATGACCAACCTTTTGTGCTTGAAATGTCAAAGACATTGATGAAGTAATGATTAATCAATTTTTGTGCCAGGAATATTAGACAGGTTGATGAAATACAAGCCAAACAATTTTATTTGATGTTTGGTAGAAATGTCCAGCTTTTGTGTGTTAGAAATATAGAATAGTAGACAGGCTGTTCGATTTGGAATTTAAAGAAAAACGAAAGCAAATAATTTTTCTCAAGTTATCTGTGCAGTACACAATACAGTGTACCGAGTAGATTTTCAAAGTCGTATTTTTTTTTTATTAGAAAAAGTATTATAATTATAATTACAAAAAAAATACGAAATACGCCACATACAAAACAGAATATAATAATTACAAAATAGAATGTGGTATATTAGAGATATATAGATATTTTAATACAGACATATGATTATTTGGAACAGTATAGAGACAAAACTTATACTTCAAGAGCACAGCTCTTAAAAATGATAACATGTAGTGACAAGCTTTGATGTTTGGTTTAGCTATAATAAACAAAAACTGCACTGCATATTTTCGACTTATTCGAGGAATCCGGCCCGATTGTACCACTGTTGCCACCCCGTATAGATACATGACGAAACACAGAGGTATTGTTAAAATTCGCGTGCGTTCACCGAAGGTTAATTCGATCGCAGCCATACCCTACAGGTAACGAACGAGGAAGGAAGAATGGACCGAGAGGATGGCGTTAGGAGAACCGAGACGAGAGGTTAGAGGAGGAGAGAAGAGAGGAGAGTATAGAACGTCGAGATACAGAGAGTGCCGGACGAGAGGCTAGCTTTCTCCGTAATGCAATTGGCTGCACGCGGCGTTCGCGACTCCGGCTCTCGAGGATCCATTGTCCTCGTTCCCCGGCGCTCTTGTAGTTTAGTGGGTTACTTAGGCTAGGAGAGAGAGAATGAGAGAGAGCGAGAGAGAGAGATTTTCTCCCGACGCGGTCGAGCCAGTTAGGTAATGCTCGCGTCACAGCCGCTGGAATGGCGGCAGCAGCCTGTTGTCGAAAGTGAGGAAAGTTCGTTTCCATTGTTTCGCGTTGGAAGATCGAAGGCCGTGGAAACGCGGGCGTCTTGCAGCTTCCGCCATTTTCACGGTACGTAACTCACTATAGTAACCCTGAGAACGATTGGCAGACTCCCGCGCGATTCCTCGTGACCTTCAACTGTTTCCGCGAGAACCTTGTCTGGTACTATCGAAATGTTAACACGAGAATTGTGCGCGTTTCATTCTGCCGATTTATTTATAGAATCAACATTTGAGAATTTCTTAATGAATTCTACAAAAGTGACAACAATTTGTTGAATTAATTCCGCGTCGAGACACAGCTGTTTCGCGTACGATCGCAGATAATCGTTTCTGAAAACGTCGATTCGTCGATCCTCGATTCTCGATCCTCCGGACGACGGGATCGAGACGACGGGACGCCGGTCGATCGTTAGAGCGCGATGTTTAACCAAACGACAAAGATCTCTCTTCTCCAGTCTGGATGGACTGGACGTTATGTAAGCGAAGGATCGCTCGATCCCAGATCTCGTCTGATTACTCTTTACAAGGATCGTTTCTACTTGCGGAGGGGTTTATCGATATCTCGGCTACGAATTGATCGATCGCAACCAGGAAATGCCACGGACGGAGGCGACCCGGTATAAAAATCACCGCGAATTATACGATTTAAAAATGACCGATCTCTATTTTAAGTGCATTCCCTTGCCGCTTCCCGTTCCTTCTCCAGCGAGTATCACGAGAACGTCTGCTCCCTTATATCGACTTTTCTTTTTCCGTAAGGGAAATTGACTTACGATAATATTAGGTCTCGCAGAAACCGTTGTGCAATTTTTCGAGTCGCGTTTGCGAGCTGCTGAATCTAGATAGGAAATCTTTATTATATTACTCTAGATCACAATCCAATATCTAATAAATTTCGGAAAAATTTATTCGTGATCGAAAATTAATATAATAATTGAATGATATTGGCGCCAGGGTCGATCATTTATAAACACTACAGCAAATGTGCAACCGTTTACATGTT
>CM052342.1:4864629-4898954 GCA_028455595.1 Lasioglossum vierecki | reverse complement strand
TCGTAAAAATTCCAGTGATAATAGCTTTGTTCTTAAAAATTTATAATTAAATACAAAAATTAAAGTTGTATTGTGTAAATTTTAGTGAGACCTGATGTGCTCCTAAAATAAGAGGGAAATGGAAGTCGAAAAAATTTGAAGCCGACGATTCTGACAGACTCGATTAGTCTCAGTGTTGAGTAAAGGAAGGATTGAAGCGAAAGCTGACTCGAGGAGACATTTGCAAAGTGAATTTGAGTTTCCCCTCGACTGGTGAAGTGCAGAGTCAAGAACCCGTGAACAGCTTTTCTCTGATTTCTGTTTCAGGAACGGGACACAAAGGACAACGAGGCAACAAGTGAGTACATTTCCATTTTATAGAGACGTTTGTCATTCGAGCAGTAAATCATTTCCTCCCGGAGCCGACCGATGTATTTTAAGGTGGTCTTAGTCATCGGTCGGTCCCTTGTTAACAAGTTGTTTGCATCGGAATGCACTCACCGAGTGGCGACGGGGAAGTCTGAAGACTCTGCGATCGATTTTACAGCGGTTTCGACTTATTGTTAGCCTGTCTAGATCGCTGGAGACTCTCGATCATTCGTACATATCGCATTTACTTGCGTCGTTACAGAAAACATTCTTTGTTTAACACTAACCGGTTTCACATCTTTTATTTTATAATTACTAATATTCCCAAACTTCTTGAACTAGAAACGATTGGATATATTTTTACATACAAACACGCGTTCTAATAAAAATTTCGTTATTTTTGTTTTAATTTATATTCCAACAGAAGTTAAAAATAGTGAACATCTAATTCGTCATGAAAACGGAATATTAAAGAATAAAAGAGTATTAAAGAAATAAGTACGATCCACGCAAACAATCTCGGGACACCAATGATCTATGATGATCGTGATTACACTGATTACTCGAAGGGACAGTCGAGAACTCGAAACAGTTGACCTCCGATCGATTCTACGATACTTTATTTTCTAATCAGCTTTCATGGTTACTGGAGATCCATAGCGATCCATGGACATCGTGATCACAGTCGTTACACTAGAATTCTAAACAATAGTGTTCAGTGAATGTTGCTATGATTTTATTGCGACTTTCGAGTAGATCTCAAGCGAACCGTGATGATCGGTGAAAATCATAATTGCAGTGGTTACTCGAAGACACTATTACGATTAGCGAACAATACTCGTCGATGCATTCTACCTCGGTCTCTTTTTTACCTTTCGTGACCCACGGAGAAATGTAATCTCTGTCATTATGCGAGGAGACAATCGACGATTCTACATAGCACTTAGATGATTGTATCTTGGCTGGAGGTGAAGTGGGACATTGGCGATCATGATCATTCGTGAATGAATTATAGCATTCTTTTCGAAAACCTGACACGGTAGAATGCTTCTCAAAGTTGCGCCAGATATCTATCAAATTTTCAGTAGCATATTTGAAAGCAGGCAAAACCGAGGAAATTATGTGACTTTAAAAACGTGTTCCAGATTTATTCCTGAAGTTCTCAATTAAATATTTAATTAGTTTATCGATCGTAATTTATATTTCAGATATTATGAATTTTATTTTCGGCGTAAGGTTCGATCATTTTTCTACACGACAAATTACATCTACACAACTTTTTCGGCAGGAAGCGAATTAACGAACCTTTCAAACAGCAATAAATGACCTTGAATGACCTTCGGAAACCAACATACTGTGGATCATTAATTATTTTATCGATCGTAATTTATCTGAAAGATATTATGAATTTTATTCTCGGCGCAAGGTTCGATCATTTTTCTACACAACAAATATAGCTATATTGTAGGAATACTGTAGGAATACTTCTCAATTGAATTAGGTGAACTTGTAAATCGAGAGAAAAATTAATGTTTTAGTTCTTAAAACTGTGTCCGGCATGTTTTAACTTTTTTTTCGTCGATTAAAATTATTTCAGACTTTTCGTTTCGCCACTGTCGAGATTATAATAATGTAAAATATCATATAAATTCATTTGATTGTGCACACATATATTGCAATGAAAATTGTGCAAAAAAATCAGTTATTTTTACACAGTTTTTTTTTGATCAGAACCAAAGTTTAAGAATAATAATTTAATTAGACTGCAACCGATATAAATTAGTTTAATGAAAATAGTTGGTCAATCACTTGAATTAATTTCCAATTTCACCGGCTTTATGCTCGCACCAATCTCAACTGCAGCTGAAGGGGGGGATCCCGGTCTCGCCGAATGGACTTCTCAATAAATTCTACCAGTGGCCAGGTTGCGTGGGTCAGCGATGACCCAGAGCGTCTACGTACGTTGTAATTACAGGCGTCGCTCGTAAAGGGGAATCGTGAATTCTAATCGGGGATCGTGTCCGATCGATTCTACACCGGTTTCTACTTAGCCACGCGTGGGTCATCGATGACCCAGAGCGTTCTACAAAGGCCGTAATTACATGTGCGTCCGGCGATACCGTGAATTATTATGCGATTACGTAGCCCCCACGAACAGTGAAAGTATCGGACGAGCTCATCGGAGAGTTCAACGTGGTCATCGGTGATAGACGTATCGGACATGACCCACGGCGCAGCCAGGTAATTGCTTGCAACGGGGTTGATACCGTGAAACCTGGCAAACCTCGAAAACCTAACCCCTGATGAAAATGTTTGGAGGACGTTGATTAAAAAGAGCCCGTCGTTCGTCGCAGGTCATGCGCAACCTAGAAATGGTCACGTTGGTTTCCTTCAGCGTGATCTGCGTCCGTCATCTGTGCTAACTGTACACTTGCAACCAACCTGGTGACAGAGTTGTGCTAATTCAATTACATTGTAATTCAATTACGTAGTTGAATTGCATTGTATTTCAATTAATAGTAATTCAATTACGTAGTTGAATTACATTGTATTTCAATTAATAGTAATTCATTTATGTAGTTGAATTACATTGTATTTCAATTAATAGTAATTCAATTACGTCGCAAATGAATTACTATGTAATTCAAATACAACGTAATTCAATTACTAAGTATTTCAATCAGATTTGTAATTGAAATACAATGTAATTGAAATGCAATTTGAAATTGAATTACAGTATAATTGAAATACAATATACTTGAAATACAATACAATTCACGAAAACAATGTATTTTATAATTGTACTCTATTGCAATTACGAATTACATTGTAATTTAATTGGTTGAAGATCTGAATTATAAATTACAACATAATTTAGTTACAATTTAATTCAATTACTTTGTAATTATAATTCTGGAGTAATTCGATTCTAATTCTGCACAACTCTAAGGGTGAGACGTTCAAACGGATCCACCATTGCCATAAACAGCGACGCGAACTTCATTCGATTGACTGACAGGAACCGTCGCTTTCCCGATGATGAATGCTTTCGAACCTTTAATTGATTCCGATAGACAGCGGACGATATGAAAGAGATTTATGAAAATCTAGATTGAAACTCTCTGGAGTATTCGTCGATTTGTATAAATTGTGATTGGTGTAATTTCGTTGCAATTCTACGGGATTGTTCGACCCCATTTTATCTGGAGAAACGGACTCTAAATTATGCTCAACCTGTTAAACATATTAAGAAAATCAATTTCCACTTCATTATGTTGAAAATAATAGCAGAACATTATTCTTATTATTATTATTTATTAACAAAGACTTAACATAAATTACTATGAAAGGACACGCATAAAAAAACTGTTAGTATACAGGTACTTATATTATAAATTAATAATGCGTAATTTTTTTTTTGAAAGTGTGAAACGACCTATTAAAATAATCAATACTATTATATAGAGTGTTGGGGTTCGTAATAATTCGATTTATAGGATTTATTAATCCATATGTGGATTTGCATTTAAGTGTTTGAAAACCTGCTCGAGATCTCAAAGCACGTTCAGGTGCATAAAAATTGATTTGCATAAGGAGAGAGGGACAATCTATATGGTTATTAATTAAGTTAAAAATAAAGCTCAGGTCGGATACTCTTCTTCGAGCAGTCAGTTTCTAGGTTGACTATGTTTAATATTGTGGAGTAATCATGATTAAAGAGATTGACATAGGATTATTAATCTTACAAGAACAAAACCTAAGAAATTTATAGCATTTCGTATTTTAAGCTATTCGGAGACCATATAACTGCAGCATATTCTAACATATTTTTATTTCACTTCGAATTTATGAAGCCTTGTATTTCCGACTTTTCGGGCCAAATACACCAGTGCGCGTTAAAAGAAATGGTTCTCCTGTTTTTCTGATTCAATCATCAAGATCAGGGTAATAGTCCGAGCGATTTAGGGTGCACAGTCCATTTAGAAGATTGTCATTACGGTAACGTATCATTTCCGTGGTCGGACACGGTCGACGTTTCCCCTGGACTGCCGAAATAGTTAATATGCTTCGACGAAGGGGAGCGGTCGCGTCGCCATTAACGCGATCCAGGAAGGTGTTCCGGGAACGTGGTCTCGCAATCAGGGAGCCGAAACCGCTCGTTTCTCGCGCAAGATCGATCGACTGTCCCGTTTTTATCCGTTCGGTCGCGTGGTAATGAGTGTTACCCCTGTAATGGCACGTTGCATTAACATCGGCGCGCGTCGGTACATGTTGTCAGTGCGGCTGATGTGTCTCGGACCTTCCGAATGGGACAGGATAGTCGGGATCCGATTTTTCGAAATTCCTCCAGCTAAACGAACTCGCTTTTTCCCATGCCACCTATTAGGGACGGTTAGCTGATTCGAGATCTTCCACTGTACCGTTTTCTTGACGAAATTACTCGAAAATTATAGGTGAAAGGAACAATTGTTCCAGATGAAAGTTGCACATGTAAGGATAGCTTTCGTAGCTGTTTTTCATTATTCTCAGAATTAGCTTTTATAGCGCTGGTCCCTTGTTATTTACAAAAATTATTGGCCACGTGGAAACTGAACTTTGGTTTGCTTTAAGCTAATAAAAAGAAGTTTACTAAATTTTGGACTGAACAGCAACATTGAGAATTCAATTAATTTGTATATTACTTTTGCCTCCTTTTTTATTCAATATAATTATTGGCAAAGAAGAGGAAATTCTACTCTGCTTCATTTTGTTTTGAATTTTCCGTAGAAAGGCATTTTTCACGACGAGGATTCAATACATTTCAAATTTTTTTTTATTTCACAAAAATAATTGGTACAGAAGATTGCCTGCAGAAATGAAACTGTACTGCCCACAGAAAGTTTCAATAAAACAACAAAATTGGTGAATAAAATCTAACACAAAATTATTTTCTCGTTAACTCAGACGAACGATTGCTTCGAAAAACCAGCCTCTCCTATTTAACCGTTTATTAAAAATTGATTACGGGACTGGCGATTTGTATAAAAAAGTAGAAAGCAATAAACTGGAAAGTTTAGCATAATTGGGTTCAGTGTACGAGTTCTTGCAGATTAAGTCAACACAGAAGTGATCAGAGCTCCACTTTTCCTATGACTGCCTCTGGAAACGAAGATTTTCTAAAGATCAAATAATGAAGATGTAATAATGAAAATCGCGCGATCTTTCCCCGATAGACCGCGGGAAATCACGGATACTTTCCCTAGGGTAATTGTAAATTTTTCGAGGTGCTCCCTGGGATACCAGCGTTAGCAAGCCGGGGAACATTAGAATTGCAACAGGCCGGCGGTGCCGTAATAAAACTAATTAAAAGTAATTGCGAACTGTAACAAAAGGGAATAAGTAATCTTTCGGGTCTGCATAGCAAGGCGATCCAAGCGGTCCGCCTCGGAAAATAGGAATACTAATTAGAAGGGGTAAAAGCCGGAATTTACAATGCAACGAGAACTCGAATCGACTCTTAAGAAGAATCGCATCGCTTCGGTGTTAAACACGGCAGGTACAATATTCTCTTAGCATCGATTTAATTCGTCTCTAATGAATTTATAATTCGCCTAATGAATTTTCATTTGGTCGAATTATAGCTTCGATGCAGCCCTACAATCTCCATACAAGGAAAACTCGGGTTCTACTGACACGGTTTGTTGAACAAACGTTAGGGTTATCTTGATTGCAGTCTATCACTCCTTTTGAACGCAATAATCAATTACGCTACTGGAAGTAGTGTTAGAAGGATTTAACATTTAAAAAATTGTGAATTTTCTTGAGAAAACTTTTTGGACACCCGATTATAAAAAGTTAAAATATTCCTACCTTGATATGCAGAAGGAGGAGAAAATATAAAGATTATTATTATTAGAAAATAAAAAATAGTCGGCTAGAGAGGGTAATCTTTTTTCCTCGATTCGAGTCAATTTTCCTGATCTGGTGACTCCCCTAGTAGCACAAAATATTGTATTCAATCTCTTCTTAATATTTAAATATACATACAATATTTATTTTATATTAAGTAACAAATATTTCTTTTTAAATACTTTTTAAAATATTTAAAATATTTTTTTCTAAATAATATATGGATCTTTATTTCATATTATGAAAAAAATATTTTTTTTTTCTCATTATAAAACAAATCTTTATGTAATATCAGAAATTATATAAAATTATATAATATAATATAAAAATTACTTAATTGTGATAAGGTCCTTTGGAAAATAGAATGGAATATTCCCTCAAGCAGTGCACAGAAAGTAATAGATATTCATAGTATCTAATTTTTGTTATAACTATTTCTTAAATTTGAAAATTTTATTGAATGTTATTTAAATATTGAATTTATACGTTTCAAATATTGGATTCACATTTATTTTATATTTTTTAAATATCTAGTTTATATTCTCTGAATATTTAGCTTATATTTTTTAAACATTCAACTTATATTTCTTGTACATGTATACAATATTCAGATCCAATATTTTTCTAATATGAAAAAATGTGGCTTAAAAAATATTTTTCCAATATTTGAAAAAAATATTTATGTAATATTTTTGTGCTACTAGGGTCCGGTCTACGCTCGAAGAGAACTCAAACTTTTACCCGGATATATGAGATACCCGGGTAGAGCAAAACTACCCGGGTATCTCATAAGACATAAGTCATCAATGATTTTGTGCAATTTTAAACAATAATGAAATTAAAAGAACGTTGATATATTAATTTAAATTTATTAAAATCGTTCAAGATAATAAGTAATCGTAATGTATCGTCTGCTTTTTCCTATTGATGCAAACGATTTTTATTTTGCATAAATATCCGCAGTGTATTCATGAGATACCCGGGTACTCGGGTAATTTTTGTTTACCGGGTATCTCATAAGTCACAGCTCAACACTCGAGACGCGTGAAAAACAATATAACCTAGTAAGCCTAGTTTCAACCTGCACCATGATATGGAAATTTTTCGACTAACTCCAGCTATATGAAACGTGATCTATAATATATTAGTAAACTTTCGGAGCATATGCAAAGAGCTAAACGAAAGGAGGAGTGCCCCTTTTTCCGGCGTATCGAGCGTTAATTAATCCGGCGCAGCATCAAAGCTTAGTGTGTCACGGGGCGTGTTAATGGCCACGGCGTCGTTAATGGGATCGGTTTCAATTCGCGCGGTCTATCCGCTCGACGATCTTCCGACGAAAACCGTAATTAGCGAGGGGATCTAGGAGCGGCTTGACTCGCATGTTCCTCGCGATCGCCATTCGGTCGATGTCAAAAAAAGAGGCGCTTCCACGCGAGCAGGACTCGTGAAACTTTTCAATCTCGCGATGAGAGCTTGCTCGTTTTATTTTTCTGATCGCGGAAATTGAATTTCATCAGTCGCCTCCGAACCGCGGTATACAATGTTCGTGCATCGATCCTCCTTTTTTTTTCGTGCAGTTGCTAGCCAGTGCCGGCGTGGTTCTTCTCGCGTTTTTCTTTTCTGCTCGGCGCGTTCCGTGGCTCCGGCGACCTCCGTTCTCCAATTTCATCGCGGGATTCCTGCGGTTCCACGGTGAACCGCGCAAGAAAAAGCCCCGTACAAGATGCGCCGGGCTTGTACCGCCGTCTGTACGCACGGCATACAGCTTTTTAACACTTTTCCGCGCGAGCACGGATTCCAAAGGCAAGAACAGACCACCTTGACGGCCAAAAAATTCCAGGCACGAGCGATCGATCGTGTCCGATCGTGCGGACGATCCACGGATGAAACGCTCAGCGACGATCTGATGACAATCGACGCGCTTCGGCGTTGCCTCGAACGCCCCTGCACGTCACCGTTCCGTGACGTGTCCATTTTCAAACAGGATCATTTGGATAAATTTTTGGAACTCTGACCTTCATTACCAAAAATTATTTATAACAATTAATTCATTGTTTTCATTGAAAATGTCAAATCTCTGAAACACCGACATATTTTGGAAGAGAACAGAGATAATGATTTTAAAAAAATAATATTTAAAGAAGAATTTGAAAATGTATTATTTCCAATTTATTTAGATCGCTATAAAAACAAAGACGCTTCTATATGGTAACAACATCTTGATTCCAAATATTGTGCCTGAAGTATGTTTAAAATATTGTTGGCTACAGTGAAGGATTCACAGTGGACACGTTAATGGCAGGTTTTACGTTCGCCTGAATTGTGAGAAGATTTAATGGGTTCGCTGTTCATTGGCACGCTTAAACGCCGTCGAGCAACTGTCTCGTCGAGTGAAGTTTCCTTTTGTGTCGTGTTCGTATCGTGTTCATACGACTACCAGGTTCATGTCATATTTGTACTGTTCTCGTGTTCTACTCATAATGTCCTTGTTCAGCTCTCTGTACACAGCTTGTACCGTGCTTCTTGTACTTGTCCATACGTCCCTCCGGTTTACTTGTTCCCCTCTTTCTTTTGTTTTTTTATTTCTTTTTGTTTACATCGTCCTTGTGTTTCCTCGCGTCGCATTCTTCCTTTTCGTTGGCATTTTTCCACTGTGTTTCTCGTTTCGCTGGTATAGCACGATCTACTTCTTTGGAGTATCGCCGTACTGCTTCGCAGAGATTCGAGAAAGATTTCGAACCGTGGAAATTCCGAAATTAATGGCGTCATAGATTCTCATAGAACTTCATCATGAGTAGATTGCGAATTTTATGCATTTTCGGAAACACAAAGTAGGAGAAATTAGTGGTGGATCTGGGCATGGGCTTTGTCAGTTGTAACCCAGGGCACCGTTCAATCGAAAAGCCCCCTTCGTGGTCAAAAAATGAATTAAACTTTCAGAAAAAATTAATTATTCTAAATTGGGTAGGCCTCCAGACAGTTTTAGCCCGGGACTCCAATATTAACGGTCCAGCGCACAGTGGGCGAAAAAGCGATCTTTGTGGCCAAAAATGTGCCTACAACTCAGTTTTCCAACGATTCAATTCAAATTTTTTTAAAAATGTTCGTGAAGCTCTATATTTTGATGACGTGTTGCGCAAAAATCGTTATCAAGAAACCTTATCTACAAAATTCACAGTGGGCGAGAAAGCGATCTTTGTGGCCAAAAATGTGCCTACAACTCAGTTTTCCACCGATTCAATTGAAATTTTTTTTTAAATGTTCGTGAAGGTCTATAGTTTGATGACGTTCTGCGCATAAATCGTTATCAAGAATCCTTATCTACAAAACTCAATAACTCCGATACTTCATCCGCCCATACCATAAATTTGCATGTCCCAACTGAGTTGCCGACGCTTCTTAACCCTAAACCGCAAGATTTTAAACTGTAAATCTAAAATATAGACCTTCACAAACATTTTAAAAAAATTTCAATTGAATTGGTGGAAAACTGAGTTGTAGGCACATTTTTGGCTACAAATATCGCTTTCTCGTCCACTGTGAATTTTGTAGATAAGGTTTCTTGATAACGATTTTTGCGCAACACGTCATCAAAATATAGACCTTCACGAACATTTAAAAAAAATTTCAATTGAATCGGTGGAAAACTGAGTTGTAGGCACTTTTTTGGCTACAAAGATCGCTTTCTCGCCCACTGTGCGGCGGTGGAAGAAGCAATGGATGAATTTAGTGTTGTCGGTACTTTATTTGTAACTTATTAAATATATCGAGACAATTTTGATGTCCGTCTCTTTCTGTATATTCTGTATACGAAGAGATCTTATCAGGATCCTCTTGATCCTGTTGAATAAGATGGCGACTTTGTGAGCAACCTCCTAAAATTGTCTACTTGTAAGACCCCTTATCATCCAGCTGACTTCATCATGGATTTCTGCAGGGATCGAAGGAGTACCTAGCAGGATCCTGTTGATCTCCCTCAAAGACAGTTTCAATGAAGCCTTGCCAAGGTCGCAGGGTCCCGTCAGCGAAAATGAAGCTCCGGCTAGCCGGTGGCTAAACCGTGGGTCGGAGGGGAGCCCAGTTGGACGCAATCATGCTCGCAGATTGTCCTTGGATAAAATCCGCGCGTTTCGAACCCTCGTCACTGGCTAATGGGAGGCCGGAGGGGCGCGAGAAACTCGATCGAACCGTCGAGTTATGCAAATACGGAAATTAATCTCTATCTCTAGGCGGGGTTTGAGTCGCGCAATTTGCTGCTCGTTACAATGTTACATGTTAATACCCACCGGTTCGAGGTAATTATTCTGGCACGGGGGTTCGTTCGGGTGTCAAGCGACGAACCGCAACGCGAGCCGTGTCTTCAGAGTTCTGGTCCAGTGTCTGCCGTCGGGAGAAGGATAAGAAGAACGGAGTCTGTTGAGCGCGTTCATGCGAGCGAAATTTCGCTTGTACAGGCTGCCCTTAGGGGTGCGGAGCCAGTAAAACGAGCAGCGTGATCCGTCCGGATAGACGATCAAGGTCCGCGAAATCGTAAAAGGAACAAAAGGTATCGGGGCGAAGACAGGGAAGTAAGGATCTTGCCAAGCCTAATTTTCTTCACGCTTCGGACTGAGCATCTCCCGGGAACGGGAATCGATCCACGAGCAGGCAAGTTCACTTTCTCTTTCTCTCTCTCCTTTTATATTTCTCCTCGTCGCTTGTTTGCCACCGTGGCCATCAATTTACAACTCGTTCGCTGTCTGTTTATCGATCGCCCTCATTTATCAGACTCTCAAGCGAGCGGAGAGTAATTAGCGCGTCGAAGTACCGGTAATTCATTTATTCCTGGTCGCCTTCCATCGGACCACCATTTTTCTACAGTCGGAGACGGAGAATGTCGGCTAACGAGGAGAGACTTCTGTAAGGAACCTGAATGTCATATTTCGAGTCCTCATTCTCCGATGAAACCGAACCGGATAATTAGAGGATCTCTGCTGTGGAATCGATTTTTCAATTGTCACGGATGTTCTGTGCGGAACATCAGCAGTTATTAGGGGCTCACCTGATTTGTAACGTGAAAGTAATAAGGGTTCGAAAATAAATTTGACGTCCCTGTAAAGTACCACTGGTATACTTTTCACACCCGTTTCGGGACACCCCGTATATCGTACTGTCTTACCAAAATTTATGGATGTTATATCCATGTAAAAATAATGCAAGTTTTTCCTGCTCGGTTAGCACGGGTATAATTTGTACATCCTTTCTAGGACACCGTGTTTAATGTTATCTTTGGGAAGACGCCCAAAGTTCCTCAATTAGTTTATACAAGAGATGGAAATTACAGTTAATGTTATGTTAGTAATGTAAATTTTAATTAAATTAACACGCTTTGGGAACACAGTAAATGCATACATTAATCTAAAATGCAATTTTCGGTGCATCCTCGATATCGAGAAGCATCAACATGGCGCGAGCTACTCGTTGGTTACCGAAGAACGCAGCAACCTGGACGGGTACTTGGTTAGATTTAGGGCTAACGCCCGGGGACCCTGAGCCCTCCAATTGCCCTTTTTTACACACGTGGACACGGGACAGGCCCCACCGCGCACCGGCTAGCTGCAGCAGTTAAGGCTGAATGTTCTCCTCGCCATAGGCGTGACCAAAAAATTCGGAGCCGAGGTCGCTAACTTCTGATGCTCGGTTCAGTGGAGTTGAACAATGACTGTCCGAATAATAAAATACCCAAACTGTACTCCGAGAAGGATGACGCACCGAACGTAGTCCAAAAAAGTATGAGCCTCTTGCGGGGCGTTGCATTTTCTTACCGTCACCATAAAAAAGGAGTTTTTTCGAAACGTGTCCATAAAAAGGTACTGGATGCTTTGATCTCACTTTTGTGCCGTTATAAACCGGATGCAAGGCTAATTACTCCGGAACTTTGATTACACAAACTTGCATTCCCTATTGATCAATTTCTAAACATAGATAGAACACGATTTATTTAACAAATTGGTAAAAATTGACCATTTGATTTCCATTTTCAAAAAAGTATGACACATAGAATTAATAAAGTGAAAACAGAATCAATTTTCTGAGCCTAGATGAGATATACTTAGCACCTGAAGCTCATAGATATCTTCAACCAGTCTGCTCAAAGGTACGAGATTTTCCATCTGCAACGCATCCGCAGCAAATGCAACGTTGCAGTTGGAATCATTAAACAACGGGGAGCAACCGTATGGGAACAATAGAAACCTCTCGCTCGACTCCGTTCGCAACCCTCAAACTGTAAATTATAGACGGTAGACAAGACTCGCCGCGTTTCCTCTAGGAAAATCGAACCGTATCGTTCTTCAAAGTATAGTTCTAGCCAACCTCCACCGTGCATTTATGAAGAGCAGCCCGGCAACTGGACTCGAATCCTCGTTGCAATCAGCGTAACTCCTACACGTAGTGGGTACGGTTCCCACGTAGCTCGCAGGTCGACCTGCATACAGAATTCCATCAAAAGCTTGATCCCCACGGTGCCCCATCGACGCGATCCCTGACCCCCGTTGGCCAGGTCGATGCATCTCACGCAAGAGCAACAGCTGCGATCTCCGAAACATTAACCAGAAAGCATGAAATCCTGCGGAGTTTACCTGTGGACGAACTAGAACATCGATGTATGGGGTTCGTCAGACATTTATTATGGTCTTCCCTTCTGAAATTGTCTTCGTGTTTAAATTAATTGAGGTCGAGACATTAGAGATATTGAATTTTTGAACATCATACCGTGTTAGAAATACGGAACTTTCTTTAGAAAATATTGTTCGAATATTTTCATCCTACCCAAAAACCCAAATGAAATCATATAGGCATGGTTGCCGACGCTCGGCTGTCCAAACCAGAAAACGAATCGCACAGTGTAAGTACATTTTATTTCCAGCAAGAGCGAGCGACTCGCAACTGCAACATCCATGCAACTAGATGCACACTATCCAATAAAATCGAGCACGATCCGGCCCCGCCTCTGACTCGAGGGGCCTCGTGCAGCAGCAGCAGCAGCAACTTTTCATTTCACCGAGCGCGAGACACGTCGATTTCCGCGAGCGAGAGATCCTTTCCATACGCGTACGTACGTGGAACTCATGGTTCCGATGGCACCCCTAGTCCTCCGATGGTGTTCCCGAGGCCCGAGGATCGGGGCCCTACGCCAATGCGAGGCGCGAAGGGAAGAGGCACGAAGCACGAAAAAGAGTTTGCCATCGGGCGAACACTTTCCAAGCGGCGAGCGGCGCGGAGTTCCACGACCGCGTTTCGGGACAACAGCACGCCGGTGCCCAGGCAACGTGGGGGCCCCCCGTCCTTGGTCCGTGTCAGTGGCATAGAGCATACAGGGCCCGTTCAAGGTCGCTCCGAGCCGGCCCGAGCGTCCGCGACGAGGCACGAGTGGCTCACCGCGTCCGACCGCGGCCGTCCACGCTCGAGCCTCGCTTCGACTGGCCCAGCGGCGTGGTGGGAGAACCGGGATCCGTTGGCCGCTGGAGAGGGGGGACCGGGGCCCGTTGGCCTCCGTGAAGGGGCGGAGAGTCGATCGAGGGCCTCAGCCAAGTGTCATCCTATACCCGTGTGCCTGCCACGTCGTTTCGCAGCGTCTTAACGCACATTAATACACGCTATTCGAGCCTCTCGCTCCCTCTGGCTAGTCGTGTACACACCAAGAGACGACACCCGCGTTCGTCGCGGTTTTCGTTCCTTTCTCATCTTTCTTCACCCTACCTCCCTCTCTCCCTCTGATTTCTTACCGTCTCTCTGTCCAACCGTACCTTTTTTCCGAAAGTTCTTTCGGACGCCCTCCGCCTGGCTCCCTCGCCGCTCTTCTTCTTCTTATTCGTTGGACCATCGTTGCTCGTTTTTCGGTGTTTCGGGGTCTCCCTGTTCCCCTCCCACCTGGCACCGTCGATACTCTCGCGTGTTACAGAGAACTTTGGCGAACGCGACGACCGAATCGAATCAAATGCACACCGAGATACAGAATCTCGGGAACCGTGATCGATCGGTACACGATCCACGCCGATTTCGACGGTCGTTGACTCCGGGACCCGGATCACTGACGCACGCTGTGATCCGACTCGACTCGAGTTTTCGTGCTAATTGGACGCTTTGGATTCGATCGGTTGGGACCCAAGTCTCTCTCTAACAAGGCTTTTAGTCCACCAACATTTAACTGTACACAGAACATGTTGAAAATATTTAATATCTACGTCCAGAGCTAGAGTAAGAAAAAAACAAGCTTAAAAGTAAGTTTCGGGTGAAAGAGATCGGAAACGAGAATTAAAAGGGGATAGGGTTTTAAAGTTCGAATTCTTGGTTCAAACGTTGATTTTTTCTGATCGCGGAGGACGTAAAGACAGCGTCCACCATCCCGCAGGAGTACAGTTAAAGCCAGACCCGATCCCGGATCAGGGATCCGGGATCTTTTGGGTGGATTCTCGGATTTATGGCGGCCGGTTCCGCGGAACCTGCAATTTCAGGGTTCGACGTCGGACGTAACTGGCGTTCGAGATACGACCTTCCTTGGCCACGGATTACGGCAGAGCTGGCCGACCGATTTTAGCGATCCCTCCTCTCTCTATCTCTCTCTCTTTCCCATTCTCCCTCTCCTGTGTCTCTGGCACTCTTTGTGGACCGGTGTGTTCGTGATCGGCTGATGTAACAGGTTTCGCCTGGCCGTGGCAACGAGCCACGGAGGAGCAAACACTGGATTCCAAGGTTATTTAATAACAGGAGAACCAGTGGAAAGCAGTTAGCGGCATGCGATGCCGATTGAATCCTTTTCATCGCGATGATTAGACTGGACCAGGAGAAAGAGAGAGAACAGCAGCGGCTGATTTGCATTTCCTCCGTGTGAATCACCGGCTCACCAATTATTTTCGCTTAACTGAATTATTGGAACTGCTATTATTAATCCAGTATTCAGGGGAAACCCAGGTAACTTGTGTTCACGGATATTCGACACCTCGATGTGGCGCTTTAGATTCGCCGATTTTTCTCTCGACTTGAACCTTTCCATCCATTTTCATCGAGGTGGACTTGGAGAATTGAAACTGTGTAAAATAGACAAATTTTATAGAAAAAATCAAATCCTCCTTTTTGATGAATGGATGCATTTATAATTAGGAGCATCATAGACGTTTGACCTTGAAGTTCGTGGCAACTTTTTTTACAAGACCATTTCTTTACACCCAGTACATAGATAAAGTGAACGAGAAAACACATTTTTGAAAGTTCCGTTACAAGCTCGAATAAAAATTAACTTCTACTGTAAGTTATTCTGCTTTGAAGTGTGTGTCGTTAATTATTGTAGGTTCCTGTTTCCCATAATCGATACAAGCGATTTTCGTATTTCCTGAAGATGCTCAATCCACTTCAAGCTTGTTTCCTCGTAGTCGCCGGTTTCCGCAGAAGTGTCTCGAGCCCATTGTCCGCGCGCTAAACGGACTATAAAAGCGACCGGTTGATCTACGAGGCTCTCGGTTCCCGATTCACCGTTTCTCCAGAAAATTCTCTGCATAAAGTCCCGTTCGAGGGTTCCGTTTCCTCCCTGGTGGTGCCCGGTAACGACGCGTCTCGTTACGGCCGCAAAACAAACGTTTCCATCGGGGAACGAGCATCGATGGAATATGGATCGACGTCTCGCTCGAAACGGCTCTCTCGCGCGCGTTATCGATCCGAGAGCACATGGCGAGGATGCACAGGCCTATTTGGCCAGGTGGGCCCGTTATCTTCGACGACGTGACAGCGTCGCTCATTGCCGGAACCCGTCCTCTAAGTCCTCATCGTTCTCCTCATCGTTGGGCGACAACTGGCGTGTTCCGGCTCGCGATTCGCTTTGCATTAACGATCCTCCACCAACTCCATCGGTCGATCGATTACAGACACCGGAAGTGCACGTCGCGTCGCGTGAAAATGCACCGGACACTGTCGATGCACACGATTCAACGGAATCAAGCTGCATTCGATGCATCGGGAATTGTCTGTCTCAGCACATTGCCGTATCGCACACTCGTTTCACATTTCCAAGACAGAGAAGAGGATAGGAATATTATTATTTTCGTTTTTACTGTTCATTTCAATCTCAAGGCTCTCGACTCGCAGCGATGCTCTTGCATTTTTCAATTTTAACCGACTGTATAATTGTGATGGTATTGAAGAAATTTAAAGATGAACGGATTAGCAGGGTTAATGAGTTGAGAATTGAGTAATACAATTTTTATTCAGCAATAGGAGTTTTGTCATTTTTCGATTTTTGTAGAATGGCCCATAAAAATGGAAATCCGAAGATTCACGATCAATTAATATTAATTACTTCCAAACGTCGTTGATAAATAATTATGCAGCGACAGAATGTCTCTAAACCACCTTTTTAGATGATTCTAGGAACGGTATCTTGAAGTTTTTGACGTCGAAGGCGGTCGCACACGGTGCCTCTTCTTTTTATGGTCGTCGACGAGGCAATTATGGTAATCCAGATTCCCCGTGCGGATTCTGATCGGCATTTTCGGTGGCCGCTTTAATTCTCGTCTTTGGTCCACCGTTCGATAACGTCGTCGTCGTAATTGCTTCTTAGCGTCAGGTCTTCGAAATGGAATCAAAATTACCATGGCCCGATTGGACATATCGGATAAGGAACGCGCCGTAGCCTGGATCAGCGATAGCATTTGAATCGAACTCGAGTTATGAATTGAAATCGTTTCTGTAACGAGAGCATCGAGAAATTGAAATTCAAGGACGCGTTTCTCGACGGTCACTCTCACGGGAAAGTGTGCTCCTTTGTTCCGCGGGCTGCTGCGCCACTGCATTGGTATCGGTGGATGGAAACGCGTTGCTCTCTTCGATTCGGAAAGCTACCACGGTACCACTGGCATTAATATTAATTAGAATTAGCGTATTAATGCTCGCGAGTGGGTTTCGTGTGAACGTGACCCCGAGCACAAGCACATAAATCAGAAGGCAAGCTGTCTGTAGTTTCTGGCGAAATTGTTCCACATTCAATTAGTATAACAGTGACGACATATTTTGGGAACCTTCGAGACAATTGAGAGAAATTAGGTATTCCGCCTTCTTTTTGGTTTTCAAATAATATTCGAATAAAAATTGTTGGTTTCATGATCGTTGAATAAAAATTTGTTGCAGCATAAGAATAGAAACTGGTCTTACAATAAATTTTTAGCATGTGATTCCTTGATTTTAAGTAAAGAAATATTTTTTTCCGTTTGAGGTGAAGATTTGAGGAACATTTATGTATTTTTTTCATGATGTTTTCACGTGCTACATGTTTTGAAAAGAATTTTTAAAATAATTTGAGTCTCCTATAGGCTAGTAAAAAGTTCACTTCGACCCGCTGCAATAAGAAAATATGAATTAGACTGCAGACAATGAAAAGTTCAAGCGAGTGCATAGTTTCGCTTCTTAGAACCGAGATTTTAATGATCGTGGGATGAAACTACCCGGAGAACGTTGGCGAAGAGTTATAGATTCTTGTGGTGATAGCTTTGTTCGACGAAGTTTATTGGAAATGAAGTTACGGTCTTCTGAAGTCACACAATGAGGCATAAACCACATTTTCCGGTACCGATTAAACTGTTCCGAATTCCCGATGATTGGTTGAAGGTTTTAAAAGCAACAGCTTTGTCCGACGAACTTTCATAATAAAACAATGAAAGCATAAATATCAGTTTCCGATAGCTAATCAGTCATTTCTCATACTGAATAAATCTAAAAGTCTAAGATATTGATGAATAGCGTCAGCTTAGTTCAACGAAGTTTATTGGAATTGGAGTTACGAGCTTTGGAAGTTATATAATGAAGGCATTAATTTTCCGAGTGTTTAATAAATCGTTTTGAATGTAAAATATGCCACATAGTTGAAGATTTCAATGGCAGCTTCGTTGAACGAAATTTATTAGAAATGGAGTAACGAGCTTTGGAAGTCATACAATGAAGACATAATTTATGCTGCTTAATAAATCATTTTAAATATCGAATCAGTTCAAAGAGTGAAGATTTCGAACGTAAAGTACACTCTCTGAAAGTACGTTTTAAATGAAATAGTCATAGTAAAGGGAAGTTGCATTGAACTAAATTAATAATCGTCTTTAATCATTTTCCTTTTAATAACACGTGGAAGAGCATTTTGGAAAATGTCTATGTTCTAGACAGCGATAATTATTAATTAAGTGAAACATTGAAATGGCTGGAGCGGAAGCGGAATGGAAGGAAAACTCGAAGCGCAAAACGCGAGATTAACGCGTTAATAAATTGTTTCGACTTCCCTGTAGCGTTTCCAGCAACGCATCCACCTCGTTCGAGCAGGAATGGTCCTGCTCGTTGCGGAAACAGCAAGAACGCGTCGAAGAAAGCGCGTAGCATCCGGCGGCGGTAGGCAAAACCCGCGTTTTCCACCGTTTTTACGCCGGCGGGCATGGTCCCCCGTGGAAAGGTGCATCGACCCAGGCCTCTGGCTGTCGGAGGATTTTAATTGCAGGCCTGCGCGGTTTTTCTAGCGGCGGTAGGAAGCGAATTACAATCGCAAAAAAGCGCTAGAGAGAGAGAGAGAGAATAAGTGAAGGGTAGGGACCAAGAGGGGGGTACGAAAGGAATCAGCAATTAATTCATCGAGCGCGGGAAATATCTAGAAATTCTCTGGGATAGGGTGACGAGGATCGAAATCCCTCTTCCCTCTGTTCCCGTCCCCTCTCCTTTGGAAACCTCACCCCATAATCGCTACGGTGCTCCATAGTTAATAGCTGAAAGAGGATCGCTTCTTATCACGGTCGAACCGCACGCGGGTCCTCTCGGTACAATCAGCGGGATTTCTCTGTTCCTCCGCGGCCTTTTTCCCCTTGGAAGACCGCGAGCGGGAAATACGAACGAACAGGGAAGTGGATGAGAGGCACGTCCCATGGATCGGTTTATTGGAGGATGCGTCGGCCACATCGCTCGAATTTCTGTCGCGCTCGCCTTTTCCGCAACTGCCACGTAATTGCCAGCGTAAATTAACGCGAAAACGGGCCGAGTCGGAAGTGGCCGCGTTTAAACGCCACTAGGATTCCTGGGACGATTCTCGAGGCAAGTTTTCTCACCCGGTTTCGGGCTGTTTTCACCCTGCGATGGACGAGTGGTTTGACACGACGGCAACTGCAGAGGCCGTAAGTACAGAGTGATTAAAAATTGACCTTCAAGTTGGACTCAGTTGCACTTATTGCGATGAACCATCCCCTCCACGTTTATACCATTTTGGACACCCTGTAGACATATAGAACAAAAAATGGTTTACAAAATTTTAATTGGTTCTTCAAATTTCTTTTCTTTAGACTTTTGTTCGTTCAAATGTTTGATCTTGGGAAAAAAATTGTGGTCAATTTTTCTATCCATTTTTTTCAACGGGTAACCGGCATATAATTTTGCAACACCGTGTACGGTTAACCCTCCTATAAAACTCGTTCGTTCAACAATTTTCGAAAAGTTCGTAAACAATGCGCAGAGATAGCTCGCAAATTGCACAACAGGTGGACGCACCTGAATTTCCGGCATGTTTTTAGCACCTCCCCTGCCAATTGTTCAATCGGTCACAGAAAAAGGATAACTCTTTCGCAGTGTATCTTTCTTACGGAAGCGAAACGACCCGACAACCAGTGGTTACCGACCACGTTGCCCTATAAATACTTAAAGTAGTCGCTAAAGTTGACGTTTTAAAGAGAAAGCCGCGCTGTTGTTGCTCCAAGCTGTTTGCTACCCAACGCGGATTTCTAATACAAAATAACCGGCAGTGTGAGTTACATTCGTCCGTAACGCGTGTGCTTATGTAAATTACGATCTAACTGTTAAAGACGGCTCAGAGCGGCGAGAATTCAACGAGAGCTGTACCTCTTTCATTGTAAAGAAGCCTGTTTAATGAGGAGAAATTCTTTGCTGGCCTAACAATCGCTCTCGCGGCTGGGACAGTAATTAATCCTGCCTCAACAATGTTTTCCGCTTAAATAAATACACACTAGAGTGGACCTTATTTTTCGACCATGAAATTTGGGCACGCCTTCCCCCAATACTGTTCAATTTCAGGAAAAAATGATACGCTAAATGTGAAGAGTATAATGAAAATTCAAGTTAAATATTTTATACCACCAAAAATATCATAATTCCTTACATGCATTCAAGTACAAGTGTACTCTGTACGAAGTAAGATTATTTCACATTAATTAGCCTGTCTAATTGCTGTCCGCCACCTCTCCAGAATTTTGCAGACGGTTCTAGGCCTCTGCAGCAATACTACAAACTTCTAAAAAAATTTGTTTTTTTTTCCTATAAAATTTCTCGTGTTCTTCGCAACTTCAACGTCAATGCGGCACGCCTTCCCCTTATCCGATCAACTTTATCTTTTGCTATTTTCTTACCAAATGGCACAATTTTAGGGGGAGGCGTGAAAAAAATCTCGCAAAATAATTTTCACCAATTATAATTAAAGTCCACCCTAATACACACTCATATAAGGGTGTTTTGCTAATAAACCTTCGATAAGGCTGTTCTATAAACAAACAATTTCAATGACGATTTTTAATTAGAAAAAGTTTAACCATGTCATGTCTTTTTTATTTAACTACGTTCTCTACCATGTCACTTTTTCATAAATTATAATATTTTCTCTGCCATTTTTGAAGTCACTAAAAAACGAATTTTTCCCCGCAGACATTTCCTCTGTAAAAAGATATATAACTCGTGTAATTTTAATTATTCTTTCTCGGAAAACATCACGCGTGTACTTCAAACACCAGTAAATATGTGTGCAAAATCTCGATCGAAAAGAATCGATAGTGTTTGAGAAAAATTCCTGAAAATTCGTCGTGAAAAGAAGAACACCCGCTTCGTTCGGTCAAACCCTTCCACGAAAAGATCAATGGAATCGTTCGGAAGCGATGGAAGCGCGGCGTGAATTTTCACGTAGAAATTCGCGAATACCTGTTCGATACGTCCCCTCGCTAATTTTACACATCCTGTCGTGCCGCTAAGGGAAATGTTTCCTGCCAAAGCAGGTGCAGAACTTCTTTCAGCGGCGCGGCGGTGCACGTCGCAGAACACGAAACACTTGCGAACAGTAAGAGAAACGGCGAAGAAACGAAGAAAATCTTCAGTCAAGGGACAAAGAGAGACCGACGCGACGAGGCGGCGGCGGCGGCGACGGTGGAGGGAAAAGAAGACGAACAGCAAAAGTGTGCGGTTTATTGTTCAAGGGCGTCGAAGAGCCGCCGTTCGCGTTACACATGAACCGTATACTTAGCAGTCGTATAAGAATGTGCAGAACAACGTGGTACCGTAACGAATGCGTCACCGTTAAAGGAAAGAAGACTAGGATCGCGGGCAAAAATATTGCTGCTTAAATATGCAGCAGCTGTCTAACTGTACCGGGAGGAGTCTTCGGACGAGTTTCCATTGAACATAGAAAAAACCGATGGGAAAGGAGCTGACGCGTTGACAGTGCTGGTTCGTGAACTTAGGCATGCGCTGCAAAGGTCAAAGAATGCTGACTGTGCAAATCCATCGCCATTTCTTAGGATTCTACTTGGAAACATGATGTGATGGAATTGGAATGGCAGGGAATGAATTCAACTCGGTTTTGGCACTATGAAAACATTTTTTGAGAGTAGTGTTATTTTGATTTCAGTATGTGACGTTTCTGAAATTCAATTGGAAAGCTTAACGAATTATTATATTATTCAAAGCATTAGCTATAATTCGTTATAAATATTGAATATAACGTTTATTTATGATTTTTAAGTAGTTTAGAATCCCAGTAATTGAGTAGATGATTGTAGATGGGTCTTTTACTCGAGACCTCTCCTCAGATGTTGATTGGAGAGGGTAGTGTGGAACTCGGCTCCCCCTTTGGATGTAACGGGGGGAGATTGTCATTACCTAAAGTATTTTCGCCTAAAATGTAAAACCCACTAAACCCTCACCGATCAGGGCCCTTTCCGATCCCTTTTTGGCTCACTAAATTTTGTCAACTCCCACCCTCCGCGACCCGCTATCCTGTTCTTGGTTTGAACTCTAGACCAGACCTGGACAACTTGCGACTCGCGAGTCGCAAACGATTCGTTTACCTACTCCTGGGTTTTCCCCACCAAACTTGAGGAAACTAGAAGCACAATGACGCGAGGCAACGCACGGTAGGGGCAATACGAATTAGTTGACAGTGGGGGAACCGGTACATTGATAGTGGGAGTTGTGAAGCGACAGTGGGGAAGTTGACCGGGCCTACTCTAGACGGTTCCGAATGAAACGCTGAATTATCGATATCAGCGTTGATTCTTCGGTTCTCGAATCCGGCGGAGGATTCGAGGCTCGCCGGTTAGATCTGATAACAGAAAGGGGATCCACGCCCACGGGGGATCACGAACCGCGGTTGTCCCTTCGGAGGATCGTTCTGGCGGCGCGGTGGGACGATATACGATTTAAATAATTTATCAGGTGGCACGGGAAACACGACGAGGTCCCGTGTCCAATTCTAAGATATCGGCGACTAACCCGCCGATTTTTTTACGGGTATAATTGGCTGCTACGGCCGAATGCAATTATCGATTCTTTTTTTCTGTCCAGCTGGCACAGGGACAGCACACCTCGCTTACTTGCTCGCGCGAAACAGCCACCGCGATACGATTTATAACGATTTGTATTTATGAAGACAAGTCGCGTACTTACGCGCACACGCCTGTCCCTTTCCAGTTTACGCTGATCGTACGATTTTAACTGGTTCTACCGGCCGATCTTCGCGGGGATCTCGGTTATTTAACTCGTTATTTAACCCGTCTGCCGCTGTTTTTCTCCCGGCCACCGCAATCGCAAGAAAAAGATTGAGACGGCGAAAGAAAGAAACTGTTGATAAGCAGCCTCTGCACAAAATTGCTGTCTACCCGAGCAATTAATCCGTGTGATTATCTAAATATATCCACTGTGCACCTCATTTTGCTTCGAGATAGTGCTCGGCAGGATTTGCTACCTAAAAATTTTCAGATTACATCCTTCAGACGTTTTTGTATTTGATGATATTTTATTCTCAACAATGACGAGTGATTATACTCTAATGGATATTAAAAATCGAATTTTATTTTAAATAAAGTTGATGTTTTGGCGCACCGGTTCGATCAATGTAATTGAAAGCAATTAATCCGTGTGAATATCTAAATATATCCATTGTGTACCTCATTTTTCTTCGAGATAGTGCTCGGCAGGATTTGCTACCTAAAAATTTTCAGATTACATCCTCCAGACGCGTTTTTTTATTTGATGATATTTTATTCTCAACAATGACGAGTGATTATACTCTAATGGATATTAAAAATCGAATTTTATTTTAAATAAAGTTGATGTTTTTGGCGCACCGGTTCGATCAATGTAATTGAAAGCAATTCCGCAATATAGTAAGTTCTTAAATAAAATTCATTGTTTTAAATTTCTTTTTCGAAAGTTGGGTATAGAACATTTAATTTGCAGAAACGAAACTGTTTCTTCTTCAATTCCGACAAGTATAAAATTTTATATAGGGAACATGCAGAGTTTACGATCGAATCGATTATCCACGCGGGGTAGTTCTCGAGCGGGTACGTATGTCAGGCGCGCGCGCAAAGCCTCCAAGGACTTCCACGGATGGAACTGACGGCGGATTTAGTTACGGCCCGTTGTTGTTGTTCGCTATAATGCGGCTACATTCTCGTCGTGCAACACCGGCAACGGCGGGGCACTGAGTAGCGTGAACCCCTCCGCGGGCTGAAACAAAGGGCCGCGGACCCGATCGCCGGGGTTCACTGACACGAATAAATAACAACGGAAAGGTGCGCCGACCCTTCCTTCGGACATGCCTCGAAAAATTTGATTATTTACGTACGTTCATCATATTCGCAACCTAACGCTGGATCCTGTGTGGAACACTGACGCGAATGAATAATTATTTACCGCCGTACATTCATCATTGATTCTTTTGCATTGGGATTTCACACACATGTTAGTAATGATTTTTAAATACAAATGACAAGTATTGCATGAATCATATGTTTTGAAAAACACATGTGAAAATGTATTATACGTTCATAAAAAAAACTAGTGGGTGTAATTTAAACCAGGAAAACGATTAAATGGACTTTAAGGTACTGTTACATTATTTTTAACCTATTGAACATATCGAGTGAGAAAATAAATTTAACAGTTTGTCGCTATTCAAGTGGAACATTTTTATTTTGCATGAAGATCCGCTGTCTACCGAGTCCTATCCGGGATCCAAAGTAGTGGGTTGAGGGCAAAAGGGAAAAATCGTAGGGCACTTGTCAGCGTGCGTTCACAGGGAGCTTCGCATCGAACGCTCAAGGATTCCCGGGTTAAAGGATTAAGGTTGCGGATCCTGGGAGGCAACAGCGATCCGTAACTAAATCCGCGAGCAGCATCCAGTCCGTGAAAGTCCTTGACACACGTTCGTCGGCGGAGTTACCCACGTGCAGAGCCGTGTATAATCGATTCGATCGTAAAATAGGCTCCTTAGGCAAGCGCGCACATAGCGTCAGGACTTCTGATCCTGTCGCAATTACATCGATAGATAAAACTATGAAAATGTCGCTTATATAGTTCCTGAGAAAAGGTACATTGAATAATGGGAAAGTGGATGGGGGTAGATGCTTATTCCTTTTTCCCGATTTCCGTAATTTATCTTAATGATAGTATAAATATTTATTCGCGGTGCACTGGTTCGGTCATTTATAACAATGGAAAAGAAAAGGAAGGAGGTGTTTCGTCCTAGACCCGCTAGAGGACTCATCAATAAGGCTATCTAGCGGGTCCTGCCTTATACACGGGATGCTAGAAGGCAATTTGGAAAACGTATTTATGCTGAAAGGTGACATATCAGTAACTAGCAAGAAAGAATATCTATGTATAGTGTAGGGCGATTGTGATCGTCGGTAAATACGAACATCTGAACGATCGCGCGCGATCGCGTTGCGTATAGAAGTTGCAGGCATTAGTACAGCCGGTTATCCGGAGAATTAATCTTCGTACGGTCCGATAAAAGTAGTGGGGACTAATTCAATATGGCAGAGGGGTCGCGCGAACTCCTGCCCACAGCCTGGAAACGATTATCGCGCAACAAAATTAATAGCCACTAATCGGAGCTAATAACCCGTTAAGCGGCTGCAGGATGCAACGGGTAATAGGGAAAAATCGGGTCCGGTAGGATGCATCGCTACCGGCGGTGCAAGTGTATATCGTGCAACGCTCGCAATTACACGGTGCTACGCGGGCCGAACAATTCTGGAACTTAATTCCAACCCGGGGATCCGTGATCGAGGAAATCGGTGCCGATCTATCTCCCGTGGAAGACAAACAACCGATCGCGGTACGATTCTCGCGAGGTCGGGGAACGATCGCGATCGATGAACTGTCGATGATCTGTCTTTAAAGAAAGAAAATCTCTATTTCACTCTATTACATTGTCTGATAATGAAGAATTCATTAAAAGATTGTTGCATTTGTTTTATGCAAGCCACGTTAAATTATTTTATTTAACGACTCGATCGATGATCTAAATTAGGGATCATGCACATGTACCATCATCCCCAAATTTTTACCTTTGGCATACATATAAATTTTCCTCGTATTAAAACATTTTAATAGCTAACGTGGTTCTTGAGCCTGAAGATTCAAATCTGAATCCAGCGTTTAGTATTGTTGTTGTAAATCCTGAAGATAAATTACGATCGATAAACAATTATTTAATTATCATAAATATAAATGTCTTGAATATATCTACAAATATTAACCGTTAAAAAATTTAGTAACAGAAATTCAATACTTAGTGAGTTGATAAGTTTCAGTATACATAGAATGAACCAGATGGAGAAGTCGAATTCGAGTAGATCAGGGAGTTGTATTATTTCCTCGGTAGCGCGTGCAGATCGTCGAAAAATACGATGGACGGTGGCTCGGTACGGGCCGGTATCTGCGTCCATCGGGCCCGGTTCATCGATCCAGTCGTCTCTCCTCGCGAGATAGCCCTACCCCCTCCCGAATTCCCCCCCACCCAGTATGGGCCTAGTCACTCGGGCCCTGTCGGTCCCTGTCGGTCTCACGGCTGGCGGGGGCTCTGGGCCCGGTCCTGGTCTCCTCTTGTCCCTCTGGTCCCTCGTTCGGAGGGCAGAGGTGGCTCGAGTGCACGAGATCGCAGCAGCTATGCGCCAGCGGAAGATCGCCAGCAGGGCTCTTATAGGAGGAGCGGTGGGCGCCTCCGCGTCGTAGTTATATTTAGATTCGCGCTGACCGGCTTCGTGCTTCTTGTTTTACATTTAGCCGGGCATCACACTCGCCGGCACCGGCAACGGCTTCGTCTTTCTCTCTCTCGCACACTCTCTTTCTTTCTCTGTCTTTTATCCATCCTCCGCTTCGCCCTTTGCTTCTCTTTCTTCATCGCTCGAGCGTCCACAGCGGGAGAGATCCTGCGGGAGATCGTACCCGTTTAGACTTTAGCCGAACACGTCTCGTCGCGAGGCCCAACGCGATCCTACGCGTTCATGTACATCCTCGTGATCGCGACCGACTCGCCTGCCCGTCAATCCACCGAGCCAGGCATATCAACCTGAAACTAATTTCCTTCGAAATCGTCTGAACCTCTGATTTTTAGACGCCGCTGATGGGAATTGGCGACCCCGGTCCAGACTCTGAGCGCGATGGGACCTCTGAGGGTAGGTTCGGCTGGTTTCTTGAATTTTGCAGACTGTTTCCAACGTAAACTTCGTTTTTTAATGGACTTTGCATCCTGTGCTACTGAAATGTGCAAAATGAGATACACAGAAAATTTAATCAAGTTGCTGTACGTGCACCGAGTAGAATTTTAAAGTCGATTTTCTCGAATAAAAACATTTCACTGTATATTGTCGACTTATCTTTTCAAGTAGAATCAGCCACTATCCGGTTGCACTACCAGTACAGAGTGACACTCTGTATATGAGCATTTTTATAAGGACTCGTGCCATTTTGGTAGTAAAAGATTCATATTGAAAATGGTGAAATAACAATCAACATCAGTTCGTACCGTTATGAAAAAGTTACAGTAATCACTCTTTTACAAATGCCTACCTAACACTTGGCAGAACTATCTTCCAGCGTTCTTCGTCCGGAATTGACTGCGTGGGCGTGGGATTCGGTGAGAGATGGGCTCCGCAACCCTGATCCGCATTCTTCGGGCTCCTCGACCGACCTTCTGTTGCGTGAAATACGAGGCTTCGGATGTTGAGAGGGGATGGGGCTGCAGTTGTCCAGGAATGGGAAGTGTTCTGACAGTGTAGCGATTTCGGGAGTCCGGTCTAGTTAAAATTGTGTGGCCTTCGAGGGTGACTGTCTTGTAGTTCGTTTGTGGGAATTCGACTCTTCTACTTATGTAGTACAACTTGGATTGTACTGTGGATCTCGAGTGACCATGCAATTTTGAATGGATTCCAGCTGTTCTCTTCTGGTACTTCAACCAGGTCTCTAAATTAATAATTGTCTGCATTGATTGCGAACGACAGGAATCTAATAAAAAATGTATTCCTTTAATCATTTTTACAGTTTGACTGTTTTTGATAGCAAGATTCCATAAAATCAGATTTAATATGATAAAAATTTGGAAGTGTAGTGTACCATTAGTGCCAAATTTTTAAATGAAAAATAATAATAAACAAAAATGAATAAAAAAAGTTAAGTTAAATTTCATATACTACTTTTATGATCGTTAGAAATATTCCCATTTGCGAATTATTATTTTAGATTACTGGGATCTATTAAAAAAATCTCTCGTCATGGGCCATGAACTTTAAAAAATGAGGGAATAATCTAAAATAAATTTTTAGATTACCCTCCTATTTTTTGGAGACACAGCACTCTAAGTAGCTCATAAATTATTATGTAACGTATTTTTGTTAAATTTTAATTAAATTAAATTAAATTAAATTAAATAAATAAAAAATAATTAAATTTTAACTGTTTTAAATTTGCTGTAGTATTTTTCTGAGAAATGCAAAAATCTACGGACCCCTCGTGATAGTTCTAGAATGGTAATGATTCAGGGCAGGAGGAAACAACGTTTCGGCTACACGCGATAATTAAGGGCGTAAGTCGCGGAACTCACTGAACCAGTTTATTACATTATTTAGCACCCAATTAGGGAGATACAGTGCATCGAATGAAAGAAACGACGACCGAGCTTGCTCCGCAGCGGACACGATCTCGATATTCCCACAGACTTCGTGCACACGGGGCTACGATAATGTTTAAATAAAGTAGCGTACTTTAAAGCACCATTCGCAGATACTGAACGGAATAAAGAGTCTTATGAAAGCTCTGATGGAGAGATCGAGCCTCTGGAACAGGATCTGGAAAATGATTCTTAGTACATCTCTGCTGCAGATGACTTCTTGCAACATATTAACTTAACGTTTATAAAATTCTTTCTCCCTAAATTATTTCTGCAAATGAACGATTCGCATTCGAGGATCTCGTTCAACCATCTTCGAATCACCTGTAAGCAATTTGAATTCAAATTTTCCGGTTTTATAATTGAAAGTGGAAGATTATGAAGATGTTGAAACAAATTTTACATTCACCTAAGCTTTTCTTTACAATGTTGTTTGTTAAATTTACTGTTTAATATTAAACTTCTGTTTACGTAGTTCATTCAAGATTTCATTTTATTTTCACGGATATACACGATATTATAAAAATTTATAAAATAACGAAAAAAAATATTTTCCCATGCAAAAATCAGGATTATTATCATAAATTTTGTTGCACCGTTTGTTTTGCGGCGGTAATCGGTCTGGCAAACGAGCGGTCAATTCGAAGCTCGATTTTTGTACAAGGGCGGCATTCGCCAGCAAAGGATTAGCACGAAGTAGCCGAATTCGTTCTGTTGCGAAAGCATTTCAACGAAATCCGCGACGCTGCGCGCCGTGCAAGAAGGAAAGGGTTGGGGTAGCAAGGGCCAAAAGCGCAGGCGATTCGCCGCTTAATTGGCTGATCAAGGCATCAAGGAAGCTGCTCGTTTTTTGCGAGGCTCTCCCTCGTGGATTCTCCGTGATCGGCCGATCTTATTCAATTGGGCCTTCTTAATCAAGATGAGACTCAACCCGATCAAAGATAAGTGGCAAACCCTGCGGACGCGGCGGCCTGCTTGCAATTTTCGTGGGCTCCCCCGGTGAATTTCGATCGCATGATCGCGGACCCTCGTCCCGCCAATTAACATCGTTCTGGTTCATAACAATACATCGACCGTCGGTTACTCGAAGACACCAATTCCTCATAAATTCAATCCCTTACGAACGTTCCATCTTTCTGTCACAGTTTTTCGAGGCTTCGTTCATTTCGCTTCTTGTTTTCAATCCTGCCCATATTTCACCCTGCGTTTTCAACCTTATCTTCTCACTGCTTTTTTAATCTATAGTTTGTAATCTTGCATTTTTAACCCTATGTTTTTAATCTTACATTTTTCATGCTATGTTCTTAATCGTACTATATAAAAAATATATTTTACCCATGTTTGTTCTCCTCTTCAACCCTTTGTAGCAGAAGATTCGTTGAGCCCAGAAATGTTTCATCGATCTTTTTATAACAAATACAGCTTACTAATTTGTTCTATTTGCAATATTTTCTGAAAACATCTACGAATGCATATAAAATCATTGATATAAAAAATAACGTTATCTTTCTCTTTCACTTGTTTCTAATGCTTACTAATTTGTTCTGTTTGCAATATTTTTTTGAAAATATCTACGAATGCATATAAAATCATTGTTATAAAAAATAACGTTAACTTTCTCTTTCACTTGTTTCTAATGCTTGCTATTCAGAAGGAAAATATTCGAACACCCTGCATGAACACAGGAGACATACTCTTGAATTTTTGTGTTGAGGAACGTAGAGGTTCGAAGTTAAATATTAAATGAAAAACAATTAGGAGAACCGGCTGCTATGGCGGTCGGCCTCGTATGAATCAGCTATATATTTCCCACCATCCTAATACTTCTCATGAATCGCGCAACAATGTCTAGCGAAACGAAGGGTCTCTTCCTTCCTTCTGTTCGTGAGAAACCCGGTAAAGAAACAACCTTCGTAGATCGGATGTTGCTGAACGAGCGATGATATCGGCTTCGGCCGAGACGTTCGATCGTCAAAACGGTACGATCTACCGTAGAATCTTCTGTGCCGCACAAGAATTCGCTTCCACAAAGTGCTTTCTCCACTAGAAACCTTAAAAATTATACTGATATTTAATTCACTAAAATCCTTCAGCCAAAAATGCATTTTTAACAATTTACCTACCGGAAGTTTATTAATAGGATTCTCAATAATTGTGCTGTATCAAAAGAAACCATAGAAATTTTCTTTTACACTGCAATCTTAAATGAAATTAGTAGATGACGTTATTCAGGATGACTTGTCAATGTGAAATGAGAATTGCTGTTACTATTGAAGGTTCAATGAAAGTGTTTAGCCATGTACCAGATTTTTCAAAATTATGCAATGATCACCGATCGGTAATGTGCTAATATATTGATTGATAAAAAGACATCTTAAAAATGTTCAAAACTCACAAAAATTTATTGAATGAAAAATGAATGTTCAATACAATCGTTACATAGAGGCCGACTCATGTTGGCCGGCCAGGTGGAGGTAGCCGGTTCTACGTCATCGACTCTCGAACGGCCTGTATGGAATAAATTTTTCCCAATCACAGATTTTCCTAATCCCTATAAATTTATTAGCAACATTTTATGTGTAACACCTAGCACAGTACTCTATAATTGTACCCCCAGCGTCCAACAAGTAGCCGACAAATGAAGCAGGTAGTTCCTTGAAAGAAAAAGGAAAACTTCCGAAGAGATAACGCATAAAGCTGCTTCAAAAAATTGGTTTTACCGAAACGAAAAATGTTGCTCACAGATAGCGCGCGTAGAAACAGGAGTCTGAAAATCGATTCCCATGAGGGAAACAGCCCCCTTTCCTCTTCCCGTATATCTCGTTTGGTATCGGGACAGCGACGGAACGTCTTCACTTAACGCCGTCTTCCGAAGCAGATAGCAGAGTTGCAATGCTAAATGGTAGAACCAGCAACACGACACCGTACTTCGGCGTTGTGCTCACGGGACCGACTTCACGGTGGAAGGCAGCCGATGAGTGTCCGCAATTAAGAGGCGGTGCGAACGTGAAAACATCTGCAATGTAGATGCAGCAATCCACTTAGTTGCGGGCCCCTTCATCCGCGACTCTTAATATAGACGGGATCGCCGTGGCGAGAGAGGAAGCCGGAGAAACGAGTCGTGAACGGTAGCAGGAAACCGCGATTCCTTTTTCGCATCGGTCTTCGTCTTCTTTTGGACTGGATCGAGTCCCTGAAGATTGATCTGTTCGATCCTTCGATCAGGATCGACACGCGTTTCACCTCTCCGATTTCTTGTCACGATCCGGCGAGCCTCTAAGTCGAGATCGACTAACAGGTGCCTAGATCGATTAGACAATCTTAAGTGAAATCAATATTTTCTAATGATCTTTATCATGCAAGGCGAGACTTCAACACAAGCTTTTATGCGTCGCTGAAAAGACGGTATGGATTTGAAACTGTTAAGACACTGCCTCCTAGAAGTTAGCCCCCCACTTGTTCAATTAAACAATTTCAACAATTGTGCTGAATTGTGTTAGGTTTGTGCTATATTGTGCCCGAATATTATCACTGTAATATGAAAAATAAGATGTAAAATTGAGAAAAATGATTTTTTGAGTAGTCCCCCACTTTTCATTTTTTTCAATTTTCTCAATTGAGCTAAGTTGTGCTAAGATTGTGCTCAAGTATTACTTTAAAAAAATTATAAATAAAACAGTTATATATATTACAGAAAAAAATGAAAAGTGGGGGCTACTCAAAAAATCGTTTTCCTCAATTTTTCATCTTATTTTTCATATTATAGTGATAATATTCGGGCACAATATAGCACAAACCTAGCACAATTGTTAAAATTGTTTAATTGAACAAGTGGGGGGCTAACTTCTAGGAGGCTAAGACACTAAAGGGATGGTCCAACATAAATTTGTCAATTGCAAGGGTAAGCAATAGAAAATTATACTTATTAAAATGCAGATCTTGCAATAGATTTCCAAAATTCATTAGAAATAAAAAAAATCATTAGAAAATATTGGTTAACAACAATTTACGATCGAGAATAACAAACAAAGATTTAAATAAAATCTTTAGGAATTCTTTTTGTTTAACTGTTTACACATCGAGCTAGCTGCGGTAACTTTTTGCAGTAGAATATTGAAAAATTAGTGAGAACACGCTAGTGCTGATCGTCTGAAAATAAACGAGATCTCGGGAATTTTTTTCTGGGGAAGATATTGGATGTATGATTCGAACAAGCATGTTATTAAAAGGTACGCGTACGAAATACAAAGAAATGAACGAGTGACGGCCATCCCATCAAAAGACGCTGATCATCTGTCTGCAAAAGGGATTTGTAGAATTTTTTTCTAAGAAAATTGATGATACTTTTTTAGACTGTTTATTGAAATGCATGTACATTGCACTGGTCGTTGAAAAATGAGTGACAGCCTACGCCTCAAGAAATACTGCACTGAAAATAAACGTAACTTTCGGAATTCTTTTTGGGAAGATTAATGGACTTCTTTTTTAGACAAGCATCTTATTTCGAAGTACATATATTGTGGTAGTATTTTTTGCTGCAAAGTATTGAAAAATGAGTTAGCGACAGCTCCTCTCAGAGGACGACTGATCGTCTGAAAATAAATGTGACATTGGAATTCATTTCCGGAAAGATTAATAGACTTGTTTTTTTTTAGACAAGCTCCTTATTTAAAAGTGCATATAATGTGCTGGTTATGGTAATATTTCCGCTACGAAATCTTCAAAGATGAGTGATTACCACTGTCTTGAAAGACGCTGTGTTGATCTCCTGAAAGTAAATTTTTGTTTGGAAAAATTAATGAACATTTTAGACAAGCAGTTTATTTAAATGTACGTACATGGTGCTGGTGATTGTAATTTTATTGCAAGCATAAAATAATAAAGGACCTGATGTTCTTAAAATTCTTAGAAGGGCTGATAAAAAGACCCTATAACATAAAGCAGACAAAACAAATTCTTCTGACGTACTAAAAATCCTTAATCTGTTAAGATGACTAGACAGATAGCTGTAATCCAGGGCAATTAAACAACCGATAAGTGTGGAAGCCAAATGAAGTCTTCTCGGAAAGAAATAAAAATTTGGAACGATTTTATTCAATCTATCTGAACGCTATTATAAATATATCTTGCACGCGAGTGAAATGATCGTTGGAACGTTCTCCCGGACAAAGTTAGCGGCGGAGCGATTAGTCGTCGGTGTGTAATGCTCCATGGATCGTGTACACCTGACCATTAATTTTCACAGTATCAGTCCGGTTCCGTGTTGTGGGGCCTATTCATTATTTTCACTCTCGATAATGCAGCACCCCCGGCGCAAGGAAAAGTAGCTAATCCGGTCGGGAACAATTTGAATGAAATTGTCCGGTCCCGGCTCGCCGATCCGCGCATTACGAAGCCAGCTTCTCGGAAAACAGCTTGGCCACCGCCTGTCATTTGCATCTTCGCTCTCATCCCGCCGGCATTAACATTAATACGCCATTAAATCGGTCGCAAAGTCGGCCGGCTCCGTCACGCTACCACTGTCAGGACTGTAATCCGGGGTCTAACTCAATTCACTGCCGTTTTTCTTCTGTTTTAAACGGTCCCATTAAAATCGCCGGGCGGCACCGATCGCACTCGGCCACGCAAGAAAACTCGGAAACACACATTTCCCGCGGTTACTTCTTAAAATCTCCACTTTTCGAATATTGTAAAAGGTTCAACCCCTCGCTGATTGCGTTGAGATTTTATACGAGGTATTTAGTTAGAGATATACCTCAGAATTTAATAAATATTAGCACAATCGTAGTAACTGAACATTTATTTCAACATAGGTGGAGGCAGTCTGAATATACAGTTCACAAATGTTGGAATTTACTGG
>CM052342.1:4831276-4856622 GCA_028455595.1 Lasioglossum vierecki | reverse complement strand
CAATAAATGTAAGATTCTTTGCTCTTCTAAGAAATTATGAACGAGGGGGAAGTTCTGATCACAGAGTAACCATAAAATAGTATATCGTATTATAAGAACGAACTTCTTTCTTCGGCAAGAGACTTTCGGAATCAGATTGCCAACAGGCGGGGCACAGACAGGCTCTGAGGGGTTCGAGGGGTGTGTGTAGTGGCCGATTAACCAAGGATCGCGTTCGCGTAAATCACTGCGCGCGTGTCCCTCCCTCGATCGCGATCGGATCGCGTTCGCCGGGATTTTTGCAGACGGTGGCGCATTCCCGGGCGGAGTAGCGTTCCATTCGCGATAAAGGCGACACAGCGATCCCCTGGCAGCCAGATAGAAAGGAGAGAGAGAGAGAGAAGAGAGAAGAAAGAGGAGGGTCAGAGGCCCCGGTTGTCGTTACGCGTATCGATACGCGTCGCGATTATCGGTTCGAGCTGAGGAGAACAGGGTGAGAGGAGAGGGTTGGAAGCAGGAGAGGCAAGGACAATCGCGGCGGTGGCCGGTGTCGAAATCGGCTCGCGAAACAAAAGGATCGTAGAGACATCGGCGTCGTGGTAGCCGTGTACAGAGCCACGGTGAAAGCTGCCTCGAGCTGCAGCATATAATTCGAGGGCATGTCGATAAATCAGCCGACGCAAGCAACAACAGAGAGAAACAGAGATAACGAGAGAATAAGAGTAAGAGGGATAAAACGCAGGGGGTAGAGGGGAGAGTTGTAGCAGTCTCTCCCCGGGGAGAAACAGAGAGATGCCGTGTGCGTTGCGACACACGTTCGTCTAGTCGTGGGCGGCTTATTTCTCTGTGCAGCGTCGCTCGTGCATATATCGTCCGGATTGAGCCGCGTCGATACTGCTCTCCACGATATCGAGACGAACTGCGGAGATTGTTTCGCGCCACGATCCTTCCCCAATTTTTTTAACAGCTCCGAGTGCTGTTTCGTTGTGCAATGGGTGCGGGAAGAGTAGACTGGAGACCTGTCGGGCACTGTATTGACTCCGGAGGGAGCGGGAGCCACCAAGGCACGCCCAGTCTTGATGTTATGGTACACTCCCGTACAATATGATCGGAAAATTGAAAAGATCTCGAATCCAGACTCTCGAATTCCTCTTTACTCCTTTTAGTCAAATGAAAAACGCACCCTTTTTATTATACTTTAAGGAAAAGTTTCTTTTCAAGTCAACAGAAACTGAAAATAATCGATGATCCACGAAAATACGCTTAGCAACCTCTCAAGAAACTAAATATGAAAAATAATCAGGCCCACACATAGGGTCCAACTAATTTTCAGTGAACTTCTCTAGAAAGAAATGCTTTGACCAGCTGCTCCTAAAAAGGACAACCAAAGCCCACGCGAGTGATTAGAATGCAACCCCTATGATCTGATCGGTAGTCCCCGGGCCCAAAGTATCTTCGCATCAGATCATCTGCCACCTACCACTGGGAGGAATGACAAAAACGCGACGCGTCACCAGGGCCGGTGAATCATCGGCAGAGATGAGTCCCCGTTGGGCCCGGGCCCACACGGAAGTCCGTTCTCCCCATCCCGTGCGTCCCATTCTAACGATCCCCGGGCAATTTATCGCCGCGGCCGTGTGAAAGACCCATTCAGAGTGTAACGTGGCTGGATATCGGGGGGATAATGAAATCGCGCGGTGAAAATCGAGCCGTCTGAAAGGGGCCTTGCAAGATGGCCCGCAGCCGGCCCGAGATAAGCACCGGGGTGACCAATGACCCGGGGCGTCGTGACAGGCGCGCCTCTAGGAAGTTATTCGACACACTCCTCCTCTGTCCTGCATTCTCCTACACGCTCCGCGTCCTCCATCCTCCTCTTCGTCCTCTTCGTTCTCGTCCTCCTCCAACCTCGTTTCTCCTCCACAGTGCTGCGATCCTCGACCGGGGCCTTCTACACACATAGGCTTTCACGGCGGATTCTAGCGGCGCGCCGGCTCGATGCAAATTTGTATTGGAATTTTTCCCTGGGAACGGTGCTTTGATCGAACGCAGGAAACCGTTAAGTTCCTTCGCGGCGTGCGTGTTCCCGTGATAAGGCGATTACGCGATACGGGAACAGACGGATCGCGGCTGTATCTGATACACGATGGGCCCGGCCCGAGCCGGCCCGGAACGTCCCCGCGCGATGGGAACCGAGATCCCCAACAGCCAGGAGACATCTCTCTCACCTGTGCAATGGATTCGACTAGCTCGTTCATTGGTTTCCTTTTATTTTAGGAGCCAATTAAATATCTGCGCAATGCATCATTTTCGACATTACTTTCTGATATGATTAATGAACTCCTTTTTTTAGAAATATCGGGTCTATAACTTAAAAACCGGAACTGTTTTAGAAAGAGCGTTTATTAAAGAAAATCTTGTATCGTTCTGTTATTCAAAGTATTGTCTATCGGAAGTTACAACATTTCCCCATCTTTCTGGCAATTTGTGGATGCCGTCCCAAAAAACCGGTCATCTTTTGAATCAAAGAACGAATCGAGCCAATTTTTGATGACTTGGACTGAAGTGAAGCATTGTCATGTTGGAAATTCGAAAATGCTGTTTCTTTCGCCAATTTTCAAAATTTTCCACGATTGAAAAAATATGATAAAATATGCATGTCAATGATTTGTTACAGCGCATACACAAGTGTTGGCATCTAGTGTCAAATTCCAGTTTTTAATTTATATACCCAATACTTGGTTTACGTAAGTGAGTCCTACATCGGTAAAAGGCAAGATCGGTATGGCCGACTTTTGGTTCGATTTCTGCTGGAGTATAGTGACGTGCGGGTTAGAGATCAGCCGATAGAATTGAGTTTGAGGCAGAACTCGCTTCCCAATGTGGTGTCCGCATCATCGACGTATCCAAACGATTCTCGTTGAGGATCAGCCTAGTGGCAACGTGTATCTCGAAGCCTGGTTACCTAACGAGCGTACACCGGGCCCGAAGTCTACGTAAATGGGCGGTGCCGCCGATTGTTTCGGATTTCTCTAAAGCGTATATCACGTCGGAGGAAAGTAACGATCGTGACTCGGCCATCGAGCATCGCGCCTCTCTGCAACGCTTTGCACAGCGGTCCGCATTAAACGATTCTCCCGGACGAATTGCTTCACGGTTATGCCGATCGGCACGGAAATTCCGTCGGTTATTCCGTAACGCGGCTCTTGGGAACAGCCCTGCTCCAGAACTATCTCTCTAACCGAGCTGATGCTTCCGTGTTACCTCCGGCCGGTCTCGCCGTATCGGATATCGTTCGGACGATTATATAAATCGCGGTCGCTTGCCACCGACTACTCGATCGTTTCGCGCCGGCAATTATCGCTTTCCTCAGTTTTTTCTTATTGAACCCCTTAACCCCTTCATTTATTTCGTGACTGGATCAACAGAAGTTATTTTATCGTCCACCGATCGATCGAAAGAAATTGCGCACTTTGACGTGGCCGTATGTTAACAATGACGCTATGATATAATGGTTTTATAGACATAGGTTGACGTTGGCTAATTTCTTTTCGGACGATCATGGCGGATGTTTGGGAGAAACACTTTTCTTTGTGTTCTTTTCAGACAGAATGAAAAGTACAAGTTCCTGAACAAATCTACGAATCATAATATTAATTTCACTACAAACGTTCGTTGTGCAACTGGAGTTCTTTTAATTTTTGTGGGCAATTACATTCATGTAAATTGTATTAGTATGAGCGCCGTAGTTAGAGTGGGGTTAGGCGTACCGTTAAGAACGAAAGATAGGATAAGTCAATTAGTGTATTCACTCGTATATTCATATATAAGTATGTGCTTATATTATTTAATTAAATATATTAAATAAAGAAATAAGTATTCTATACCACATCAAATACAGCAATTTTGTGAGGAACAAACTTTGAAAATTTGTCAGAAATACACTGTAAAACAAGAGTGCCACCACAAAAACTAATTTTAAAAACCACCACAAAGCTCTCTGATAAACTAACAGTACAATATCAACTAGCAGTCAAACTAACAGAGAACCTTTCACTTGAATTTCCAGATGGAGCATAGAGGCGCGGCGCCCGACCATCAGGAGCACCAGTAGCGATCATCTTGGGTCGGGGCCCACTCGGGCCCAGTGGCGGGTGACGTCCGGGCCGAGTGCGGGTCCGTGCTCGCGAGGGTGTGCGGCGTTGTAGCGCCGCGATGGCCGCGACGGATGGTCAGATCGTGGTAGCAGCGGCCCGGTGGGCCGAGGAAGCAACATACCTTCGGGAATTTGTCTCCAAGTACCGCTTGCCCGCGGTAATCAAGATCACTAAAGGCCAATACGGCGGTCTAGGAGTTCCAACTTTACCAGCGCCAAGTTTGCAGAGCACAGCTTTGTTAGTCTCAGCAGGACGTCGTCGTAAAATCGTAGCCCAAGCAGTGAAGATCAAAGAGGGTCGTCGAGTGGTCGGTGTTGGTCCACGATTGGCAATCCCGGACTCTTACGCCGGGTACTTCGAAATCCTGAGTGAGGAAGGTCGAGCAGTTCGAGGGATCGAATCTGTTAGCGAGCTATGCCGAAGATGTCCGGAAGAGGGTGCCTTGGTTCGAGAGACGGTTCGCGGAATAGCCTGTAGGGTGGACGACGACACGGGGATGGTAGTTCCGGAGGGTACTAGGACTCTAGCGGCTGGCGAGACGATCGTGACGGCAGGTGAGGTGAGTCTACCTGGTCGTGGTCGATTTCTACGCTGCGTGGATTGTCGTGGCGAGAGTGTTCTTCTTGGCATGGAGCAGCGGGGTCGCTTCAGTGCTTTGGCGCGTGAGGACAACATCAGCGGCGTGCATACAGCCCGGGCGTTACTCAGCAAACGCCTGCCTTTGACAGTGCGACTGGTGCACGGCCAGCCTCCCAGAGGTCTCAAGTCCTCCTCGCAGTTCGTCCCTGAGCTCAGGCTGCTGTCTACCTTCGAAGAGGAGCATGTATTCGCGCTGCCACTTCAAAGAGAGGGCGCGGCGGTCGCGCTTCCGCTCGCCGCGCCCCTCAAGCTGGTCAAAGCGAGGAATGAAGAAGCCCTCAGGTCTATGCAAGAGTTCACCAGGCTGGTGGAACGCGCGTCCCGGCTTGTAGCCGACGTGGCAGACCGGGCACACGTGCTGGATGGTCGTCTCGGTGAAAGCAAGCCCTCCAGGCAGACCAGAAGCGGAGCAGGCTTCCTCAGGCGGTCGTCCACCAATTCGGACAACGGGCCGCTGGGTCACCACAGGAATAACAACGGGCACCATCATCACCATCATCATTACCACAGCAATGGGCACCAGGCGTCCTCGGGACACGCGGGATACCGGGATGAGAATCGTGTTCCTCCTTCGGCTTGCACTGAGGAGTACGACGAGATTGATCAGATTTATGACTATGTCCGCGGATTTGCACCCTTGCCGAAGAGTGTCAGGTCTCCTTATGAAAATCCGCTGCCTGCTACACAAGGGAATAGTCCACCTCTCACGCCGGTCACCGTCACGATTGCGCCGTTGTTGGACGACAGACCTGAACCACCGCCTATCGAGACCATTCCGACCAAGAAGATTCAAGCGGAGAAAAGAACAAGGCGCGCTGTGAAAGAGGCACCCCAGCCTAGGGTTGAAAAGCCGCCGTTAGCGAAGCTGTACGTGAAGAACAGTGGTACCCAGAGGGGACGTCCATTGATGAGGCAGAAGAGCGCGTCACCGCTGAAGGAGACACCACCCGGCTACAAGGGAGGATCCCCGCTTTTTAATATTCGATACAAGAGCTTGACTAATCTGCAACAGGCTATGGAGCTGGATGGGACCCTGGACTCTAGCCATTCAGGAGGAAGGACGTCGGGAGACTCTGGTGCTGGCGCTAAGCTGCCGGAAAAAAGGTATTCGAGAGGAATCTTCAACCTGGCTCTTCCTGCCATTCCTCTTTCAAACATTTGCTAGATCCAGTCTAGGTTATGAAAATTATTAAAATTCTACCTATTCGACTATTTCGAAACAATTTGATCCAAAATCTGGACTTTATAGAAAACATTTGCTAGGGTCAGCTTCTAGACTAGCTTCGTCGAAGAAGATCGGTTTAGAATTTTAGAATGAACAGGTAGCCAACGTTTCATAAAATGTCCATGTAGATCGCGGCGTCTGAGCAGACCGCGTTCGCTGACGAACCTAGTGTGGGAGCTACGCGGCGGAAGTGGATTAGGTTGTACCAGACCGGAAACCCCGCCGACAACCACAGCAGCTCCACTGCCACCGACTAAATGTGGACCACGTCTGGCTGTCACTGTGGTGGCACCGCGACGCGTCGGCACGCTCTACCTCTAACTCGTGAGTACCACTCAACAATTCATCTAAAGCCATCTCGACATTCAGTTGCGTTCTTCCTCGACCCAGTTTCAGTATACTCTTCAACATAGTAGACGCTGAAAATAACAATCCTCTGCTAAGCTGCTTCTGCATAATTGGAGGTCTGCAGTCGCATCCGAGATTTTAATTAACCTGTGTAATCATAGATGCGCTGTCTGCGAGACACTTGAGGGCTTTAGAATCACTTGTAAACCTTCTCTCGTGCGGCTTTAATTGAATTTCGCTGTGCTATAAACTTTTCTAAATCCGTATAAAGAATACTGAAGTGAACTTAAAAACTTTTTAGCTAAAGACACACTATTTAAAGACTATTATGTCGACGAAGAACGTAAAAAAGCAGAGTAGTCCGAATTGAATGATCAGAGGCGATACTTTACCTATGACTCAAGAGACTAAGCAGTCTCTCGAACCTTTCACGCTCCACTTCGATCGCTCAAGTCCACGTAAGCTCATAGCACATAAATCCCCGATAAAAGATAGGACGACCGTGTTTCATCGATCCCTGGGAATACAAACGATCGCTCACGGATCTCGAGCCGATTGAATTGAGCCTGGATCAGGCTTTAAAACGGAGTTTTATTGCGATCGGGCATCGGTCGCGCAGGATTACCAGCGGGATCGGAATGAAATTAAATTAATGATGTGGACCGGCCGGGCCGGCCTACTCGCCTAATCGGTTACCACCGCGCGCAGCAACCTCTGACTACAAATCCTCTCATTAAGTGCAAGTTTTTGCCGCGAGAAGCACTTTGTCGCCTCATAAAGGCCACGTAAAAACCTACGGTTGCTAAAATTGCGTCAAGAGGGAGCGAAAGCGAAACACGGAACTGGAGAAAAACAAATAGAGAGAGAGAGAGAGAGAGAGCTAGAAAGTGTGAGAGTACTGCACTTTTCCAATGAGATTAATTTCCCGTCGCTACTTTATTGGCTAAGAGGAGGCGAACGTCGAACATCCCCCCTCTCCCCGATATTGTCCTCCTCGGTCCACTCTGTTTACCTGTCTCGTAGCCCCCCTCCCGGCAACCGCAATCAACAAGGAAGGCGTACCGGTTACGGGGCAGTTAGACCGTACTTTGTCCGGCGAAATCGTTAAATTTACAGGATCCGAGCCGGGTCGATCCTTTAACGAAGCATTTTACTGGCCGTTATAAAAGGCGAGCAGGTGTTTCCCTATTGCCGTGACTCCTTATTCGCTTAATCGTCCCTGCCTCTTGGTCGCCGATCGTCATAACCACGGCTAGGAAACGCACCTGTGCTATCCAGGAAGCGGACCCTTTCTCGCCAGCGAATTATTGTTGCTAGCCGAAGGAGTGACGCTACACCGTGCCTTCCTCGGTTACCTTCTTCTCAACCGAACCACGAGTCCTTGTAATTGCTACCGACCATTCATGCCTACCGCAAAACCAGACGGATTTAATATCGAGGCTTGTTGAAATAATTTATGATCTGGCCGACTGCATCATCTGCATATTTAGGACTTCTGTGCGCCATTTTTCTTAGGCTCGATGCTAGCTTGACGAGTTTCCTGTTGGAAGTTGCAAAATTGATGATGCCAGGTTGTCGTCGAGGCAATCACACAACAATTCCAATGGGAAATTAATCTTATAAGTTTTTTTATATATTGTGCAATGGTTGATCGTTCCTCGGTGGTGTTGTTCGATTTAATTGAAAAACACCATTTTTTACATTTTTAAAATAAAAACCTTCTGCATCGTTTTCTTGATGTTCGCGGATCACTTAAAAAGCTGTCCCAGGTTCGAGAACGAGAGTAATGGGGAGCAAAGGGCCGACGAAGAGGTGCAGGGGATAATGAGACAATCGGCAAACGAGAGAAGGACGAAACGGTAGATCGTTGGATCGGGTGGATCGCGGAACTGGACAGCCTCGGGATACATAACGTCATCCTCGCTCGGTGCAGCGATATAATAGCCCTGGTTTGCCTCGGAGCCGCTCCGTGAACGGAATTAAACGAGAGCAGGTTCAACGGCTGAACAAACCGTGGCTTCCGGTCACTGGTGCCCCCTTTCGTCCCCCCTCTTCGTGTGCCACCTTCTTCTCTCCTGTTCAGGATGCCGGATGATCCCTCCCGATCCTGGTCCACATCGGCGTGTTCTTCCTTGCCGCCCGCGACTCCAGATCGCATACTATGAAAATTACGATTATCGGGGGAGAAACTTCGTTGCGAACAACTAACCATCTTGCGATTCTGTGCGGCGATGTCCACCTTCCTCTTTTATCTTCGAGACTGTTCTTCCGTCGACGCTCTGCCGGTAGCCAGCGATCATCGCGAATGAACGGGAACTGGTATCGGACGAGATGCCAACATTCTAGCGCGTCGTTTCGGGTCTTCCGTATGATAAGACCGTGATTACGCCAAACCTGTTTTGATAAGCGACTTTTTGGAGTGGCGGGATGGGACGAGGGGATTTGTGGGTGGGAGATGATGTTACCGAAATGTACCGTTTGCTCAACTGTGGATTGATATTTATTGCAGGAAGAGATACGTCACATGACAACGTGTAGAAATTAGTTGGGAAGATAGAGTGACAATTATCCACTTCTGATAAGCGACTTTTTGGAGTGGCGGAATGGGACGAGGGAATTTGTGGGTGGGAGCTAATGTTACCGAAATGTACCGTTTGCTGAACTATGGATTGATATTTATTGCAGGAATAGATACGTCATATGGCGAACGTGTAGAAATTAGTTAGGAAGATAGAATGACTATTATCCACTTCTGATATGCGAGTTTTTGGATTAGCAATCTGAGAGAATGATCTTCGTGGATATGATATAATATGCATAAACGACCGATAATATAGCAATTTTTTAAAAATATCTGTTAGTTGAATAGCTTTGGATATTGTCATGTGTGGTTTCAGAATTTTGTCAGTCTTCATACGGCATTTATTATTATTATTATAATATATATATATTTATTAATAATTATATTATATATTATATAATATTAATAATTATATATATAAGCTATTATGGAATAGTCCATGATTGTCTCACATCTTCGTCAGTGAGATTATACTTCTCTTTGAGAATGGATAGATCAATTTATTTGGTAACCATAATTGAATGCAACTAATTCGATTTTGCCGGTTCTCTGATTACAATTCTGTGCAATGTGTCAATAAACAAAAAAATTGTCCAATACAAAACGGTTGTCTGCTTCACTGAAAGGACGCCCAAGGTCACCATTTTCTGTGTAATTAATTAACCACCGACCGTCGCGACGGCGTAGTTCTCCCCTGTGTTTCGATCGGGAGACACCTGGTAATTTTCAGCTGACGCGTTCGCCGGAGCACGAACACTCGCGCACACGCACGGGAGAGGAGAGCCTTAGGCTAGCCGCAGTTGACACGCGAGCGTGGAGTAATCTGGAGTAAAATTTGTTTCGCATATTTCTACGAATTAGTTCTGATAAAAATACTAGTAATAATAGAGTTTGTCCAATTGCAGTAACAATTTCAATCGTGGACTAATAAGTCTCATTCTAAACTTCAGAAGGTATAAATCTGACCAATAGCAGTATCAAAATTTCGATTTTCAATCAACATTGACTAATAATATAACCTAAAAGCTTGTTCTAAAACATTTCTTTATTCGCCTTTTATATTGTTTTTTAAAAAGATCCAAGTACACATCACACTGTTTCCTTTTTCATTCTAGGAACCCTTCATCTTCTAACATTTGATCTGCTTCAACCGAGCCTGAGGCTAATATTTTGCATTTCGTGAGAGGGTTAATCCAGGTCGAAATAAAATAGAAAAAATGGCCGGCCCGGTTGGCGCTGGCAAGTCTCACGAATTTTTCCGCGATCCGCAGATCCTGCGGCAGGGAGCACGGTGCGGATTTTACGCGGGGATTCTCGAGGAGTTTGTTGAAATCCTCGCGGTAGATGGCCGGTAGATGGAATCCTGTGGAATCCCCCGGCAGCTTCATTGTCCGTGGATCTCTCGAATCCCTCGCATATCTCGATCCTCCATCCAGCCTAGTCTCCGGGAAATCCTTTCGATCCTTCAGTCCGAGCAATTCCATCTCTGCAACCGGGATACAGTTATAGCAGCAGGAAGTTGGTGTACTGTTAGGGGCTACCGCGCGCAGGAAACCCTGGTTCCCGAACGAGCAATTAGTCGCAAGGCTTCTTCTTCTTCTTCTTATGCTTCTCTCTCTCTCTCCTCTTCATCTCCACCTCCTCATTTCTCGTTTCTTTTCCTCATGCTCTCGTGGACAACGATTCCCTCCGGCGCCGAGTAAAGATGTCGATTCCGCGGTGTCACACGGTCTAGACCCGCCTAAGGGATCCCATGCTCGGTGACCGGAACGACTCTCCCCCGGTGCCCTACCACCATAGTTCCTAATCGATTGATTAAGTAATTAACTCGTTAACGACTCCGGTGCTATAGACGAGCCGATAAAACGGTCTTACGGGCGACATTTCTCTATAGCTTTAGCAAATTGAAGTCGGATCAAGGCTTAAGGACTCGACTCTCCTTGTCCCATGCAAATGGCGATCGAACGAGGATCTCCGACATCAAAAGCTTATGGGAATCCAGTGGCAATTCACTGCGAATCGCTCAATCTGAAAATACGGCCGCTATAAAATTTATTAAAACTATAAGAAATTGAAAACCGAGATCCAACTCCCGAGAACAAGCTTTCAGAGACTATTATCAACCCTTAGCACTCGAGTGGCGCTTCTGAGGCGTCACTAAAAATTTCTGTCCTATTATTGAAAATATTGTTTAAATTATTAGATATGTCCGTATTTAACCAATTACTAAACATTTAGGTATTATGTGAGGTATTATACCAATGTTCTATGTATCAAATTTAAAAACTCATAGAGAGTGTAAATATTCTAGATCAGAAGAAACGTTTGATTTTTGAGTTAAAAAATAGCTCCGAGTTCAAAGTTCATATAAATTTCACTTAACCAGGAGAAAATATTTTTCTGAAGCCAATGTATATATTGTAGCTCGAAAAATGTCCGTATTTAACCAATTACTAAACATTTAGGTATCATGTGAGGTATTATACCAATGTTCTATGTATCAAATTTAAAAACTCATAGAGAGTGTAAATATTCTAGATCAGAAGAAACGTTTGATTTTTGAGTTAAAATAGCTCCGAGTTCAAAGTTCATATAAATTTCACTTAACCAGGAGAAAATATTTTTCTGAAACCAATGTATATATTGTAGCTCGAAAAATTGTAATTATATCAGTGCAGGAGCATTTCAAATAATACGTAGATAAGGAAATGTTTAGAAATTGTATCTGTAATGAAGGGGGAGAGCTAGAGAGGAGAATTTTTATTTCATAATAATTTTGCGTCCAACAAAATGCAGTGTGCTCACAATGAAACTGAAGTAGCGCCATCAATTATAATCGACGAGTGTCGCAAGCCTTTCGCGAAGTTAATTATTCGAAGTAATCGGTTTCGGTTCTCGTCATGACGCACAGTAGTCGGTCGAGGAATGATCGATGTCGCAACAAGTACAAGTAGTTTTCACTATCGTGGCCGAATCCATGCATATTTATCGGCGGAGCCAGCTGCGCGCATTGGATGCAAATTAAAGACGGGCCTCATTACCCTCTCCGGTGAGCACTCTCTGTCCCATTGTCTGCCTACGTGTTTTCTGGCTGGAAGCCAGGATGCCTCCTCGCATAGTTCATTGGTCCGCCAGGTTCGTTCTCCTCTCGTTTGAGTCACGCGCGATTTTTTCGCCTATTTTACAATGACGGCCCGGTCTGACTACCAGGAGTAACAATAATAGAGGAATGGAAAGCGGAGGATGCAATATTAGTGTGCCATCTTTTCACAGAAACTGCCACCTACGTTTTCAGAGACTTTTTTCGTGGGGAATGACGTAGGTGTTAGGATCACAGTTGTTTGAGATAAGAGTTGGGGAAACTGTGTTTACGGAAACGTGGATAGTGATTGGTTGTTGTCTGACTTCAGAAAATGGACTATGTAATGATTGCGTTGACACAGGTCTTTCAGTCATTTACAACAAAATTTTTGTTCGGTAAAAATATTTTTAGACATATCTTTCCAGGTAGTTTGTTTGAACAAGTGAATTTTATTTTTATTTTATATTGTTATCGTGTAAATTATTCTCGATGTCTGTAAAAATGCAATCTACATTTTAACGACTGAAAGAGACACCTTAAAATAATTTAAAAATTTCTGTTTGGCTCCAATTAGCAAAATTTTCATTTATTCATTTATTTCAACAATCCAACGCGCGTCACAGGTAATTCATCGTGAAAATAAATGTTCCGGGAGTCGATACAGGGGTAGAAAAAATGTTGCACCGTTGCGCAACTGAAGAGTTGCGACTTGTAAGCTTCGAGGAGAATCGGAGCGGAATCGGCCTTCACGCCCACGCGTCTCTCCCTTTTCATAGGTAAATGCCATCGCGTACAAGATGCACCAAGAGGACACGCCTCGCCCCTGTTGCTCGACAAACCACGATTTATAATCGGTTCACCACGGTAGTCGTCCCCGTGAAAAAACGGAAAAACGCGTCCGCGCAAGTGGAAAGATCCACCACTAGTCAGACACGGTACCGCGCTCGGTACACGGTGGTCGTGAAAAAAATTCCCCGTTGAAAAGTGGACCCTGCTTGATCCGACATTGCCGCTAGAGAACAAATACAGGTTCGTTTCCTGTTGTTCCTCTTGTCCAGGAATTACCCCTCGCTAATAATAATTCGAGCTGATAAGCGAACCAGATCACCGATAGGGAAATTGCACGTTAACGGTACCGTCCGCCGTTATTTCGCCTTTTATCATTATTTTATGGACAATATGTGAGCCATTCCGTTTTGTCGGCGTGTAGATATACTGCTTACCGAGCACTTTGCATCATTATTACTGTGATCCTGTTTCTTTCGCCTTGCTGAGCATTCTTGTTGCGCGAGTGAAAATTATTTGGTTTATTTTTGCCGTGTGAAAACGATCTCCGTGGGAACCGATAGTTGTTAAGGAGCGTTACCGGATGATTAACGCTCTCTGGGCGGATGCTTTTCGCAGCGATGTTCGGTTAAGTATTTTTGAACCCACTTCTGCGAGAGCAATGCTAATCTTCTTGTTGGTTGCAGTATTAATTCCTCCTGTCGGCGCAATGCGAGTTTCTAGTCGTATTTTTGTAACATTGAGAATACAGAGAGATCAATCACGAACATGTCTTATGTGTCGTTTTATACTATTGGCTTCATGTACAACAAATTAATTTAAATGAAATTTATCAGTATGGTTATGTTTTTGTATTTCATTTTTTCAAATATGGAACAAAAATCATTTACGGGATGATTAAATAGAAATATACAATTATTTGAACTAGGCACTAAAGAATTCGAATATTGAAGGAGCGTTTGCAACTCTGGTTCTGCAGCTCAGTGGCAAATAAGAGAAGAAAGACAAGTAGAAATCCCGGTGCATAGTCCGCCGTTATGCCATCGACGACAGTGGCGTAATGGAAGTGGCTTTGGAGAGGAGCTATCTTTCTTATTATCGTTCATCCTCCACCCTCCAATATCTTGAAACGTCTAATGAGTTTTAACTAATATATCATTTTAACCACCAGTGAAAATATTGGAGACACTGTTCACAAGCATGCCTTCGGCGAAATTAAAAACTTCGGCGGCACTGCTGAAACAAGAACAGCAAGACAGCAAAACCCAAAGTAAGAATAGAGTTCGTAATAAAACTTTGAAAACAAAATTGCGGTTAAAACCCAAGCGCAGGAGCTCCGGCATCGAAGCAACGTGCCCGAGCCCAAAGAGGGTACCGAAAGCAGAATTCCTCACAATCTTCCGTCTGATGGACCTTCTCGGAAATCACGGCAATAATTGAATACAACATCAACGGAAATTCGATTCGCCTATTACCGTGAATTGCGGTACAGGCCCACAGCACTGTAACCGAGATAAAGTAAGGTTCCTTCTCGCGTGTTGCGCCAATGCGAGTGCACTATGTGTAACATGCACCTCGCGTTGCATAGGACGACGTTTCCGACGAAATTGTCGGACATCCTTCTACCTGAACGGTAATCGACGTTCACGGTGATCGCGGCTAATTGGAAGGCCATTGGTTGCTTTCCGAACAATAAACAATTGACTGGCGAATCCGACCTCGAAGAGAACCCTGAAGAATACCTTGAAGTGCCTCGAAGAACACCTCGAGGAGATCAAAGAATCTTTCACGACATATTGTCCATTTTCGTAACGATTGCCTAATGACCCTGAATTTATGAAGGTCAAGGTGTACGTGGGAAACGAGTGGTAGTAACCGGAACCGAGTTTGCTTGGCCAACGAAGTGCAGTGTTTGCGAGAGGATTAAAACAAGACGATCGGAATCCTCATAGTGGAAACTACCTAGGAAATCAGCTGCGAAGATCGCTTGGTAAATAGGAAGCCGTGTCGAGTACCAGCACCTTCAGAATTGCCAGTCGGATTGAATGATGGAGCTAACTGGAGAAACGCGAGGTAAATAGAATCCAAATACGGGATGGGGGAAAAGCAAGGTAGAAAACTGGTAAGCCGTATGGGAAACACGAGGGTTGTAAACCTTGGAAAACTCAATAACAGATCTCGGGTACTATTACCAATCTAGCAGATCCTCTATAGTTAGCGTTGGGGTCCTTAGACTCGCTCCTGAAAGCCTCGTGTTCACCTCTCCATAAATCAATCGTCGTGAACTTCTCTCGAACCTTTAGCTTCGCTGCAAATCGGTTCCACCTTGATCTGCTCGATCGTACGCTATCGTCGTCTGAATTGGGGTCGTACGGTTAGATCATTTCGAGCTTCTGTATGCGAGCCGGACACTGCAATATTTTATGGACACTTCGGACATAGTGACCGAGGCCTAGAAATCATTCTGCGAAAGTCGTGACATTTCAAACTCGTGGATATTCAGCGGTGCAGTTATCTGGGGTACTTACGTTCGACTGATGATCTCTTATGATTCCTGTGAAATTGCGAGCCATTTCTTCGAGGCTAAGCGCGTGCATTATATACTTCTTATGAACTCCAGAGTCGTGGACTATCACTTTAAGTTCGTACAATATTCTTTCCGGTCAGTTGCACATGCTATTCGAGGAAATTCTCTTCTAAATGAACCTAGGTTCAAAATTGCCTACCATCAAGTATCAACTCCTTCCAGTTTAGAAAAAAAATTTAAATCGCTTCAACACCTTCTCCTGGTATTCCTAAAATTTCACACAACCTCTTCTAGGTCTTCTAAGACGACAGACCAATATTTCCAGCTATTCCAACGGTTTTTAAAATATTTTTCCAAAAAATCCCTTTCCAGGGCTCTTTAGGATCAGTTTTCAGAAAACGTCTATTCTACATTAAGATCCACAGTCTACTACTTATTCATTCTGTTTGAAGATAGATTTTCGAATGCCATTTCCAGGTCTGTTCAGGACCAATTTCCAGAAAATTCCAAACATTCTTTGCAGGGCTCTTCGGGATCGATTCCCAGGGGTCCTCCGCAGCTCCGGAGATCCGATTCCCACACGGCAGGTTCTGGTGCACGCGTCCCGAGAATCAATTTCCAATGGTCCCTGGCAACTCGCGAAACGGTTCACGGACGTTCCCCAGTGTTCGGGTCTCGCGGGGCCCTGCGGGGTCTGTGTGTGTTCGTGCAGATTTGTGCGTGGGCGGAGACCAGTAGCCGGCTCGGCGCACGGACGGTTGATCGGCCTGTTGGACCGTGACGTGCCAACCACTACCACTTTATTATTACTACTATGCACTGGCGCGCATTACTCTCCCGGCCAGCGTGTTTCTCCGCGCGGCTCTCGGGCTGCATCGGTTGCATCGGTTGCATCGGAGCCCCGCGTGTGCACGTATACACCAACAGAGAAAGAGAAGCGTTTCCCTATGTTCTCCTCCCGCTGCTGCTTGCCAGGGCTTTATTACACTTGCTGCCTCGACGAGAAGCGTACGCCACGCTACGCATCCGTCTTCGGGATCGACGGGGAACGCGGAGGAACGTGGTCCGCAATGCGGATGCGTCCGCTGTTTTCGCTCGCCAGGACGCGAATAAGATTCCCTCGGTGATCGCCAGGGTGATCCTCCAGGAAAAGAGGATCTCCTCAGCTCTGCGGAACGTTTGATCGATAATTAGTATCGATCGTTACCGGGGGAGTGTCCTCCTTTGCTAAGACCTCCACGATTTTCTTGTGTACAGGAGAAGAGCTAATTTGGTCCTGCATCTAGGTTGGACCTAGCTCATAATTCATAGTCTCTTTCAGAACTACTGGTACTGAAATACTGAATACAATACTGAGATACTTGATGGATAGCTAAAGTAGATCTACAGTATCATTTCGAATTTATTATTTATTTTATAATGATTCTTGTGTGTGTTAAATTGACATGACAGTGATAAGTTACATTTGTAAATTCTTTCTTCGAAAATGAAAAATTGCAATGAGATGAGACAGGATTAAATTAATCAGAAAATTGATAGGATGATCGAAGAAAAATGAAATAGTCGAGCATTTTGAGCGTTATAAAATTTATGGAAAATTACCTTGCTCATTGAAGAATCGTACGAAAATATAAAAGATGTATCCGAAACATGAAACATGTATCATTTACATCGGAAATATCACGGTAATAAGGATGACTCTCACGAGTTTCGTGTAACGACGCTTTTAAAATCGTCAGAGGATTAGGAATCATCAGACCGATTATTTTCACCATATTTCACGGAACTATCCTCTCGAGAGGCGAGCATTGAACGGCTCCCAGAGGGTTCATCGATTCACCTGGACCTCGATTTTTCAAGCGGGGAGGAGGATCGATGCTCGCGGTCAGCGTGCGACGCGATTAGAAGCGTGTAAGGGCACCGAATCTCAGATTACGGGTCTCTGGTTTGAGCGGATTCCACGCCGGAAGATGTTCACAGCCGCCGCGCCGTGGCGAATGAAAACCTAGAGGAGGATGCACTTGCGATTCTCAGTTAGGGCCGTCTCAATCCCTCGGGCACCTCGGAAGCCACGAATTTATCGAAATTTGTTTTGACTGTGTGTTGGAAAAATTGATTGCTCGGAAGCTTTTAAATATTGGTTAATTAAATGTTATTGGGAGATGAGCGTTCTTGATGAGGACCAATTATATTTTATTATAGTGAATCTGAAGATACACTTTATTCGAAATATTTCTTTGACACTCCTGGATTAAAGTGCCTATATTTCCTATAAAATAATGTACGTGTGTTAATATAAATTTTAGAAAATTCAAAGTGTAGATTATGAAACAATTATTTTTTCAATTGTTATATTTGTTTCTTATTCTACACTTTGAATTTTCCAAAATTTATATTTACACACGTACATTATTTTATAGGAAATATGGGCACTTCAAGCCATCGAAAAATGCACGAGAAAAAGACGAGAGTTTAATGTTTACAACTATTATTACTCTCGAGGAGTGTCAAAGAAATATTTCGAGTAAAGTGTATCTTCAGATTCACTATAATAAAATATAATTGGTCCTCGTCAAGAACGCTCATCTCCCAATAAAATTTAATTAACCATTATTTAAAAACTTCCGAGCAATCAATTTTTCCAACGCACAGTCAACACAAATTTCGATAAAACTCGAGGCTTAAATAATCCTCCAGACAGACGTTGAACCAATCCACCAATTAATGCAACTTCTTCCCATCGGTTTGTCTTGGAATAATTCGCACCGTTCAGATTCGTGCAGGCAACAATTACCAGGAATTTATGCGTTTCGAATGAAAAATTTCGAAGCGGGTTTTCGATGGGATCGCTGTGGGAGGGTCCCACGGAAAATCGCATGGGGCCCCGCGAGTATTGCGGCGCGTCCCTGCTCGCCAGGCCCATCAATTCGCCCGGGGGGCCCCGGTTTTTCCTCGGCGAGGATCGATGTTCGTCGCGCGGCGCGATTAGACGCGTATAAACTCGGCGGGCCCGCGAAACGGTGTAATCTAGCCGGACGAGGATTGCGTAACACGAGATATACGAGCGTCATGTGTATTATGCGATGGCCGGTGCTCGAGAGCCCGCGAATCCTGCAGGTCCGGTTAGCACACCGGCCGGTTAGGCGGTTAAGGTGCGCGTATATATCCTACCAGCGGTGGATTCATTCGTAACGGAACTCGCGAGAGTGAAGCCAAGCTGAGGCGAGCGAGCGCGCCTGAGCGCGGGCAATTTCAACGTTGCAGGATTATAAATTCGCGGAGCTGGACGGACCGTAATCTACAATGTTGTACAATGTGTCCCCGGCGAGAGCGGCTCCGCTGAATTTATTATTTATTTGCCGCGGCCGTCCGGCCGTGATAAATACGAGGATCGTGACGCGGTCTCCCTTCGTTACCTGCTGCCCACGCCACCATTTTTCCACCGATTAATTGTTGCACGCTCCACCGAGATCGATTCCGAGCCCTTTCGGTACCCCGCATAAGCTCCCTGTGCGATAGCGATTGCTCCTCTTGAATACCTTGCTGCTACCAAAAATTGAACTTATTCATTAATTCGAGACAATCTGCCCACCGTTCTCTTAATCTTCGAATTACTAGTGAATCGATCAACAGATACTTTCGAATCTCTTACTCTTCAGTCGTTGTGAGATCCAAGAATCTAAACAAACACTGCGAATATTGCCATTTATTATTAAGTAGGACCTTCGGAATTTTCTATAGATTCTCATTCAAATATTTCTATGTTTAATTCTGGTGGTCATCGATTTTAATATTATTTATATCTTTGGAATTTTGTATAAATTCTCATTTAAATATTGCTACGTTTAATTCTGATGGTCATCGATTTTGATACTATTTATATCTTCGGAATTTTGTATAAATTCTTATTTAAATATTTGTATGTATAATTCTCCTGGTCCTCGATTTTAATACTATTTATATCTTCGGAATTTTGTATAAATTGTCGTTTAAATTTTGCTACGTTTAATTCTGGTGGTCATCGATTTTGATACTATTTATATCTTCGGAATTTTGTATAAATTCTCATTTAAATATTTGTATGTATAATTCTCCTGGTCATCGATTTTAATACTATTTATATCTTCGGAATTTTGTATAAATTCTCGTTTAAATATTGCTATGTTTAATTCTCGTGGTCTTCGATTTTTATATTATTTATATCGTGGTTTTATTAACTTCCCGATTTTATAGGGAAGTTATTGTAATTAGTTTCATTTTTACATTGAACCACCTCCTCTTCGTTTATCTGACCAGTTAACGATCACCCTGTACAACCAAAGAATTTATTGCATAATTTCCCATTGATTTAAAATTTTCATGCAACGGCCTAATGCGTGAAGAAAAGCGCGGAGAGCGAAGCGATATATCTAGCGGAGAGCGACCAGGAAAGAGAAAGGAAGAGGGAAGGAGAGTAGAGTAGAAAGATTTCGCGGTTGCTCGTAAAACACAGGTTACGCAGGTGCTAGGTTTCGAGCTGTAGAAGGGGATTCCCGTGGATTTTATACGCAGCCGCGAAAAAGCGGTCGGCGAGGATCACCGTTTTTGTTCGTTCTATCGAAAAGCTTCTTCCCCGAAGACGAGAGTGAGATGCACCGATCATAAAGTAGACGAGGCTGCCTCGTGGATCCGAGTGTTACGATCCGGGATGGTTACCGAGAACCGGCCGTCGGGATCGGAATCGTTATCGAAACCACGCCGCGCAGCTTCGCGAACCTTCCGACTGATTAACCATTCAGTCGATGCTCGAAATTCTGCTACGACCTTCGGCGAAATCGCAGCTGCAGCATTCTCTCCGTAACTGTCGCGAACGCCTCTACCGTAACTGTTAAATTTTATCCCCACCACTAGGGGGTCCCCCATGGAATCAGTCGAGCGGTAAACACGCTCGACGATCAGCGAGGGGTCTGGTATCGCTATTGAAGATAGCAACTTTATAATTTTTGATTTTACTTTTATGGAACTTTTACCATCCGCCTCGGCTTGCTTTTTCTAATTAAAATCACAAGAAACAATATATGAGTACAGTTTCCATTGAACGTGTCGAAGAATCTAATGCACGGTGTTTGTAACGTTCAGCCAAGTGCTTGCACTAAAATTTGGGCAAACATAATCTAGAAATCCTAATCATGTGTTATGGCAATGTCCGATCTACGATAATAATAGAGATACTTTGATTTGCAAACTTTGATTTACAACCAGGGTCACTTTCCACCCTATACGATAGATTCCTTTCTATACGGACCCTCTCTCTGTCCCCTGTTTTTTATACATACATTTAATGTTAATATTGTATTCGAAAATGTTCAACATATTCCGTAGTTATAGTTCTTAAATTATCCTTGTAATGTTAGCATGCACAGCCATGTGCATTCACAGCTTAATAAAAAAAATCTAGAAATCCAGTGCCTCCAGAAAACCGTCAAAGAGGATCACCACATTGCACAGAATTTTTATTCTGAAACTATCCGAGGGGGCATTGTCCTCGGTGGCCACCTCTGCACAGCTCCGAAGACTTATTACCGCAATAACGACTGTAATAACGCAATATACAATAGCTCAGAGCCGGAATAAAAAGCCGGAGTCTCTATAAAGCCGGCGTCGTTCGCGCGAATAGCGCGGCGCACGAAAAAAGTAGTCTAAGTACGCGGAGAGTTATAGAGCTCCCGCGATCGAGCGAGCGAAGGATCGATATCCCATTTATCCGGGGCAAGGAGAAGAATAGAGGGAAAGAAATCGCATTTACGAAATAAGAATTTCGAGTCCGCCGATGCGAAAGAAGAGCGATCTGCTCTTACGAGCGTGCTAGGAAGGAGGTAGGGAATTGGTATAGCGAGACGGGACGATGCAAGGGGGAAAAATCGATAACCGTCGAGGTTTCTCAGTTTGCTATTCACCCGCGGAACGGCTGGCGGAGAAGGTTTTTCGAGTACGAATGGCGGAGAGCCACGCAAAAGTGGAAGCGGAGTGCTTCGCCGGTGAGCGCCTTTGGTGTTCTTGTGAAATGCGCGAGTGCAGTTCCGAGAAGTGTGCAGGCTGGTGGGTGGTCTCCATTCAGAGATGTTTATGGCTGTGTCGTGGCAAAGTGGCTGCACGCCATAGCCCGAGCGGCCGCGCAACAGAGAGAAAACTCCGTATACTCCTCGCCGTGGCGCCCGTAGGGTCGAAGACCTAGGTTTGTCAGGTTCGCCCGGCAGCCCGAGAGACCTTCCATCCGCAAATCAAACCCACCTTCCACCTTTGCCAATCTCCCCCTTCCGACGTATTACCCAATATACTCAGCCCTTCCCTCGAGATTTTCATCTCGAGAACCCGTACCCGGTTAACGACAATTTAAGGATTTTTTCTCAAGCATTTTCCAAAACAAGTGCCATATCGAAGTAATTTTAATTAATCGTGGACGTCCTTTCAAGATGTCAAGGTGACTTGCGATTCTCCATTTAGTGTATTGTTATTCAGGAAGGTGTGCGACCCATTCCAAGACGAATTCATTGATCCACAGACTCGCTAGTTACTGATCTGTCATTCAGCATAAATACATTTCCCAAATTGCCTTCGAACATCCCGTGTATAAGGCAGGGATCTAGATAGCCTTATTGATGACTCCTCTAGCGGGTCTAGGACGAAACATCTCCTTTCTTTTCCTCCTATCAAACATTTTTAATAACTAACGTGGTTCTTGAACCGGATGATTCATACCCGAATACAGCGTTTAATATTCCTACAATATAGCTATTTGTTGTGTAGAAAAATGATCGAACCTTCCGCCGAGAATAAAATTCATAATATTTTTCAGATAAATTACGATTGATAAACTAATTAATGATCCACAGTATGTTGGTTTCCGAAGGTCATTCAAGGTCATTTATTGCTGTTTGAAAGGTTCGTTAATTCGCTTCCTGCCGATCACTTTTGGTATCGAATAGGATTGAGTATCGTCAATGATAACGATATCACTGTTGCTCCTAGTTTCATAATTGAGGGCAATCCATGAATCCACGCGTCAAAACGAGGAACGGATTGGGATGCGGAGGAAACAAAAAATAAGAAAATGATCGCAGGTTATGCAACCGTCGTAAATCACGGGCAGAGAGCGAGTTAGCACGGGTGAAAGTAGTCCAAACGGTTAATACATCATTTAGTAGCAGACAGTGAGCGCGTTGTTCGATTTAAATTGGCGGCCGGCGGCAGCGGCGGCGGGCCGGTAATCTAACGATGATAATTACGATATGAAAATTTCTCTATTGAAGCCGATCGATACCGATCAGGGGAATTAATGATCGCCGGGTACGATTGCCCGATCGACTCTGCTCCGCGCTCCGCGTCGGCTCTGTCGCCCCCTTTTAATTTGAAAGGTTAAAACGCCTAACGAGACGGATAGATCGTTCCACCATCGCGTTCCACCGCGAGATCGGTCTCTGAGAACATTCAATTGACGCCGTGCCGACTCTCCATTTCCCTTTCGATTCTAATTGAAGAGCGAATTGGCCGTGTGTCTCGAATGTGTTCACAGGAATGCGGGAATTGAACGAAAAAATGTTAAAAGTGGAACTTTGAAAAATCTATTTATTATCCAAGTTGTCTGAACTGCCTTGTTAAATCCCTAGTAGTACAAAATATTATATACACATTTATATAATATTAAAAACAGATTCACTATCTTCTTAATATTTAAATATACATACAATATTTATTTTATATTCAGTAACAAATATTTCTATTTAAATATGCAGGAAATATCTATTTCATATTACGAGAAAAATATTTTTTTCTAAATATAAAATGAATCTTTATTTAATATTAAAAATAGAATATTTTTTCCGAATGTACAGATAATATTTATTACATATTATAAAAAAGAAATATTTTTTTCTTATTATAAAATAAATCTTTATGCAATATCAGAAATTATATAATATAATATAAAAATTTCTTAAAATTGTAATAAGGTCCTTTGGAAGATGAAATCGAATATTCCCTCAAGCAGTGCACAGAAAGTAATAGATATTCATAGTTTCTAATTTTTGTTATAACTTTTTCTTACATTTGAAAATTTTATTGAATGTTATTTAAATATGGAATTTATATTTTTCAAATGTTGGATTCACATTTACTTTATATTTTGTTAAATATCTAGTTTATATTCTCTGAATATTTAGCTTATATTTTTTAAACATTCCATTTATATTTCTTGTACATGTATACAATATTCAGATCCAATATTTTTCTCATATGAAAAAATGTGGCTTAAAAAATATTTTTCCAATATTTGAACAAAATATTTATCCAATATTTTTGTCCTACTAGGGATGGAACTCATTATGTAGACAGCAAATCCGACAGAAAATCATTCGATATTGTCCACGGAGCGAACAATTACATGACAAATAGAGCTGTGAGAAACTGTTTAAATCCTACAAAGAAAACTTTTACACTGGCTTTAAATGTTAAATTATTGTGAACTGTTCGATTCTTATGTGGGAGCACAGTGCGATACCGAATATCGAAGACGACGCTCTAGATCCTGCAGAGGCTCTAGATCGAACAGAGAACGCTCATCAATCCCTATTCCATACGAACTCTCTCATCAATCCCTATTCCCTGGGAACTCGCTCATCAATCCTCATTCGCCAGGAATTCTCTCGTCAATTCCTATTCACTCGAGTTATCGACTGCGAATTGATTTCCTCTCGTAGATCGTCCTCTTGCTATCTCTTCGTGGCTTTCTTCATCTTGTCTTTGCCAACCCGGCGAGATCTTTAACCCTGTAGCAATATAATTCTTTTTTATTCTAATTTGGTAGGTTGATTCATAGTGACTAGACCTACAAACTGGTTCTAACTAGAATTTATGGTTGCTTGTAGTTTTGTTTAAATTAAATTGAACATTTGTCTGTTCGAACATATTGCCAACAAACGTTTTCCATAAATTCGTAAAATCCCCAACTCAATTTTGAAACATGAGAATATTCTATCGACACGTTTAACTATTTATTTCCATGTTAAACTGATTCTCTAATATTTTATCGGCCCGAGAAGTTCACCAAATATTGAAGACTACACAACCACAGAGACAGCACGCTCCCAAGTCGTGAAAGTCTTGAATCTCCGATCGCTGAGACCTTCGAAAGCCCAAGAAATGTCGAGGTAGCGAGAACTTGTTGGACCCATAGATCTCCAGGTATCTTATCATCTGATATTTTCCACGAGCGAGTGACCTTCACCGTGGAGATAAATCATTGATCCTGCGAGGCACGCCCTTCGTCCCACACCGAGCTGCAGTATATCTCGCAAAGGTCGCGAACTTGGAGCATTTTGCTAGGTTTCCCGTGAATCGAGAGAGCTGTTCGTTGATCATTGGGTTCGTTGATCAAATCGAACGTTCACGGAGAAACAGTCACCTAACGAGCACGTTTCTAGGCCGCAGCTATGCTTTTACTTCGATCAGCTCCATACCAACACGACGAAAAACCTGAGACTTCAGAACATGTACTCTCTGCTATACTCACTCGAGAAATATACGAACAACCGACGAAAATACTTGACATTCATCGATTTTCGATGGAGACCATCTGGGATGATACCTGGATAAATATTCAAGTAGAATTCAATGTCTAAAAGTGTCTTCTGTTTGCTGATCGAGGAGCTTGAATAAAACAAGTGATCTTTCTTTAGATTATGCAGGAAGGACAGTCTGAGTCGCAGGATCGCAAAAATTGTGCATCCCTTGGCTTGCTGGTGAGAGAATAGAGGAGTCATATCGATATATTTATTCAAGGTGAGAAGATTGTGCATAATTCAGTGAGAGCTTATAGACTTTTTATCGATGTATGAAATTGCGAATTTTAACCATACCGATAAAAAGACATTACAATTTTTAAATATAATCCTGTATATTCTGACAAGAAGTTGGCATAAATCCGAGGTTCAACGTTGAGAATTCACTGGTTCAAAAGATATGTGTGTTTAAAGTTGGACGATTTTAAG